>JBBMOE010000013.1:8534417-8950428 GCA_037975065.1 Chaetodon trifasciatus
TGTGTGTGTGTGTGTGTGTGTGTGTGTGTATATGAGAGAGAGAGAGAGAGAGAGAGAGAGAGAGAGAGAGAGAGAGAGAGAGAGAGAGAGAGAGAGAGAGGTGGGGCTGGAGCAGAGGAGAAGAGTGAACTGCTGTAAACTTTGACTCCTGGCCTCCCTCCAGCGGGAGCAGTATTTTAATGGTTGTGCTACGTGCAGAGCGTGAGGAAGGTTGGCTGATCCTCGGCTATGTCACCCCTCCCTCCCTTAACTGCTTGGCTCACGCTGCAAGGCTGGAGATGGGTAAACAGTCTCTGCTAGGAAAGAGTGTTTGTGTGGACTCAGATGTGCAAGAGTGTGGTGTGTGTGTGTGTGGGGCGGGGGTGGGAGTGGGGGTGAGAGAACCTTGGCACTTGGAAGGTGTGAGAGCCTTGGCACTTAACAAAAACTCGTACACAGCAGTTTCGGCTTGCATTTCCTCACACTGGACAGCTGTTGAAACTCTATAAAGTTTCCGCCAGTGTATCGCAAGCCCGTCAGCCCACTGAGTCAATGTTGATCTGCCACCAGGACATCAGCATCGTGCAATTGTTATTATCATTTTATTAAATGTAGCCCTTTTTTTAAAGTACAGTGGGGGTTCAAAAAACCACAGATAAAATGCCTGGAAAGCTCACCAGTGACATCTGTTGGTTAAAAATGAATGTGCTACAGGAAAACCGCAGATCTGAGATAAGCGTTCTTCACCCTCATTGTGCATAGAGTGTTGTCATGGCGATATTTTCAACTATTCCAAGATAAAGTTTCCTAGCAACCTTAGCTAGGTGATGTCAAGGAGGACGAAGTTCAGCTGGCGAGCCCCCCCGTCCTCAGTAATGAAATTAGAAGTGTTGCGTATCGATAACGTTAACTTTACTTCAAGCAGTAGTAATCACCGAGTCACTGGATGGATTCCCGAGTGGAAGACTAAAAAGAGACTGGAGTTGAGTTGAGAGCTGCCCATTGCGCCCAGTGCCATCAGTTCAACTGTTCATCAAGGTTTTGATAAGATATGCACGGCCTGGGTTTGCCTGGCTGGCTGTACAGAGCTGGTGCCTTTTGTTGAAACGTTAAACTTTTCATAAAGTTTGTGTATTTGTCAATGTCACAAACTCCACAGCCTGGATAGGGTGGGACATTAAAAAAAAAAACGTTGACACGCTACAGTAATCTTTCCAAATTTTATTCATTCTTATGCAGAAATGGTTATGATTATTGACAAGATAGTACTACAACAACAAATTAGAGACTAACCACCACTGTAGACCATTTCTCGTGCACAACAAGTTAATAAAGGAACAAAACCTACAAACATTTTAAATGTTGGCTGTGTATTTCTTAAACTGCTGTATTGTCCTGCTGGAATTAATATTATACTAGTGGGAGGCTAATATAACATATTAATAGTATACTAACATAATACCATTATATTAACATACTTTTCATCTATGTTATAACATTATACTATATAATGATCATGACTGGGGGTGTCATCGGGCCACAAACTCAATTCTCAACCTGTGAGCATATGGTGTTTGGATTTCAGGAAAAATAATGATGCGCAGTAAAACCCAAAATAGAGTAGAAATTACACAATACAGCATATACAAAAGAGTGTGTATACAAATCATCCACAGACAACACATGTAAAATGGAATACACATCACCACCACGAGTATCTGTAACTGCCAACCTTTTAAGACGTCCAGATCCTTTTAAGATCTCCAGCTTGCCTTTCATGTGATCGGGTCATGAGGACCCCGCACACTGAAGCACAGCAGAAGAGACACCTTTTGATCAAATCCTCAGTCGTAGAACTATAGATCGCTTGGAGCTACAGCCTTGATGAAATATGCAACATGCAGTCAGCATCACAGCGCAGCGGTTTGTAATGGCAAAATGTGGAACAAAATCAGATTCTCCACAAATCATGAAGGACAAGTAGTACTACTACTGTACATGCTCACGAATGTTATCACATATATTCTCTTTCTTTGAATGCACCACTACAAACTCTAAATGTGATATAGTCCTGACAGAACGAAACATTTCAATATAACCTGGTCTAAATGAACTACCACCATCAATTTTCCATCCCAACATAACTTCTACACTGCAGGAGGGTTTCGCTCATTGTCATCTTCACCTCTGACCTCTGTTCCTATTTGAGCCTCTGTTCTTCTCAGCCACTTACTCTTCCGCATTCCATGGCAGCCCTCATTAGGAGGCTGACCTCGCTCCCCGTGCCGTTTATTTACATTCCACAGGCATGGTTTCGGAGGCCGACTGGCATTTACAGGCAAAGAGTGAACGAGAGAGATATAGAGGTTATCAAACCAGATCGCTGAGGCCTTCAGTAAGGCCAAATGAATGGCAAGAGTTAACAGATGCATATTAGGTGAACTATATGAAACATTTAAGGACCATTTCAGTGTCAATAATGTTTTGCTCTGACTATTTTCATTTGTTCCTACATTACAAAATGTTTACAGCATGTGCTAATGCTAATTTCAGACAAGTCCTTATATATGTATTTTCGTCATGAGACAACATCACGGCCGAGACGTTACAGTGCTGCAGTCACTGTTATTTTCTTCATCAATCTGGTTTTGCTGGGCATCTACAACAATTCAGTAATTCAATAACTGAAAAACATATTTGGCTTAATCCCTTGATATGTGAAGTGGGAATTATAGATGGAGGATCCCTCTCACAGGGAGAGACTCATTTGTTCCATGCGAGTTGTGCACCACTGTTTATTTTTCTTCCTCATTATCAAATTGTCTCAGACAACTGCGACTCAAACCTCAAATAAATCAAGCTTGAACTGGATGGGACATGACAAGTACAAGGAAGACTAACATTTTCTATGTGAGACTAGACGCACAGATTAAAAAAAACAAAAAAAACAAACAAACCCAAAAGCTTATGTTTAATTCAATTTGATAATACAAATTGCTCAGGGGTAATTGAGTTACAACAGAAATATTACAGTGCCTTCTCTATAATTCCAGTGTTACCATTGCAAGTGCAAACAGGTGACTATGTCTGGCTGCTGTCACATCATTGTCGAATCAGACATGCAGCAGGTTTGTCATTCCATGGCTTTATCTAAATAACCTGTTGTATTAGAATCATAAAATAACTAGGAAGTCAAAGACAGGCGACACCGCAACCATCTCACATGTTAGAACACAACATCTTCTGTTATAACGTAAAAAGCTTGAACTGACACTTATTTCAGAGCAGTCAGTGGAAAAAAACAACAGAAGAAACACCTCAGCAGGTATGCACAATAACTTCAGGCCAACTCCCAGAGCATCGGATGCCTTTCACACAGTGTTTTGATGTCAACTATGGTGGTTGTCTAAGAATTTCCATCCTATGTCCAAAATGCAAAACTCTACCATAACAAATATGTGGACATGTGAATGATTCTGTGGAGCCTATAGAGAAAACCTCAGTGTTTCTGCTTCATAGGGCCATTTGTGGTGTGCTGCTGACACAAAATCATAAATAATCAAAATTCCATTCTGAAGTTAAATGGATTTATAAAGCTGTGCCAAGCAGTGCACAAGTGAAGAAACAGCCCTGATGTTGCTCATGTGGGTGAAGAGGAATGTAACCAGACAAAAAGGGCATGTTTCAAAACTGTTTTTATGGCCTCTTCGCAGAGGGAAGTGAGTGGTTAAACTTAGAAATGCTTCTTAGTAACTAACTGAATAAGTGTGCCTATACCAGATTTACCTTTTGAGGCTGCTGGATTCACGAGATCACGGAAAGCGAGAATCCATCTTGCCAGGCTTCAAGTTATGCGCTTGTGGCCATAGTACAGACGTTTGGATCAATCGGTGTCTGATGAGGAAGTACAAGCAGCTAAGAGTAGGTGTGATTTAGATGTGACGACAGCGCCACTGTTTGTTTGAAAAACAGCAATGGTGGCTTAGTCAACACAAAACCATGTCTGACGAGCACTATCACCATTGTTTTTGGTGTATTTTCTGCTGACTGACTAATTGATTAATTGAATAATCATTTCAACAGCACTAATATATCTGAATACATGTGTTTCAAAGAGACCACCCTTGTCCCTGTCCCTAAAGGACCAAAGCACTCTGCTTAAATGACTCCCGCACAGCAGCACTCACCTCCACCATCAAGAAGTGCTTTGAGCAGTTACTCAAAACCTTCATCACCTCCTCCCTCCCTGGATCCACTGCAATTTGTATACAGGCCAAACACATCAACGAGCGATGCCATCACTCTAGCTCCCCACACTGCCCTCTCCCATCTGGACCAGAGAAAACGGAGAATGCTGTTCATTGACTATAGTTCAGCATTCAATACCACTGTACCATCCAAGCTCGTCATCAAGGGAAGCCTGGTATGGCAATTCCACTGTCCTCAGCAGTGAGACATTGCAGAGGGTGATGAAAACTGCACAGCACATCACCTGGAGAGAGCAGCCACCCATGAAGGTCCTCTGCACCCAGTGGAGTAGGAGGAAGGCCAGCGGGATCTTTAAAGACCCGTCACCGCAGTCACAACCTGTTTTGCCTATAGCCATCTGCCAGACAACAGCAGCATCTGGTCCTGCATTGCCAGGCTCAGGACAGCTTCATCCAGCATGCCATAATATGTTGATCTCTTCAACCTGTCACTTAGGCACTTTTCTCACACCACACTATTACCATGACAATATACTAAATGCTTCACCTCATCAGCTTCAATTGATGCCAGCAACATGTTTCAAACAAGTTGGGACTGGAGCAACTTAAGACTGGGAAAGTTGTGGAATGCTCCAAAAACACCTGTTTGGAACATTCCACAGGTAAACAGGTTCATTGGTAACAGGTGAGAGTATCATGATTGGGTATGAAAGGAGCATCCTTGAAAGGCTCAGTCATTCACAAGCAAGGATGGAGTGAGGTTCACCACTTTGTGAACACATGATTGTGTGAAGGATATTACTGCATGGACTCAGGAACACTTTGTAAAGCCGATGTCAGTGAACACAGTTGCACTCAACTCAACACAGTTGAACTCAGTTTGCAAATGACAGCTTTCTGTTTTTATTTACGTTTTACACAGTGTCACATCTTTCTTGGAAATTGGACATACATACTCTACTGCACTGTCTCCACCTGCTTATTTTACTGCCTGCTTACACCTGTACACATCACAGTATTTATATTCACCACCTGTTTATACCTGTATACACCATTGTATATATTTATTTTACTACTTGTTTACAAGCTGTTTATCCATCACAGTATATATATATATATATATATTTATACACACACCCGCCTACAATCTGTTCTCACTATTTATATAAATGCAGCATTTCTGCACGTTTAAATTAGTTTATAACATGTTACTATTACTCAACACTATTATCATATTCCTGTATTTTAACTTCTTCACTATTTTATGTCTTAGATTATTGGGGGGAAGATCTAAGATCTAAGAATTTCATTGCCAACAACTGCTTTGCTGTAATGGCTGTGCACATGACAATAACAGAACCTGAACTTGACCAGGCGTTTTCCTCAAATTACTCATCACTGCTGGTTTAGGGATTTGAAAGAGGGGAGTTGCTCCATCAAAGAGCTCCATCCCACCAGAACTTGAAATAATTCTGACCTCGTGCTGACCTGATCACTTGGAAGCATGCGCTGATCAGTGTGATGCTATCAGTGGATCCCTGGTTCATGTACTGATGCGAGCCATGAACTGGGGTGGAGCAAAGAGGAAAAGCTGCAAGGGGTCCGCTCACTTCACAGAAGAGATGCTTATCCAAACATGAGTACAAACAGTTAGGATGGAGACCTTGTAGAGCAGGGGAGTGTGGGAACCAAGACAGTTTGGGCCCCAGCCCGGGACAGCTCAGTGTTTTATCTGTCAGACAGCGGTGCTGCCTCCAGAGGAAGTCCATGTTTAAAGTAATGACCTAGTTTATTCTTTTCTTTTTACTGTAGGCAGTGAACAATAGAGGGACGTATACAGCAGCAGCACTACTCTTCACCCTCAACATGTTGCAACGCAAACACAACCACAGATTCTGATATCATTACGCAAATACTCTGAAGGATATTGTGTAAAGTTGTCAGCTTTGTAGTTTTTAACCGCACTGCTGTTGTCTCCCATGGAACAACAAAAGATAAATGCACAGGCTGCTCTCTGACCTGCTTAAAGTTTCATCTGGAAGAAAGAGAAAGCTTGGATCCACTCACATCAACAGTCCTGCTGTTCCTACTCTTAGATCCATAGATTCACGTTTGGCAGGATGAAAGAACATCTTGAAAACTGGTCCTACTTTCAGTTAGGTGGTATCTACAGTACTGTAACGATATCTACAGTACTGTGTCTGTTTTGTACAGTAACGTCTTGGTGACTGCTTTGTCTGGCCGAATGGCTCCATCATGCCTGTGTGTGAGCCAAGTGAGCTCATTCTGTAATTGGATCAGTCACTGATACTGTCTTGTTGTGCTCAATCTTCTACCACTGGCAACAGCCAGTGGTAGAAGATTGATCACAGCAAGAAATATCACTTCAAAAACTGAAGAAACAGAAGCCATTTCAAGTTAACGAACTTTGGCCAAAGAAACTAAAAACAGCATGTAAGAGAAGCTCTACACACACCATCAGCTCATAGTCTCCTCACATTCTATATAGAGTCATAAGAACAATTAAGTGGCTAATTATCATTAATTATTTAATTGATATATTTAAAAACATTTTGTATTGATCTAGTGCAATACAAACTATCCTAATCACTTGCTAATTTGTTTTTTTAATGCACAATTATCTTGATGTCCTGCTCCACCAACAATAAACCCTCCCCGTCTTCACCTCTACAGCTGTAAACAGTCAGATACAGAAGATCTGTTTCTCAGAGCTCCACCTGGAACACAGCCAGGTCTTACTTTGTAAACGGAGAGATAAACATGTGCTCAAAGTTAGAATAAAATTCCTCCACTTTTGTCAATAAACACCTATTCAGATTATGGCTGCTGTTAATAATCTGAAACACAAACCAACCATATTGCAAGTCACATGCAACCGTTGGCCTTGATTTATCTCTCTGGTATGCCGCACAGACAACATTAGATTATAACAACACAAAGGTAACTCAAACTGGCTGCGGGACGGCTCATGCTTGACCATGAACAATGGGCGAAGTTGTGCTCTGACTAAGTCCAGAAATATTACATTTATTGTTTACTCTGTGATGGTAAAACAATAAGCAGGAAAAAGGTGGCATGCAAGGTGCTGCCTCGGGCATGCTGGTACTGTAGGCGGAAGGAACGAGTGGCTCACACAGCCTATACCATAATGTACAGCTGTCTCCGACACTCAGAGGACCACCACCACATGACTTCCTCTCGCCTACTTACTCTATAGAGCTTTAAGATTTAGGTCAACGGTCAACTTCCTTATGAAAGCGCACATCCACAGTCGCTCTGTGAGATTACAAATGACGCAACAAATAACTCAACATTAAATGATATACATACTGAGTTGCTCATTATCATTCCCAACGGGAGGATTCATCCTCTTTAAGTTAAAGTGCTTCTTTAATCTGTCAGCAGCTTTCGCTTAGAATGAGGCTCAGGTATAAGGGACAGAGTGACAAGACAATATTACTTGTATACTATGAGACAACATGTATTTTGACATATCTGTAGCAAGGCCAATGTAGGCAATGTTACAAATAAGTGCAGGATTGTTTTATGGCAATTCAGGATTTAATGTAGTGCGTTGATTTGTAATACATTCAATTCACCACATTGACCAAAGGTAGTCATATGTTAGTATTTCATCTCAGAACAGCTTTTCAATGGATTTCCACAACCTATACTTTTTCTTCAATATACTTAGCTTTTATACATACTGCTCATCACTCTGCTGTATGTGGGGCTGTGTTAAATTATTACTTTCATTAGTGATTAGTCTGCTGACTATTTTCTCAATTAATCAATTATTCACTTGGTCAGCAAACTGTCAAAATGTACTGAAAAATGCAAACACAGTTCCTAAATCTCAAGGTGACAATTTCTTGTTTATTAGAGCGACAGTCCATAAACCAAAGATTCATTATCTCTTTACCACCTAAAATAAAGAAAACCAGGAAATCCTCACAACTGAGAAGCTGGAAGAGGGGAATGTTGAGTGATATCTTTGCTTGGCAACCAAGGGATAATTTGTCAGTTAAATTGCAGATTGTATTTCTGTCGACTATTTGAGTAATCAATGAATCGTTCCAGATCTCGTGTCCCTTTATTGGTTAAAGAGAATACAAATCAAGGTGTATTCATATAATCTACTGGTGGAGAATGGCACCTTTGGCAAGAGCTTGTGTTAGAAACGGATTACTGACTGACTGTGTCTTCACAGACATATTATTGACTGTCTTTTCACCTGTGATGGCATCTGGTAAGACAGCAAACAATACTCATGTATTGTTGTTTATTGTAGGGGAATTTCTCTTTCCATGAATGTCCTTTTGTTTATCACACTGCAGCGTCATGCTTGAGAAAAGCACGCAGTTGTCTTCTGAATGTGTGTAGTGCTGTCTTATCAGAGTATGTCCATCAGGTGCACAAAATACAAGACACTTCTCACTATCCTAATAGATTGCATTATATTGTTGGGAGTCCAGTCCCTGAGGGCCAAATCCTGTATTTATATTCTATACTAAGCTACAAAATGGCATGCCGGACAGAGTTATCATATTTCATGTACAACATTAATTATACAAATGCTAGCCTTGTACACTAGCAGTAAGTATGTGCAGTATGCAGCCCTGGCTTAATAAGCTGCCATTTCAACATGCTGGACATACTAAGATTCAGTGGGGAGCAGCTGGTCAGTGACAGGACAATCATGCCGCTGTGAAAGAATTCTTTATATGTTCCCTGATAATGCTATAAGGGTGTCAGTGAGCTTTCAACATGCTGGAGCTGCAGAGAAACAAACACGTCCTGCCGCCTGCAACTTCCCACAATGTTATCAAGTGAAAAAGGGAAATGGAAACAATGACATTAAATAACTATTTGGGCAAAATCTTTTTCCTCTATCTTTCCCAATGTGAATTGTGCTTACATTGTGTTGTATCCCTTTGAGCCATTGATACTGGCAGCCTTCCATTTGTGCAAGTCATGCTGATTTTCGCTGGTCACAGTCCAGGCGTGTGTGTGCCAAGGCAACTAGGGCAGTGGGTGAGGAAGTCAAGTTCTCCACAGAGTTTGACTCAGCAGCCAGCTGCGAGAATCTACTGCACAATCTGACCACTCACTGAAATAGCATGATTTCTGAAAAACGTCTTGTGTCTACTCAGAACCGGCCAGGGAAAAAAGACACCTGGACAGGAGGAGCAGCCTAAAAATAACAGCAAATGGCAATCAGAGCTCTGTGCCAGTGCAGAAAACCAAGTACCTGAAGCAAGCAAAGGCCACAGGCTTCAATCCAACGTGTGTTCTTTCACTGCTAGATCCCTTAAATGTCAAGCACTGTGATAAAAGAACATGATAAGGTGACAAATATCAAACAGTAACTACCTCAGTGGGGTTAGCTTAGTGTTCAGGAATATCATTTTTTATCTAATCCTGTTAGCGTCTGCCTTTTAACGCTCTCTACTCTGACCTGATACACTGATCATGCCCCACAAATTTAGCCACGGCAATCTCAAAAACTGGATTTCCTGCAAATGTTTTTAACTTTTTAACATAATTACAAGCCAAATGACACACAAGCAAAAAACCTAATGTGGAAAACAAAAACTGTAGACACATGGGACTGCACATGAAATAACTATTATAAATTTCTCTAAAATTGAAAGACCTTGTGAGAAGGTAAGTTTACATAAGACCTTAGACACCATGAGTCAGATTGTGAACATCATCAGCCCTGCAATAAATCCTTCCTCCATGAGTATTATAGCGTTCAGCTTCTGTTCAAACTATTCTAAAGAGGAGCTGATTCAACTTTATGGTCATTCTGAAGGCTGCAGTTTGTTCTGCTGCTGAATTGTATTGCGTTATACTGAGAGGTGTTTATAATAAAGTCTTTCCTTATTGACATGCGTATATGTGTTGACCAAAAGCACCTCTCAAAACTGCAGCCTCAAAAATGACCATAAAGTTGATTTAATGACTCACCACAAAACTGATCATAGCAACCTTCATGAGGGTGAGGTTTACTGCAGGGTTGACTGCATTAGCATTTCAGAAGAGGGCAGTGGAAAAAGGATTCAGCCTAACTCCAATTCAATGAAAATGTGACAAGTCTACTTCTGAGTATTTCCCTCAGGAGGGGAGGAGGAGGGGGAGGCTGAGAGCAGGCCATCTCCTCTGGTTCAGTCTCGTGTCACAAGGTCACTGTGACTAGATCTAGTTAAAAGTAGAGTCACGGGTAATACGCAACCCAAAGCCATACTGGAGCAAGGTTGTTCACTACGGTACACAGCGGTCAGCGAAAAGCTAGAAATGATTACCAGGGTATTGGGACAACTTGCTCATTGTCTCTGAGGAACCTGCCTAAAAACAAGACTGCCCATCATTTCAGTCGTTTTCTGAGAAAATACACGTCAGCGAAGCAGAAGCTGCACGTTTTTTCTCGCCCACGCACTGCCAACCTTGAAACACGCAGGCTTTCCTCTCAGCACAGGAATGCTCTGTCTAACCAACCACATGTCTGTGTGTGATACTGAATTAGATTTAACACTGCTGCAGAACTCTTTTAGTTTGCCGCCTCTCTACAGCAAGGTCAGAGGCTGCAGTCAGATACAGAACAGCGTCCCTGTGGATGATTCAGCAGCACAGTTAAGACTTCGTACAGCCTGACGTGGTGACGTTCATCCCACCGTTTGTCAGGCTCAGGCTCATTCATGCACATTCTGTCCTTTTACCATGTGAAGAATGAAAACGTCAACGTACACCTATGTAACACGCATAGGTTTGATAAGTGTGAACAGTAGGGCTGCAAGTAACGATTATTTTCATTATCGGTTAACCTGCAGGCTGTGTTTGCGATTTATCGATTAATCTTTAGTCTATAAAATGTCAAAGAAATGCTCGTCATAATTTCAAAGTCCAAAGTGATGTCTTTAGATTGCTTCTTTTGTCCAAAACCCCAAGCCTCTTAATTTGCTTATCATGAATGATAAAGAAAAGCAGCAAATCCTTATATTTAACATAAGGTAAGATATAATGTTATTAATCCCCTGTTGGGGGAATTAGGGTGTTACAGACGCAGCAACAG
Source organism: Chaetodon trifasciatus (assembly GCA_037975065.1). NCBI lineage: Eukaryota > Metazoa > Chordata > Actinopteri > Chaetodontiformes > Chaetodontidae > Chaetodon > Chaetodon trifasciatus. The sequence goes on from JBBMOE010000013.1 coordinate 8,545,701, forward strand.
TAGAAGCAATAAAAAAGGAGAAGCTGGAACCAGCAAATGTTTGATGTTTTTGCTTGAAAAATGACTGAACCATTAATCAGTTACCATCATAGTGGACAATTTGCTTTCGCTCATTCAGCAGCACGTGTCCATTAGAGTTGCATGACCTGGAGAACATGCAGAGGGTTACACAGCCCTGCTGTGTCAGTACGCTTGTGTATGGTGCAAATACACACTCAGCTGAAAGTTTATTAGGTATACCAAGGGTATCTGAAACTAATGCTGCATTATCCAACAAACCTGTAGATCTGAAAAGATAAAACGATCTCTCAAATAGTAGGTCGACAAAACTAACAAGGAACAATCACTTCAATTATTTGTCAAGCAAAAACACCAAACTCTTCCAAGTGGCACTTGCTCAATTGTGTGGAGTTGCTGCTTTTTCTGTCTTTTGTGGAGTGAACATGTTTGGATTGTGTCCTGCTGCTGGGACTAAACGGCATTTTCTTTTCGTTTTATCAACCTTACAATTCATAATCTGCGTCTGAGGCTCTACAATAAATCCAACCTTCATTAACTGTTATAACGTTGAGATTATGTTGACAATGTTTCAGGGAGGTGCTGATTCAAGTTTTTCTCCAACCTATTTTGTTGATCAAGGGTAGACTGAACATCAGCAACACTTGTCACACTGCACGAACATACAGCTGAGACAACACCTCTCTAAAGGTTTCTGCACAACGTTACAAACTTAATGAAGATAGGCCTTATTGCAGGACTGTTGTACTAATCTACACTACTTTTTGTTGTGTAATTTCTCACAAAATAAACTGACAACTGAGCGCAGACCCTGAAAATTAACTCGGGCATTGAGTATTACAGTAGTAACGCATCCTGTTCGTGCACTCGTATGAGGCGCTTCGGTGTGCGTCACATGGGGACACGCACTGCAAACCGGTGGCTCTAAAGCATGAAGAATGCCCTAAATTCGGTTGTGTTTCAACCAGCTGCCATACTTACTTTTGTCCTTCCATTTATCGTGTAGTTTCCCAGTTTGCCGTTACAATGTCTTATCAGGTCGTCCATGCGACTCATTAGAAAGCGGATCTTCTCGCAGCCGGCCTCCCTCCCCTCTATCCACGTGATTTTGTCACCTCGGATGTCTTTAGTGGAGTCGCTTTTTTGACTGACTAACTGTCCATCTGTGAATTTGCCCGTTTTGTGCAGGGCTTTGACATTCTCCAAAATGCCTAACCCGGTCTCTGCTCCTAAAAAGTTGTCCACCACACAGATACCATGCTTGTTCATACACGGGACGATGTACTCCGTGGCAAGTTTCTGAGGGGATGAGCTAGTTTGTCCGTTAGGTGTGGCGGTGTCGTTGGACCCGTCCTCCCCCGGTCTGTCACCGACCCCAGGTGCTTCTGTGTTTGTGGTCTGTGGTAAAGACGCGCTGTCCGTCTGTTTGGGGCTTGTCTTTTCTCCGTGTTTCTCCGGTTCCTTGTTGTCCCCCGACGGCGGAGTCGGCTCGGGCTTGTGTTTGGGAAGCTGCGCCTTGTCTGCCTCCTTACAAATGAGCTTGTGTTTCTTCCAGTGCTGTTTCTGGTGCTCCTTGCTGCAGTAGAAGGAGCTCCGGCACCTACCACACTTGAGGAGGTTCTCCATTTTCCCACAAAGTTCACAGTACTGTCGGTCTCGCTCCAAATCACTCTGCTGCTTCTCCATGTTTGCAGCTACAACGGGTGCGCTGCGCCTTTAATTCCGATCCTTCACACGCGCCCTGCTAACCGACAACTTTGGAAACGATCCACTGCCACTGCCACGCTACACCGTGCGAGACGGAAAAGTCAGACTCAATACCTCGCCATTTCATCACATGTACTCCTTCTTCACATCTTGTATCAATGAAATAATACAACGTGAGCCTTGGTTCGATCATTTCGGGCTGGGTTTTCAGGAGGCATTTCAGTAGCCTACCTCTCTGTCCGAGGGTAGAGCATGGCGCCGCTCAGAGTGTGCTCAACCTCTCTGTGGTCCAGCCTGCTCTGACGTCCACACACAAGCACCGCCCCTCCCCGGCTGCCTTCAGGGGCTGTCGGACACACGATAATTAATAAAACGGCTCGAAACACGTGGAAGTAGTTAATCGATGTCATGACAGGTCAACAACAGGGAGTGTGAAAAAGTCCGCCTCCGGTCAATCAATAAAACAGTAATATATGTAATCTTGACTCGACCCGTCGGCGTCAGTCGTGCAGCCTCAGTGATTATTCTCCATAATCATGTTCATTGACATATGGGCAGCGATGGCTAGGACATTTAATCAATGCTGTACTTGAGCACGGTTGAGGTATTAGTACTACACTTGAGCGTAAATTCTATTCGCACATTAATGCAGCATTTCTGATAATATAAAATAATATTCATAATAAATCTATCCTGAATGATAAATACTTTCAATTTTCATACTTAAGAGCATTTTGCTAACAATAAATCTGTAAGAAAGTCGTTGAATGCATCATTTTTATTTGTAATTGAGCATTTTTAAAGTATTTTTCAATATGGAATTGCTACTTCTATTCAAGATAAACGTAAACCGTCAACGTCACCGTTACACATAGATTACTACAAAAAAATTACTGATTTATTTACTAAAACATACTTTCTCTCTGTCTTTGCCGCCTCATGCAGGATCTGTGTTGAGCTAGAGGCCCAGCCTCAGTACTTGTCTAAATAAAGGTAGCACCTTTATTTATATATTATCCAAACTGCATAAGTGTGCGCAGGAAGCTTTTTGGGCAAGCAATTGTGAATATGGAGAGAGCGTCAGCAGCTCAAGGACAAGTTAAGTATTGCAGTTTTGGTTTCGAGCATCACTGACGCGTGGTACACATTTTCTTCCAGCAGCTTAATTCAGAACGTAATACAACAGCAACTTTACGTGAACAGTTGTGTTGTTTTAATTATCATTGCACAGGCAAAGCCAGCAGGTGAAAGCGCAAATGTTGGAGCTTGGGGGGATTACCTGAAGGCACCATCACTCAGCGTCAACGTCAGTGTGTTTTGCCCTCATTCCTGACTTGCATGTGTGAAATTCCTTTCACACAACAAAAGAATATTTTACATAAAGATGTTGCTGTTGTTGTGATAGACTAATTAGTTTGTGAGCAGTTTATGAAGCTCAGCATTTGGGGTTGAGAAGGACTTCAATCGACAGTCGGAATAAATTTATTTAAAAAAAAAAAAAAAAAATAGATTGGGTTTTTATGAAGCATTAACTTATGTTCAGATGAATATGTCATTGTAAACATTGCTGGAGTCTATCGCTCATAATAAAAATAACTGAAACGGGTGTGAATGACAGGGAGTGTGCTGTGTAGAGGCAAAGCGCAAGCTCAAGTTGGCACCCGTTGTGTGGCACGTACACAGTCTGCAGGAGTCCCTGGAGGAGGGGTTACTGGAGAGAAGCGAGTAATCTGATCAAGAAAGGTTGGATGAAACATACTTTAATAGCAACAAATGACACAGGCCAATCTCAGACGGCCGTTTGGAGATGATTGGTAGCTCAATCTGGATTTTTCCTGGAAACAGAAAGTGTTTTGGCTGCAAGGGCGGGCCTATGTCAGTCCCTATTGAATACATTGAACACAGGACTATGCCTAGAATTAGTAGATACAGTATCTGAAATCACCCACGCATGCCACTGAATGCTTCAGAAATAAAATCAACCAGATGTACAAACATATAATTGATTATGTTCCAGGAAGGGCTTTACATCTTAGAATAAGCAATTAATTGTGGTCGACCAATACTTTTAATTATTTGTAATTGTCTTGACAATTACCAATTACTTTAAAGTAAAAATCACCAAAGAACTTTGGTTAGTTGCGAAAATACCGTAATAAGTAAATGCCACAGTCACATTGATCAATGTTACTACATCTCCCATGATGCCTTTCTCTTCATTTCCTGCTACGCATGTAAATAGCGCAAAAGCCCCGCGAGGAGTGTGGCCCACATGAATGCCTGTTGTTAAAAACTAGTTAATACCAATTCTTTCACATTGTAGAATACTTAGACTTTATTCAGACTGTTTATTATTGCTCGAAGATGGCAAATTTTATGTGTAAACCGGGCTGTTTCGTCTGGTAACCTGATATTTCCTGACAGATGTAAAGTGTTGTGTCTCGTTACATTTGGTCTGCTGCACGGGCTTCAGTGGCCCAAACAGTTCAGATTTAACCCTAACCGAGCTGAAAATATTTGAATTTATCAACAGACAACACTGAAGGCATGAATAAACGAGAAGGTAAGACCGGCCTGTGAGACTCAAATTAAGGTTTAATCAAAGTTGTGTCGTTGGTTGCCATCAGCGTAGAATACCTCTGCTAGCTGTAGTTAGCTAACAATATATTAAAACCAACTTGTAGTGTGATAGATATAATAAATTGTAGATGAAGGATGCGTGTATCAATGTTGAAACAGCTGTTCTCACAGTAGCGTTACTGTACCAGAGCTCAAGTTGGTAACTTCTCTGTGTCTTTCGTGTCTTTTGTCACGCATGCCTTTAAAGCTCCATATACGGTCTCTGTAACACAGACTTTAAAGTGGAATTCATAAGTTTTCAGCCTCATCCAAAATAACCCTGGTGACATTAGGGTAAACCACTAAACTGATCTTCATTCGATAAGGCCAGTTTAGATGAAACGAGAGCGATTCGTACCATGTATGACCAAACACACAAACTGCAGTATCACCCAACCTTTTCTGCCTCATGCCAGGTGAAGGATGTCCCCGGAGGAGTGCTGATGCAGCGCAAGATCGCGACGTGAGTGGCAACCCAGCTTCACCTGTCCTCACTGTTTTCAAAGGTAACAGCATCCAGCAGCGTTTTTCACCCACATGCTTGCTGTATTTCGTCAGTGTCCAGACGTCTGTACTCAAGCTAACTGTCTTACCCCCTTTACAGTTTTTCAGCAGGAGCTTGACACCAAACACGATAAATATGAGCGTCTTGTTAAGATCAGTCGAGATGTCACCATCGAAAGCAAGAGGACCATTTTTCTTTTACACAGAGTCAACAGGTATGTAGTATTGTAGAAAAGCTCACTGGTCATTGGTGTAGTTTAGTTTGGGAAGGTTTGTAGATCTTTTCACTTTGTTCAACAGCTTAATTTGATTTCCATGTTATTACAGTGGCCTTAGTTTTAATTGTTCTGTTGTAAAGGGGCTTAAAGAAAGACATTACCTTCATTATAATTACAGTTACACATTGATATAATGATCCACACTGCAAAATAACATTAAAGTCTTTCTTAAATCTTTCACTTTTGAGTCAGTCTTTCCTGTTTGAGGAGACAGTTGTTTGTGTTACTACATTTGAACAGTCCAAAAGCATTGCGATGACACAATGTCGAAGTTAAAACGTTTGCATTTCTAACTCTAATCCTGTGTGTTTTGTCTGGATTGGAAGTGTACCAGATGCAGAGGATGTTCTGAGAGAAGCAGATGCCAAACTGGATGGAGTCAGGCAGAAGATTGGTCAAATTGCTGAAGAGCTAAGAGGAGATGACATCTATCAGTTTCACAGAGCTTTCACGCCAGGTGAGTTTCTGTAGAGCTTTTTTTTTCAGGGTTTTCATGGTTACAAAATTCCCGGAGGTGAAAAACTGTTTTCCAGGCCTGCAAATGGTTTGGAATTAACAGAATGTTTTGGAAATAAACATCCGTTGGCTATTATTCAAAACATGCCAAACGTTCTGCAAATCATGTCCTTATAAAATCAAAATCTAGTGCTGTGCTGTGTGGCTGTTCAGACATCACTAATATCACTGGACAGTACAGCTAGTTGGCGGCAGGAATGTCTAACAAGTGAGTGAAGTTAGAAAGTTTGCTTATCTGCAAAAATGCAGGGAAGTGCGTGTTAAATAATGTATGGCTTTTGATAAATACAATCTATGTGGCGCAAGAGGGAGGTGGGCCCCGGCAGCGCTGGATGCAGTCTCTGCACCAAAAAGTTTGACATTGGCAACGTGGGGGAAGTGGGTCTGGTCAGCCATTGCTAAAGAGAAAAAAGCATGAAGACGACCAAAATACCGTAGACAGGCCAGATAATGTTACCACTTCCATATAGCTGTGAGACAACTCAACCAGCCCATTACTCCACCCAATGATCTGCTATTGGCTGAAGTGATGTGGGCACTGAAGATGATGGACTCACATTATTCATACAACTTGTGCACAGGTGAGCTTTTCAGAGCTGTGTTTCCCAACAGCGGAATAGTGGTCAAACTTAGTTGTGTGCTTACTTGCCCACATTTTGGAATTGAGCCCACACAGACTGGTTACGATATGGTGTTCTGCAAAAGCCTGAACAAAGGTCTCCTTGTTTCTTAAGGAAGCAAAACACGCTAGTAAATAAACCCTATGTGGTTGTTTCATCATTTTATGATATTGCAGTTTGTGCTTGTGTGGGAATGTTCAAGGTTCAGTTTTCAGAGCTCTACAAAAAAACCATGTCATCAGCATAAAAGTGACAAGAAAATCTTTTCTTCATTTTATTTGGCTCTTTCACAAGGCTTTTTATTTTATTTATTTAATTTCCCAGATCAGTGCCTGTGTAATTGCATTTAAAAATGGATATCAGGGGGACTGTGCAAGTGTCAATTAGTATTTTTTTCCAGCGTAAAATAAGTCATGGTCTGTTCAAATGATGCTGATTTATTACATGAAAGTCCTAAGAGACGAGGCTGAAGTCATGATCAATCAGCGATTAATGATGATCAATCAAAGTGTGTGACATAATTAAGTGATCATTCAAATGAATCAGTCTCACACCTCACTGAATATCCCACCGACAATGTTTGCATTTAACTTAACATTAAACATTGTTTGACATACTCATCCAATTAATGAGAAACGTGAATATTCTAGCATAAATATGCAGCTTGTATCTAGGATATAGAGTTATATATCAGCACATCCCATGTACTGATTTTGTGGTTGCATTTATGTATATTCAAAATCATTTCCCTCATTTTTTAAAAAGCAGTTGGTAACAGTCTTTAGTTGCATTTCCACCTTTTTCTTTTCTGTTTGTCCTATTTTTTATGATTTAGATTATTTTATTTTAATTTTACTTTATTTATTTTTAGACACAAAAACATACCAGCATACATATATGCATGTAATTACACGCAGTCCGTATCCACGTGTATACATATCTCATATACAGTAGCTTTAGACATACACACAGTACATGTGTACCCACAGAGCTGCATATAAATACATTCTTTATCCCTTAAATCTGACCTTCATAATAATTCTGATAGGCACGGCATTTTTATAGTCTGGGATTCATTTCTGTCAATATAATAATAAATTCCTCACTTTTAAAACAGCCTCCAGCAAAGGACACAGGTTAAAAATTAATTGATTCCTATTTGTGATTTGGGACAGGAGCAACTAAAGACTGGGAAAGATGTGGAATGCTCCAAAAACACCTGTTTGGAACATTCCACAGGTAAACAGGTTCATTGGTAACAGGTGAGAGTATCATGATTGGGTATGAAAGAGGATGGAGCGAGGTTCACCACTTTGTGAACACATGATTGGATAAAGGATATGACTACATGGGCTCAGGAGCACTTTGTAAAGCTGTTGTTGGCAAACACAGTTTGTTTGCAAATGATTGCATTCTGTTTTTATTTATGTTTGAACAACTCTTGCGGACTCTGGCCTGTATTGTTGCTGATAGTGTGAGAGCGTGACCTTGGTGCAGGCTTGGATATGATCGACACACCCTCTGATAAACTTATCCCACTAGTATCAGTATCAGTTTTTGTCAGCGTAGCCAAAATGTCTGCAGAGTTTGGAGAAAAACATTACTGGGAGTGAGGGTGAGCTGTTATCTAGCAGCTGGGGAAGTCATTTTTAGATTGTGGTCACTCAGGAATCACCGCTGCATCCTCCGCGACGTGACCAGTGGCAGTTCCCACCAATTAGACGCTTCATTTTTTTCCCATTTTTATCGTCTTTATTAGATTGAGACTGGGCTCACTGCACAGGCTCTCCAGATAATCTTGGCTGGACGTGAAGTCTCCAGGCATGTGTAATGGGTCTACTCTTTTTATATAAGGACCATTAAAGATATTGCGGGCTAAATCTGAACATAATTGCAGCTGATAACAGGGCAGAGCTGCTCTTTGATAAGCTCTTTAGTTTGACCCAGCTAGAAGCTATGAGGCAGTGCAAACACAAGTGTGCTGGTGGGGCATTTCCCAGGGATCACCTGCAACTGAATGTACCATTCTGCAAACATTCAGCTCAATTCATCTGTAAATCATCTGTGGGCATTCACACACACACACACACACACACACTCACACACACACACAAACTCACACACTCAGCCCTCAACTTTTCCAAATGCTGTGCCAATAAAAGTTCCAGCCAGTTTTCTTTGAGTCATTGTTTAGACATCATCCACAGTAACATTTTTTTCCGGGTCTTGGTGACCAAAGGTGACTGCTGCTTCAGAGTAAATAACACAAGCAGCTCCCGGCTGTAAACTCAGGAACTGAACTCCGCCTGTGTAACCTTTTCATGTCATATCCTGCCTGCTTCAGATTGTGTAGTATTCTCTCTAAGCCAGTGTCACAGTGTTGGGGGGCCACTGGCAATCTTTAGATGTCTGTAGGCTGACAATGTAAGCATTAGTTTATGTGAATCTCTTTAGTCATGACTAAATAAGTGAGAGCTTAACAGCCAAACACTCTGGCATCATTATGAGCAGCATTACATGCAGCACGGCTAAAACTGAAGAAGAAACATAACAAATGGATGCTTTTTAGAGCTTTCATTTACACAGAGCTGTTGTAACGCATGACCAAGAAAACATTTTCCAACTAAAAGCCTCTGTACTGTTGGCACGTACAGCCGACTATCACATACCTCACGCTGCTTACCAAGGGTGCAGTGCTGTTAGCTTGATGAGCACACTTTTATCTCAGAGCTAAAAATAGCACAGGGAAGCTGCTGATGTTCACTTCCAATCTCAGACGTCTCACATCTGAAACAAGCAAGAAAGGGGCAGCAAAGATTTTGCTTTTGCTATCTGAACTTAAGCCTTAACAGGAGCAGTGAAAGTCAGCTGAGGGAAGTGGAGATGAACCGTGCTCTGCTCCCGGCTCTCTGTAGCACGCTGCGGTTCGCTACGTGGAGATGCGAGGCACCTTTGAAGTTCAGCTGCCGCTCCGAAAGTAAACTTCAGACACAAAGTCTTCCGTCCTGTCATTATTTGATTATTGTTTACACAGGGCCCGAAAACAAATGAGGTGGTCATCTCAGCCCAACCCAAAAAAAAAGGCCACTGTAGTTCAATCAAAAGACAGCGACAGGAAACAGGTTTTATTTGAGTCATTATCTTCATCTGTGATCTATACTGTGCAGATACCATGCAGTGTTTATACACACACTCTACGTGCTGTGCTCAATTTCATGCATAGTTGATCTTCTTTTTGGTAATAGTGTTTTTTTTTTTTTTTTTGGTAAATCACAAATGCACCATCCCTTAATCCTGTTTATATCCAGCAGCAGGTGCAGTGAAATATCTCCATGTTCTTCCAGTGACATTTTGTTTCCTTTCAATGTAATTTCATGCATTAGGGATCCAGGAGTATGTGGAGGCCATGTCCTTCCTGCACTACATCCGTCACCGCAGTCTTATCAGCCTGGAGGAGATCAACGCCAGACTGGTGTTCATGAGGACAGAGAGGGTTGATCCTGAGGTAGAGTTAAAGAAAACTTTGTGATTCAGCTGCATGTGCTGTTTGTTTGTTGTGTTCTCCAGCTTTCAAAATTAAAGGAATAGTTTGACACTTTGAAAAATACACTTATTCGCTCATGACGTGAGTTTGGTCGCTTAGCCTAGCTTAGCATAAGGCCTGCCTTTGGCACAAAGTTTGCCCAAAGTTAAAATCCGTAGCTTTATATTTAGCGTAAAGACATGAAAGGTATCGATCTTCTCATCTAACACTCAGCAAGGAAGCAGTTGAGCGTATGTTCCCCAGACTAGCATCATGTTGAATGTTCATTTTCCATTATTTCACATATCCTCTGGAAGCAGTGGTAATGGCACACAAGGGAAACAATGGGTGTTATTATGTTCCACATTTCTAAGCATTGTGTGTCATTTTATCCACTCTGCCTGTTATTTTCAAATGTGATGGGTGCCTGTTGATGCAGTCAAAATTGCTTGCAGCCTAATATTTTGTGCTTGAGGAGCATTTTTCTTACTTCTACTAGAAGCACAGCAACACAACAATGTAAATGTTGTTGTCACCATCAATCTGGGAATAAGAGTTTCTGTGCACAGTCTGTCCAGAAGTGTTGAAAAAAGTGTTCAGAATCAGTCTTTTGTTGACATTCGTGTGATTTTTCGATTCTTTCTTATCGTGTGTTCACCTCAGGGCTCAGCTGAAGCCCTGCCGCTGGGAGCTCAGGTCCTGACCTTCCAGGTGACGCCCTCAGACTACCTGCTCGGCGTGGCTGACCTGACCGGGGAGCTGATGCGGATGTGCATCAGCAGCGTGGGCAACGGCGACATCGACACGCCCTTCCAGCTGAGCCAGTTCCTGCGGCAGATCCACGACGGATTCTCCTACATTGGCAACACGGGCCCCTATGAGGTGTCCAAGAAGCTGCACACGCTGCGACAGAGCCTGGGCAAGGTGGAGGATGCATGCTACACCCTGAGAGTCCGCGGCTCAGAGATCCCGAAGCACATGTTGGCCGACGTGTTCTCCAGTAGGACCACACTCATTGACCCAGAGGAAGGAGTGGTTTAAGTCCTGCGCAGCCACCCCAGCATTATGTTCTCTATGGTGTCATTGTCTGCTTTAGTTTTACTCCACTTGGATGTATTTTTTATGGGATTTGGAGGATGTTGAATATGTATTGCAACATGCCGATTGTTGCAGTAAAGCCAGATTTATAATAGACAGTTTTTTTTCTTTGATAAAGATCTGATGACTTCACTTGTTTTGCATGAATAAAAGTTCTGTGCCAAATATACCATGCTGTCCCTGTTTTAAGCTGCTTTGATAATGTGTGTGTTTATTTTATTTTCCTCTTTGCCCTTCCCTCTCTCTATCACACTCAGATAATCTAAGGTAGAACCACTGGCTGCCTGCACTCACTGCATTCTGTGTGGAGGAGGAACATGTGACCTTTGTACATTGTACGTGCCTATTCTCTGGTAGGCCCGCTGGCACACACACAGACACACACACAGCCCCTCGCCTCCTCATTCTACCATCTTTAAACAATCCTCACCACCGCGTTAATTCAAAATAAGGTTTGGTGCACGCCGAGACATATTCCTGGCAGAGACCTGATATCCTCTTGCTGTTTCCTCATCACCTGGTGCCAATTATTACCTTCCACATGGATATTTGATATTTTTGTTTATGAGAAATGGTCACTTTTGGGTCTGATTGCTGAAATGTTCAAACACAAACAAGACTGCCTTTGTGTACCTTTTCCAGTTTCCATCCCAGACAGCAGCTGTTGTGCTTCAAAAGCTGCTATTGCTCATCTCTGACAAGGTCAAATGGAGCTTTAGGCTGAAACGCATCTCTTTATGCATGTAAATGTGAGACGTTTTGGTGTTTGTTGCCTGATTGTATTTATCCATAGATAAGATCATGCGTTATTTCATCCCTCTTGATGTTCTGTCGACCGTGGAAGGGTTGACTGTAACCCAAGTCTGCCATCTGGTGGCCAATATCAGCACTACACATGAAAGACCTGAGCCCTGTCTTCAACGCGGTGTTATTCCAAGACATTTGGGAGAAATAAGATAAGCGGATTTGTATTATTATTTTTGTTTTTTGGTTCTTTGCTCATGCTGACTACCCAGCTTCAAACAGTCTAATTGTAAAACATCACTTTCAGTGAAGCAGGAGGGAATGAGCAGTGTTTTTACACAAACTGTATATTAAGAATGATAACACCTCATGGCCTCCATACAAGTTCAATCACAATTGTAGCAGTTGGTGATAGGGAGCTGCAACATGCACATAAAATTATTACTATAAAGTGTATCAAACATTTTTTCCCCTGTTTATATTTGCAGCAGATGGAGTCTTCTACAGCTCGACGACAATAACATACAAGCAGGAACAATATACAGACCACTTGCATCTTTGTAAATCGAAGTAAACCTCAAAGCTACTTCTGTGTGAAGCCTGACATCTACTGGTGAAAGCGGGGTATTTTCTTCGTATTAATGTAAACAGTTTGTCTCAGAAATGTGCATGTCAAGCAGCCCGAGGCAGGGTGTCCTCCTGCCTGAGAAAACCTCTGCTTGTCAAATAGATATTATTTGAAATACCATTCCTGATTTTTTTTCCTTCAAAACTTGAAAAACCTGACATGAAAAACGACTGATGTTTTAAAGGTATCGATTCCACCGTCACTCTTGTCACATTAAATGTGACAAGAGTGACGGTGAAATCACAGTTAAACAGTGTCACGACGGTGCATCATCATCTTCCTCCTCACCATTTTCCCCATCACAGATAAAAAGTAAGTATAGAAAAGTGAAGATAACACAACAAGTGCTTGAAAAATACTTCTTGCTTGATGTACGAGTATAGCGAGAACAGAGAGAGAAGCTTCTGCTGGAAGCCACCAGTGTTAATGACGCACGAGGAAACTCTGAGTTGTTTCATGAGTCATGAGTCCAGAGTCCAGAGACATTAAGCGCCTCTAATCTTTAATACTGGACAGGTGATCTCACTCTACAGTACATGCGTAGCAATGGATTTCATCCCTTCTGCCACACAGCTCTCTAACCCCCCATAGTGTGGACTAATGAAGTAAAGGCTGTGCTCTGCTGAGCTCTACACCAGTGAGTCTTGTCCATCAGCCAGCCGAGCTGAATGAAAGGCCCATTTGGGTGTGTGGGAAGGAGGATGAAAAGACTCTGCTCTCTGTGGGGTCTCTTCTCATTCATCCCCTCACTGCGCAAACAAAGGAGCACTTTTGTACTTATACCAGGATGTGTTCAGGATGTGTAAAAATACGCAAAACAACATGCATTTTTGCACACAAACAGTTATTTGACCTATATTCAAGAGCCTAAATCAGCGGTCCCCAACCTTTTTTGCGCCACGGACCGGTTTCACGTAAAGCAATAATTTGCCGGACCGGCATAGACAACGAATAAAAACAAATTATTGAAAATACAAGTCACCATCACCCTGACTGTAGTTGTTGTAGTTAGTGAGAGCCCTGCGCTTGTTTCTCTTCAACGAGAAGGCTTCATTGCTTCATTCGCGAGCCTGTCGCCGCATATTACGCACAGCCGGTTTGGTGCAAGAGAATCACCTCAAGTGATAAACCCGTATTTTAAGCAGGACTGCTGATCTTGTCTCTGAAATGCAGCTTTCTTTTTCTTGGAAGTTGTAGGCCCTTCTTCTTCTGTCTCATCATTTGGCCTTTCCCCTTTCCGAAGAAGCTCTCTAGAGACGTTTGTTTTTTACTCATTTTTGCTAGTTTGTGGGCTTACTTTTTATCACAGTATAACGTGAGGTTTGACATGTGTACAGAGGCACAAGCGGATGCACCTGATTTTCAAAATAAAACTTCTTTCATACTCTGATGATCAATAAAAGTGTGTTCAGTCTCTCTGTGTGGCCCGGTACCAAATGGCCTACGGACCGGTACCGGTGGTCGGGGACCTGGCCTAAATAACACTTGGATAGTCTGACTACACATAGGGTCACCAGTGCAGGCCATATGTGTCCAAATATGTGTCTATTTGTGCAGTTTGGAAATGTCCATCTTTGACAAACCATATAGCCAATTTTTGGTTTTCCAGTGCAATGGTAATTTAATTTAAATGTGAAACCGTTGTAGTTACATTTAGACTTTCAGACAATGCTATACAAAACTCAATAAGTATGTGCATTTGAACTTGTAATATAGTTTCTGTGACTTTAGCAGAGTTTAAGGTGGCAGGCTAATATTCCCCCTTTCTTGCACCAGCCCAGCTGCAGTAATGCTCCTAAAATAAAGCATACAGCAGCTGATGTGTCCGCTGCAGGGCCCTCAGACTGCCTGCCGTGACTGTGAGGCGGTCTGAAAGAGTCTGGAGTCAAATTCCTGAACACGTAGGAGCTCCTCGCGCTGCTCCAGCGCGACGCACGACGCAGGGGCGCAACGACTAACGGATTACTGCTCAACTGATTGATGACACACAGATTTATCCCGGCTGTTTGTGCTACCATTCGAGCACATCGTCGGATCTTTTTGATTACCATTTTTTCCTCCGTCAGAAACATGACATGAAGACTATCTTTTCTCTCCAGACCGTCTGTTCATGCGCAACTTGAGCCACTTGTGTGCCGCAGAGGAGAAATGTAACAATCTGAACTACAAGCATCAATTCTTGTGTCAGGAAATGTTTCTTCTGGACAAAGGAGCGCATATAAGAAGCCGGTTTCACACGTTAGTCCGAAGCGAGAGGAAAAACAGACCAGCCCGGGTTCACTTTTCCACAACGGAAATGAGATCAGTCCCATCGCTTGGCTCCACTTCTTCTGAAACATGGTCGCTGTAACTCCATGTAGCGCCGGGATCTGACATTGTTTTACTTGTGGCCACTCACAGCTTGTTGTGAATGGAAAGATGTTTGCTGGACTGATGGGGCTGGAAAGTCACAGCAACTCTCTGCTTCACCGCCGCGAAGTCATGGAAGGTAGAGATCAATGTTTTTTTTAATTGTTTCTCACATTAACCAGACGGTGATCAGCAGATCTTCTGCGTAAAGAACCACAGTGGGGGTCGGAAAGGGTGGTTTTGAATTCTCATCGGGATCTTCACATTACTTTAAAATTGTATACATGTAAATAACGGATCAGCTGCATGTGATGTGAATAAACTGAAGAAAGCAAAGACAGTAGCAGCAGTAGAGGGTCCTTACATGAGAGTGTGCAGTGGGTCCAAATATTCACCGTGTTAACAGTGCTGGTCCAGCTCATCTTAAACAAGAGCTGAAAGTCAGCGTGCTGCTTTGCACTGTGATGCTCAGTAAATAATCAGACTGTGACTGGAGGAAGAGGAGGATCTGTGTGTTTTTCAGTCCTACACTGCCGGCTCTGTTATATGGACCGTCTTTGCATCAGTCAGGTCACAGAGGTCAAAAGCTCCCCTCTATGAGTGATGATAGCTGATTAGTTGGAAGTGACTAAACGCCTCTGAATATATAGACAGCATGGAGACAGACTGACTCCCTTGTACATTATTTACCCTACATAACTGACTTGCATGTTTTGCACGCAGGCTTGTCGGTGTCATATTTCTGTTTCTGATGGGATGCCTGTAATTACTTATCTTCATTCAGATCTAGACAAACTTAAACTAACCATGTTACTTCCTCAGCGTGTTTGATTCTGTACAATTTCAGTTTCAGGACTTACTCCATGTGAGGAGGTGTGGTACTTTTTTCATTTTTTTTTAGGTTACGTGTTCTTATCAGACAACTAACCAGTGTTTTATGGCATACGAGCCAACTCTCATTGTAAACACAGGGCAGCATTTATTACTAGATAAAGAGCCTATTAAGTGTGTGAGACAATTCACTGTCTAAAGGAAGGACCTGCCTGAAGCATATTGTCATTGGATATGTACACTTACACGTTCTAGACATTTTAAGTAGATTAATCCATATATCAAATGATCCAAACTATAGAAAGCATGAGGACAGCTGTGATAAGGCCACAGTTATTCATTTGGTGCAGTAGAAGTTTACATCATAATAGTTAGCTGAACAATGTCAGCATTTAACTGCACAAAGAATTTAGACAGTATTTCATTTTTTTGTGGCGTTAACATTCTCACAATGTCGGTCTCTCACGGCTGTATCTTCACCCCACTCCGCTCAACCATATTCAGCTGGTTTATGACCCTCATGTGACCATACAGGAAGTGCGGAGCTGATTTTCTTAGAAAAATCTCAGCAGAGCAGAGACTCCATTCAGACATGATAGATAGATAGATAGATAGATAGATAGATAGATAGATAGATAGATAGATAGATAGATAGATAGATAGATAGATAGATAGATAGATTGATTCACTTCTAGGTCATTTGTCACCACCTCTTTTTTAGACTCATCGCTGACTTTCACTTCCCTCTTCTGTTGCTGTGGCCAGTCACAAGTGATGAGGTATTGCACATCTGCCGAGCAGTGCTGCTTCTCAGGAGGCTGCTGACATGCAGATCTGCTGGTGTGTGTGTGTGTGTGTGTGTGTGTGTGTGTGTGTGAGAGAGAGAGGGTGCTGAGCTTGTTCCTCAAACGTTTGTGTTTTTATGAGATCCTCCACATTCCTCTGTTCTTTGGCTGAAGCACTTTCAGCAACCAATGGGACGCGATGTTTAACCTAAGGGCTCTGAGGAGGGCCTCTTTAATCTCCAAAGGTAAATAATCCAGCCTGTCCGGCTGAGACGCTTCCCAGACTTTATGCAGACTTTCTTTAATATTAGCAACAAGTTGCAGTGAGAGCGCTGCCATTGTTGGAGTTGGATCATTTGGGCCTCGGTGTTGAACCTCTTCAGTTCTCTGTAGGTTTGGTTGCTGTTTCTGCCGGAATTCCTGGCAAACTATTTTAGCACAAAGCCTGGCAGGAAGCAGCAAATGACATACCTCTGAAGCCCTTCGACCAAGATGTAGATGCCCCCCAACACACGCACACACACACTGAGCCCTGAAGCATTTCCTTCCCCTTCACTGAGAGGAGCTGTCTTTGTGTAATCGAAGCATGGCGAGGATACGGTAACACTTTCTATCAACAAGTCCTTCCACTTTCAGCTCCAGAGCCCTTTGACTGGGCTCTATATTCTGTTTTGACCACGCCAGATGGTGGGTGGTAAGCGGTTGTATTTGGTGCCTACGGTGAGTGTTAGGTTTCTTAAATTGGTTATGGAACAGTGGCCACGTCTGCAAAGAAGCACTAATGGAGCCATATGTAACATGAGCTTTAGTGTGATGGTCCCAGTGGACTTACTGAAGACCATCCTCTGCTCCACATCC
The DNA here is from genome assembly GCA_037975065.1 of Chaetodon trifasciatus. Classification (NCBI taxonomy): domain Eukaryota; kingdom Metazoa; phylum Chordata; class Actinopteri; order Chaetodontiformes; family Chaetodontidae; genus Chaetodon; species Chaetodon trifasciatus. The sequence goes on from JBBMOE010000013.1 coordinate 8,562,779, forward strand.
ACGGCCTGGGCACAATGGGAACACCCCTCTCACTACAATTCCTGTCTTCCCATCAGTGTAACACCCCAGCTCTCCCTTAAGTGGTGTCTTTTTGTGTCTCTTCCTCTCCGGTCACATGGGATGGTTTAGTAGTGACATCACTGGAGGTCATGAGGGGTTACTGTGGTTGCTTTGTTGTGTTCATGGTTTGCTTCCTGTGGTGCATTCCTTACTTGATGCACAGCGACAGACACAGAATTTGTATAAAATAATATTCACAGGTTTTAACAGACAATAAAATTGATAGTACTGTGTGATGTTCTAATTAGGTTCAGATGTGTTTAATTGTAACTAATAGTCTACAACTGCATGCGTTTCTTTGTCAAAAAGTCTAACAGGGTTTTACGTTGACACCAGTGTGAATGCTCCCACTGTTTTCAGTACAAAACTCTATGTGTCAGTGTGTCTTGAGTGTGTGTGTGTGTGTGTGTGAGTGGGAAGAGAAAATTGAGAGGCAGAAGTGAAAGAGAGCAGCACAGCTGTAAACAAAGGGGCTGTTGATTCCCCACATATCAGCCTGCCTCCTCCATTGAATCCTACACAGTCTATGTATTAATCACGTGAAGCTGCAGCAGGTGCCCAGCTCTGAACACAGACTGGTCTTTATCATCCTGCTCCACTTTCAGACCAAATAGTGTTTACACTGATGTTTTATCAGAGCTTATTGCTTGGATTACCCACATCTGTCTGCTGTGTGTGCTGTCTGCTCCCCCATATTAATCTAATAATTTTATTCATCTAAAAGCAATGCTAGGGGCAATAACATTTTGAAGAACAATGAGCTGCATGTTTTTGTACATCTTTACATTAGTTTATACTGTGCAAATAACAAATGAATGCTAACTGTTTGCTAATATGTTAGCCATATCAGCTTTATAAGGGTGATATACTCATATGTCTATGTTTTGTTTAAAGTGGCAAAAAAGTGAAGTAATACAGCATAGCATGTATTGGTTTTGTTGTTTTTCCATGTTAAATATGTCACAGCACCACCAGCCAAGTACAACTTGTCATTTTGCTGTCAAGCTTAAGTCTTAACAGCCCTGCTCACATCAGAGCAGCTTTGTTTGTTTTTTTGTGCATCAAATCATTCCACTTTATTTCCCCTCCAGCCCTACAATGCCTGCAGACCCCCAGCATGGCCCGACCCACAGTTTGAGACCCTCTGGCCTAAGCCAACATAGCTGTGTTTTCAAAGATAAATATCCTAGTGTAACTTCAGGAAATATTGTTCATGTAGTCCACTCCTCCACCGAGAGGCGTGTCTTAACTCAAAATGACTGGGCGGCTTTGGTATTTCCCAACAGCTGGAGCAGAACTCTGGGAGTTCTGCCCAAGTTATTTTTCATTCAGTTAGCGATGCTAGCTTGAAGGTACTGGGTGGACGTCATTTGGGTTTTTGAGCATTAACTACACAATGTTTTACATTCTTGTGTAATTGGCACATTTAGCGTCACATTTTCCTGATGTACTCCATGATTCCACAGCTAATCCTGTGAGCTCACTCTTTATCTTCCTCATGACCGTGTTGTCCAGCTTAACGGTTAATCTCTGCATCGACAGGTGGCAGAGCATCAGGGACAGCTGGCAGCTCCGGTCGTAAGAGGCTCCACCGAAGACCGGGGTACATGAGAGGAGAGCAGTCCAGACTGCAGAGCACTACACATGGGCAGGAGGAAGAGGAGGAGGAGGAGGAGGAAGGGAGGACCACTTGTATTAGGAATGGAAAATCTGGACGTCACACTGAGGCAACCAGTGCTCAGAGGACGAGCCTGACACCTGCTGTCAAAGTGTCTTTAATAAATCAGCAACAGCCTGATAAGCTCACATGTAACTCCTGGAAGAGTAACGGTTTTCTCTGCTCTGTTAACCATCCTCTTCCTCCTGTGGATTGCAGTGCCATTAATGGCACTGCCAGCCCCCGGGGTCCGTCCTCTCTGCCACAGAATGAACTCAGCTTAAGTCCATGCCTGGCCCTCCAGTCCTCACCACAGGACTCCTTTAACTCCAGTTTCAGTTTCATCCAACAGTCTCTCAACTCCAGCCAGAGGACAGACACAACCACTGCCACACCATCCCGAGAACCAGAACCACTAAATAAGTCAACTGAAGCACTGAGTTCACCTCAGACAAATCCAGCAGCTTTGTCCATTGAGCAGAATGTCTCAAAGCAATCAGCTCCTGTCCAATCACTGCCCTCCTCTGCCCCAGGCATCCAGGCAGACAGAGAGGAGCTGTCGTTAGATGGGAGGTTTTGGCGGGAATGTCTTTGGGGTGACAGGGAGGTTACGTCCGCCCTGCCTGACTGTGACTCTGCGGACATTGAGATCACGTCCTCGCTGTCTGTGGACTCAGACACTGCCTCTGCCTCTTCGGTCACCTCCGGCTACGAGAGCGCCACGCCAGCCTCCGACCAAGGCTGGGACAACCTGGTGAAGAAGTATGAGGGTGTGCTTCAAGACTGCCTCCAAAACAACCGCACTCACACCAAGGTGGGTATGATAGGCTCCTAATGTGAGGATGAGATGCAGGGCTGTAGTCATGATCACCTGCATTAAGTTTAAGTCAATTCCAAGACCAGGTACAGGGACAAGACTGAGACAAAACAGACATAATTTGACATTTTGGGAGACCCTTTTTCACCTTCCCACCAGGTTAGATAAGAAGACTGATACCACTCTCATGTCTGTACAGTAAATATGAAACTACAGCCAGCAGCTACTTAGCTTAGCTTAGCACAGTGAAACAGGGGAACAGCTAGTCTGGCTCTGTCCAAAGGTATTAAAATGTGCCCAGAATTTCACAAGAACCACAGCAGAGATTGGACAAATATCCGCAAAGATTAGTGTGTAGAGCTTGTGTACTAAACAGATGAAAACCCTCAAATTGTCTCAAATGTCAAACTCTAAAAACATTTATGATCCGGTTGATTAGTCTTCCCTGAGTAGCAATGCTTAGTAATGATAAAGAGGTTTTTAACCAGTCCTCAACTTGTTGACCGCTGCCACTTTTGACACAATGGTCATTGCACCCATGCCTTTCCTTTCTCCTTTTTTTGGCCTGTGGGGACAGTTTGAAGAGCATTGCCCTCTGGACTGTTGGGTAATCTGTTCTGTCTTCTGTCTATTGTGTCTCCCTCTCAGATTGAGTCCATGATGTTGAAGCTACAGAGACTCCAGCAGAAAGCCATTTTGGATGACGACTATGACGCAGGTGAACTAAGACTCATTTGAGCTGTTGCTGTAATAAGTAGGTCATTTCAGCTTCTGTTGACAAGGTTCTGAGGTTGTGGATGAATGCGGAGCGCTGGCTGGGAGCTAACTTGAAGTAGTAACTCGTGTCATGCCTTTCTTTTGATAATTTTACTCTTCCAAAAGAACATGAGGACACAAGGACAGTGAACAGTGAAAATAGACTTAGTGGACAGAAAGCTGAAGCAGCTTCACAGAATCCAGTGGTCTAACTTTGTTGGATTCTCCATTGTATATCAAGGTTTCACTGACTTACTCAGTCAGGATCCAGACATTTAGTTCAGACTCACTTTGATGTTTGGATTTAAGATGAAGTAAACAATGGGAAGTGGCCCAGTTGCCTTTATTGGATTTCTCGTTAACTGAATTAGTAATGGACCAGATGACATATTTGATAAGGCATGTGAGGGCAGAAGGCCACACTTCAGTTAGAGCTGAACAAATGGTTTGTTGTTTACTGACTCTGACATATATGTCACAGCCAACTTACTGGATAGTTTACAGGTTTTTACCGCCCAGTGTTTAATAGAAAGGTTTGATATTTAACAATGTGGCCTATAAATGTAGTGTCTATTATTGGAAGACACCATTGTTCTGTGGCTTTGAGCATTACTGAATTGACACTACTTGGTTTTCCTAATGTGTACTCATTAAAACCTGGACAGTGTGAGACTACTGAAAGCGCCACAGACAGCAGGTAAACCTGGGACTTCTGGGGCTTTGTGAACACCAATTTATGTTTCACCATCTACATTTAGCTTTGATAGTTTAACTTTGAAGGCTTCACAGGAAAGAAACACAGCGTCCTCAAACTTAACAAATTTAATCTGTCTCCAGAAGGAACTTCATTCATTTAAGACCCTGTTTGACCTGAATACTTTTTCTAGCTGGCCTGAGGAAAGTTTATTTGCACAAGGGGACCATATCCTGACCCATTTCTTGGACCTTGTGACAGAAATAAATATGAACATCTGCTGCTTGTGTCCTGTAGACCTTGAACTATTTAAGCGGGGTGATTATTTGGGTCAGTATGTCTTGTCAGGTTTTCTGTTTGCTTCTGATATTGTGCATCCCAAACCTTTTTTCCACACCTGGTGACTTCTTATTCTGTTTTTCTGTCAGCAGGATGCCAGAAAAGCTGAAGAGTAACTTTCAATGAAATGTTGTAAACAAGAACTAAGACAGTTGATGAGATTTTCTTGCAGATGAAGATCTGAATGTCTTACCTTTAAATCATCTTTAAATTTAACCATGAAGCCAACAGAGAGGGCTGCTTTGAAAATGTTTGTGCACAGGATCAAGAAATTAAGTTTTCTTTAGATTTCAGTGATTCTTGGAAACAGTTTGCTGAGAATTGTTCAGCACTGACATAAATTTGCTCCCTTTAAGTGCCTTCTAGTTAAGGGGTAGTTGGATAATTGAATGAGTGATGCATGTGCAGTCACGTTATTTCAGTGAATGCCAGCTGCATAGATTAGACCTATGAGAGTAATCTGCTCTCTGTACAGTCATAACACAACAGTACCTGAATGGAGATCCTACATTTCTCCTCGCTTGAACCTAGTTGCTAATAACCGAATAACTTCTTAGCATATGTTGCTGCATGTTATTCAGTATGCGTGCATGTGTGTTTTCAGCGGAGCGTTTTGGGAAGAAGCTGGAGGAGCTGTGCAGGGAGCGAGGTGCTCTGAAGCTGGGTTTACCCTCCAGACAGCCCAGCGTGGCTCTGTTCCTTGAGCGGCTCAGACAGGTGGTGCACAGCGCCCTCCAGAGGGCAGAGTGCAGTCAGTGCAGGTCAGTCAACCAACAGCTGGCAGCAATGATCCCATGATGTTTTAGTGTATACACAACACAGACTTTCGTGCTAATTTAGGAGCCAAAAACCGAGTTAAGCTTTCTGATATAATCAAAATTAGTGTCACAGAAGTTTTGACCCTGAAGGGTAATATTTTTCCTTTCTGAAACATTACAAATGAAATATTTAATAATACTCAAATTGATGTTAATTGAAGTGAAAGGTAATATGACATGTAATCAAATTCAAGAAAATATTTCCCTGTTTTTTTTTTGTTTTTTTTAGATTTCATGTAATGACAGCACTGGTGTTGTGTAATTGACAAACAGAAACAGAAATAGTTATTTGAATACACGGTGATTAACATTAGCACAGCCCTACTGGGTTTGCATTACTGAGGTTGACAGGTTGTTCAGCTCTTGGCAAAATTAGCATTTTCACAGCTTTATGTGGTGAAAATGAGGTTGTCATGTGATCATGATCATGCTCTGTCTTCCATTATGATGTTGTAATACAGAGCAGTTGGGAAGGGATGTCAAAAATAGCTCTTGTGGCAGGAAGGAAATCAGGTTGGGCCTCTCTCTCCAGAGGGTATCCTGAACAAATGTAACGTAAAGCTCATGCCTTTTTTTCCCATACATACCTCTATCTCAAAGTGTCACTTTTTAAAATGATAAAAAATGGGAAATAACAAGGTTAAGGCCTAACTTCCCAATATCAACTCACTTTAATTACCCCCGAAAAAAAACAAAAAGACTGAAACGTGATTATGAACAATGAGAAAAATCAGGATTTAAGATGTTAAAGCATCACTGCTGAGGCTTTCCCAGTGACTGCTTTTCTGTTTTGTCACTGGTTGCAGGGAGGATGCAGAGCCTGATGCGGGGGAGCGGTGTGACTCATTGCAGGGTCCACTCCATCGAAGAGATCATCTGATTCAAGAGAAACGGCTGGTCGAGGTAAATCCAGCTCACACCGTGTCATAAAGACTTATTGTGGTCCATTCTGGCACGTTGTGTCAAGTGTGTGTGTCCCTGATCTAACTGGTGTGAGCAGTACCATTGCATTTTCTTCCCTCACCACTGAAAGATGAATTAAATTTCTAAAAGATAGCGAATTTCATTATGTCATTGCTAATATCTCTAATATGAAACTCATATTACTACATAATAAAACTGACAAATGCTAATACTTCATAGAAGGACATACAGCTTTGCAGCTCTTTTTGTAAGTTAATTACAGAATTAATTAACTTTGGTTGTTTCAGGTTTTGTTCTTGTCTGGATAATTGAAAAGCTGCTATGTCATCAAATATAACTTGATTTATTAGGGTCCCAATTAGCGTAATCAAAATTGGTTATTTTTCCAATCACAACCACAATAAGAACACTGTCATGTCCAACGCACATAAAGAGCAGAACAATAGCTAATTTTGATGAGTAACACCTACAAAATAAAAGTAAGGGTCATGAATAATAATAACAACTCATGAAATCTGGGCAGGAGGAGATAGCAGGGCTGCAGCAGAGGCTGACGGAGCTGAAGGACCGCAGTCGACGCCTGGAGCAGCAGATCCAGCAGGAGGAGCAGCAGGTGGAGGCTGAGGAGCTGGAGGGCTCCGTGTTGCGGAGCTGCACCGTGGCCCAGCTCCGCGACATGAGCCAGACCCTGCAGGACCTGGTCACCTCTGACAACCGCATGCAGATCTCTGTCTCTCCTCCACCCTCCACGCTCAGGTCAGCAACATGTACACACAGGATGTTTCACCAGTTTCTTCGTACAACCTCAGTAAATGCTGAAAAGGCCATTGTAGACTTGCATGTGCGCATTAGGTTCTTTCTTATGAGTAGCTGCACATTTTCACTGAATAATGATATGAAGTCCAGAGGATGTATGTGCCTCTGCTCTACTTAGTGTGTCATAGTTGAGAAAATGTGCAAATGTATGTGGAAAACGTCAAATTACGCTTGAGTGTTCCGTGAAGAAACATTTTCACGCCTTAGACATTTGCATCTTACACCTTATTATGATGGTTTTCTCTGATTGGCTGAGCCTTGCCGAACACCATAACTGTGAAAAGGATTTGCTGACTGGTCTGTCACATGGAGAAGTGATATGATTGGCTGAAGGTTGCACTTGTAGTATAAATTCTAACAAATACATTGATTATCATTTATGCATTTTATGTATTCATGTATATATTATATATAATATGGATCATATGAGACACAAAAGTAACCTCAAACATGTTCGCAGTCTAAGTCCGGGATGTTTTCACAGTTTTTAAATGGCAGAAAACTTAAAAATCATCTCATGATGTTTATGAAACAGAAAACAAACAAACAACAAAACAAGCATCAACAGTGACAACAGAAAACAGACTGGCTTTCCTTCTCTCACTGCATCCCCGTATCAGCCATGATGTCCATGTTTGTCTGCTGTTTGTCCTCCTCTGACTGCAAAATATGAAAGAGCAGCAAAATACAGAAAATAAGACATGCAGTCATTTGTATCATCAGTTTTTAATGACAAATTCTTTAACTTGAACGTAGAAGGTGAAATTATTCTAATCAGAAGGACAGATTTCAGTAGACAGGTAATGAACATGTACAGATACGTCTTGAGAGGTCATTGAAAGAAAGACATATCAGAGAGCAATTTGATATTAATATTATGATATTAAAAAAAATCTGAAAAGAAACCTCTGTTGAATATAAAGCGTCCAAGGTCTTGTATGATTGGACAAAAACTCTGCTGCCCTGTCTTTCTGTTCATTTACTGTAGAGGCAGTAGTGTTGTGTTGAACATTTCTGAAAACTCTGATGTTTTTTTTAAACACATCTCTACTCTGGTTCATTTATTTAACATAAAAAATGAGGTTTACAAAGACCTCATCATGCAGTGGATCATTCACCTCACAGTTCCTGCAGTACTGCCAGTCACCAGGTGGGGTTGCTAGAGAGCTGTGAGTGGCAGTGACACTCCGACAATCCTCAGCCCACAAATGTTTTCCCTGTATCATGTCACGTAGTTTCTTATCAATAAATTAGCTCGTTTGGAAGAGGATGTGTTGGTGCAGATCCTCTGTTTCACTGAGTCTTTGCCTCCCAGCTTCATTCATCCTCTGACAAACAAAGTGGCGTTTTGAATAAATCAGCAGGGTCGTCTTATCTGCTGCCAAGAAACTACAACTGAGTTAAAATCACACCATCGTGTTTCAACCCAATTAACATTTCTAATAACTGCACAGAGGAGCTTGACCACTGAAGAACACACAAAAATAGATACAATTGCACACAGGTTTGGATTTATTTGATGACATTTAGTTCTTGTGCCCATAAAGACTGAATGTGCTTATTGTAAATCGCATTGCCAAATGACTGTAATGTAATGCAATCATTTCTAAGACTTTACGAGGAATGATTTATTTATTTTCAGGTTCAGAGAGGATGTATCAAGCAGCCACTCGATAACTACTTTTTCTTTATTCCCCGTGCCCTCAATCCTCTTCTCTCACACCTGCTTGCGCCTGCTTTGAATTTTAATGGTTTTTCTCAGATGTAAATGATTACTTTGCATCATATCCTCTGAAGTTAATAGCTTGCGAGGGAGCACTCAGGAAAGCTTCTCTGTCTTGCCACTCGTTAGAAAGACATGTAAATTGTACTTATCGCCTTCACGGTGGCGTGACCCACCATCACTGGCATAATTTGATATCTGACATATTCTCACCCCAACTGGAACGCATTTATACCCGCTACTGATTGAAATTGCAACCTCAGATTGGATATTCAGCTGCACATCTCCTCTCTCTTTTCAAATAAGACAGGACATTTCTTTCCCATATCAAGGTTTCCTTAGGGGTACTGGATTAAAGAAATCTATCTGGAGTGGCTGCATCCCTAAAAACGGAGGGTGCTGTAACACCGATGTTCAGAGACAACGTTTCAGTCCGGCTCACCCTGAACATCGGCTTGAGTAGCATGAAAAGGGCATTCTGATTTTTGTGATATGAGACAATTGGGACCCTCTCAAGGTGACTGCGTTGTGGATAATGGATTTTATGCTCCATTTTTTCCATCTACTAATTGATTTATAACACAAAATAATGTGACCTTAATGCTTTGTCCCATGTACATACAGTACACAGCATTCCTTATATGACATTTACCCTTCATATACTGCTATAGCCCCTTGACTCTAATGAGCCAGTCAATGAAAACATATGAATGAATCCATTTGTTTTGTTTTTGTTATCCTGGAGTTTGGATTTTACTGTAAGATATGTATGTGACGGGCTGTGACTAAGAGACCAATCGTCTCACAGCACAGTTTTGAGCTCAGCTGCCTTCCCCAGATTTATATCCACTTGTTTTCAAGATGTACAACAACAGCTAAATTATTTTAATTAGAGCCTTTGGAAACAATATTATCTCAGTTCTTTGGAGGATATTTCGCAGTTATAAATTAAAAGTGACAGGCAAGATTATTATCTTGAAGGCTTAGAAGAAAGCTCGACTAGAACAGTTAATGGAAATGAACAACAGGCAGGACATGTCAGTGCTTAACATAACTGCAAGGAGGAACAGTTTGACAATTTGGGAAATAAGCTCATTCACTGAGAGTTAGATGAGAACATCATTACCACTCTCATATCTGTCTGTTCAATACAAAACACCAGCCAGCCACCGGTAGGAAGTCACTGCACCCAGCCAAGAAATAGTCTGGCACATAACCCCCATAAAACCCCAAATTATCTTCACACTTCAATTTTTGCACAGTTTAAACAAATGCGTTAATTAGTGAGCTTTTGAGCTGCTGGTACACAGATTCTGCTGCCTTTGGACAGAGCCAGGCTCACTGTTTCCAGTCGTTATGCTAAGCTAAGCTAACTGGCTGCTGGTTTTATCTTCATATTGAACAGTTATAAGAACAATTCAAGCTTTTCATCTAACGCAAGAGAGTGGATTTCCTTCTAGACATTATGTAAACATATTCTGGTTGAGGATGTCTGCTGGAAGTTTATGTCCACTGCAAATGCAAAGATGTAGACTTATCAGTGAATATCTGGTGCCTGTTATCTATTGGACAAGATCTTTTAAGAAATTCCTTTATAAAAGTTATAAGAAATTCAGCAACTCTCTTGGTGTTTGAATACCCACTCTGTTTATCAGCCAGATGACTGCTGGGCTCCCCATTGACATCTATTGATTTCACTTGAAGCCCCCCAAAGAATGAAATGACTTTTTGTGCTGCACTGTAACCTTTTTATTTCTTTTTCGCAGACTCCAGGAGCAGGAGCAGGCACTCAATCTGTCCATCAAGGAAGCGACTGCTAAAGTAAGCCACTGCTCCTCTGACCCAGTCCAGTCCATTGCAGCTCAGCCTCCCCTCAGCTTGTCAGCAATGAACTGAATGTGAATGTTCTAATGAGTGGCAAGTCAAAATAGAAAGTATGTGCTGTGTGTCAGAGCCAATGTGTTAAAAATTCATGCTATCTCAATGTCTGTACTCGTGCTCATTCCTATTTGATAAAGCAGTGAACTCTCCACAGTTGAGTCAATTCATGTTGGAGACATCGTTTTCCAAAAAATTCTTCCATAAAACAATACAGTGCTGTAGAAAAATACAGCTATCTGATTTTCTGTGTATTTCGGATGAGCAATAACCAACTAAAGTAGTAATGTTATGAATTTGTAAATTGTAGGAGCTTTTATTTTACCGACAGTGAAATTCATAGGTGTATGTGTACTTTGTGAAATACTTGTTGAGCTAGCATGGCTTTGGTGAGTTTTCTGTGTGTGCCACTGGTGTATTCCTGCGCATGAAAGGCTTTGCGTGCTTCCCTCTGTATGCGCTGTGTCTCTGGAGTTTCCCCTTGCTTCTCAGGGGTTTGCTTTTCACTCTCACTGATCTCTGTACATGGATCTCTGCAGCTGGAAAAGCCAGAAGCATCAGAAATCTGTTAGAAGTGGTGGTTTAAGGATAGAGTGAGAGAGGCACAGCAGGGGACAGAGGGCCTCGGAAAAGACCTCTGTACTGTTGCTGTGTCCTTTAGAAACCCATCATCAAATGGTCAGTTGATGCTGCAACTGCGCCTCAGAGGAATGTGTAGACTTTCCACAAAGAGACACTTTTAGCCCAATCACAAGATGGTCCATTGTTAAATTGAAATGGAAGGTTTTCTTCCTATGTGAGATGTCCGCAATGTGGAAAATGGCATACCTGCTGTGACAAAGTGATTGCTGGTGTGAAAGTAACTTTCGCTTTCTCTATTTACTTTTTCAAAATTGACAAGTAGCCTGATGGTTTGAAATTAAATCACCAATGTCAGAATTTCTACAGTTTTGAAAAGCACTCTAGAGCAGTTTCCAGTTCATGCAACGCGTGAAATAATATTATGCAAGCCTGTTTGAAAAAACAGTTTTTTATATTTCTGTTGGAAGAAAACTCCCTGGAGATGTTCTGCCTCAGAAATACCAACCTGTTTGACAGCCCTTTCAAAATGTTGCACAAAACTGTGTCAGATTCAAGAAGAAAATGCGTCAGAAAATCCGGCTCCACATCCCTTTGAGTGGTGAAAATAGTTCCTCAAAAGAAGGAAGCGCATCATGGGGATTGTATCTGGCTGCAACTCAAAGTGAATACATTGGAAAGAACAGAGGTTTAAAGGGCAGAGCGAGGGCAGATGGGGGCCAGACAGGCTGTATCTGAAGCCATCAATCCCTCTGTGAATACTGCAGAGCTGAGGTGCTGCATCCCCATCAGGCCTGTGACATTCAGGGTCTTTTTCCTCTCTGACATTCTAATGGCATCTTTTATGGAGATTTCACATTTCCTTGTCTGTCCACGTGAAAGGAGATGCACTCTCTTTCTTTCTAAAGGTTATAGACGAGGTAACACATCGGCGTTGATGCTCTGCTGTGTATTCAGAGCAGGGCGAACACAGAAGGAAGGAAATGAATCTGTAAGGTCTTGTAAGAATGAGTGTCAAAAAGAAAATGAAAGCGGAATTGGAAATGAGCTGTGCATCCTGTGGGATCCATGTGTCTGCAAAGGTTTTGTTAGTTACCACCCTCCCCCCTCCCTCTCCTCCGCCGCTGCTTCTCCTTCTTTTCCCCAGGTGGTCATGAGTCAGAGGCTGGGCAGCAGCCTGAGGAGGAAAGTCAGTGAGACTGAAACTCAGCTTTTGGCACTGCATGAAGCCAAGCTGGCGGCCATCTCAGGTAAATCTCCACTCAGCCACACCCCATTGCAACCCTTCCTACATGTCACCTCTTTTATTTACCTCATTTACCTGAATTGCCCACCATTAGCGCCACGCAATTTAAGCTATTAATGATCGAGGCGCTCATTAATGGGCGGTGTAAGCTTAATGTCTTCCTGTGGTGCAGGTAATGACTTCAGCAGTGCCAAGGAGCTGAAGGCTGAGATGAAGGCGGTGTACCTGGAGCGGGACCGGCTGGAGGCTCTGGCCAAGAGGCTGCACAGCCTCAGCTCGGGGAGCAGCCAGGAGCTGACCAGGATGAAGGAGCAGCGGCAGCAGCTCAGGCAGGAGCTGGAGCAGAAGGAGGCTCAGCATGGTGAGTCACTGAGGCCAGTCGACATCAAGTTAACGTAACTCTTTTCATCCCAAAGGAGAAACTGGGGCGCTGTGGGCAACACACTAAAAACAACAATTCATCCTCATTACTGTAATAAAGACTTTCTAAGGGCAAGAAATAATTCTCACTAATGGCTACCGACAGCTTTACAGATGTTTGGAGTTAAATCTACATAACTTAAGGGAACAGTTTGACATTTTGGGAAATATGCTTATTCGTAGACAGAAATGAGCGGTGGGCTGTTTCACCTGCCCACAAACTGCAGATTCACCTAACTTTCTAACCATTTATAGGCTTGGAGAGTTAGTTGACAAACAGATTTTTGTCCCATTGAACCTGCAAACTGATTTTTTTGTCCACTTGGGGGTAATGGCAGTGTTAACAAACAGCCTATTTACACAACCAGCAATTACAAAGTAACATTAAAATTTATTTGAAGTCGTGTTTCTGGTCACCTGGCCAATGTAAGCCCAGTATTCACTCTGTTTTTGGTCTCCTGAGGGAAACATCTGTTAAGCAGCTTAATGCTCTACTATGTTCAACAGCTGGTAGTTACTATGTCTGTATGCAGTTTGGTGCTGGGCAGGTAGTGTACTGTGGGAACTTTTGGTGATAATAGCTGCTTGCTTGCATTTGGAGCGACTAATGAGCCAAAATGGTAGAGTTTGGGCTTAAAAGCCAAAACAATGAGCTGAAAGATGCTAAAACACTCTTTAGACACTCTCTGTAGGTTCATCACTGCAAGTGACCCCTTTTAAAGTACACATAGTCATTTGTGCCATAAATATATATATATATAAATATTGGTCATAGCAGCTTGAAATAAGAGCATAAAAAAGTTAATTAAATAAATGCACCATTAACTGAAAGGACACTCACCTACCCACTGAGGCAAGAAAACGTTTGTTGTATTTTTGAAAGCTACCTCTCTCTCTCTCTCTCTCTTTGAATACACCTTTTAAATATCAATTCAAATGTGAAACATGAGAGTGCTTTGAAAGAGAAGTCCTCTCTTGATGTTGTTTCACACTGGGAGGACATCAATGGACGATGACTTTTCCCCCAAATGAAGGAGAAGTGATCTGCTGTCAGTGGGGACTTGGCATCAAATGAGTTACCAGCGGGATTGGCAGTTGTTAAGAGGAGGGTGAGGGGTGATTGGGGGGATGCGGAGGGGAAATGAGCTTTAGATTGTGTGAAGTATCCAATTACCTCCAAGCCACTGCAGACATGATGTATCAGCGCTCACACTCGAGGAGATCTGAATGCTGCTTAAAGAAGGGGCTTTTTGGGGGGAGAAGGGGGAGTTAGATTGGTTTGGCCTCCTGGCACTGGCAGGGAGATAAATGGATTTCAACGGCACAACCTGCAGTGCTACCCTCTCTAGTCCATCAGTCACAGGGACATTTCTAAAAAAGGTCACTTCGCTCTCTGAGGCGCTGAGACGGGAGCGCAGAAAGGGAGGGAAGTGACGAGGTCAGAGCGGGTTAGCGAAAGGTCGGAGCCTGGAGGGCACCTGCTGCAACACCGAGGTGTGCAATCAGCCGTCTAACATACGCTGTGATGTAAATCATTAAGGCCTGTGGCTGCAGCGTCACCATTACTGTCGACCCATTGTCTTGTCTTGAATGCACCCTTGGCTGTCACTAGGGGGCACCCTTTCATTGTTGCAGTCACACTGTGATGCACAGAGTTTTCATTGGGTATATGGTAATGCATAGACCTGGTATTTTTGTTCATATAAGGTCCACAATTTTCTATTATTGTACTTTAAACCAATTCCTTTTGCTAGCAAAAGCAATTATGTTTCTTTTCCTCTCACCAATGAGCATGAAACTCAGCCACCTGCCTGATTTTTGCTGCTGAAATACAGTCCTGAACACCTTGACTTGCTGAACAGCCAGCAATAGCATTAATCTCCCCCCGACAACCACCAAAGATGTTCAAGTTCACCTCAGTATCCTAAATACACTGCGCGCCTCACAAAGAATCCTGCAGCTCTCAGAAACACAGAGGCTGGGAAACCAGTGACACGCCGCTCGGGCTGAACAAAGGAACGGGAATCAGGTGAGCAACACGTCACAAATGTGGGAAGAGACGGCAAGTTAATGATTGGTTGTGCGGCTTGCTCAAATGTTCAAGTGGGCGCGCACAATATGGCAGCAGACGCAATTTCACAATGTGTTGCTGACACCAAGCAAGGGGCTCATTAAACTGTCATCCTATTTGGTAATAAGGGGCTGGCACATGCGAGCTGGAAACCGATAGCCCACAAACAGCACATTACCATTTCTTTAGCTAGAGGGGTTTAGAGATTACAGTCTACTTCAAAGTCAAGATGCCCATCTTTTTGGTTTGTGACATTTCCAGCACATGCTGATGTCACTAGTGTCATCTTATAACAAGAAAACCACACGCCTGCTCTTGAAAAGGCCTATTGTCGTGGTTTGAGCTCTAAAGCAATGGGCAGTTCAGCTGACACCTTGACAAAATGTATACACGTACGTTCTCTTAAACTACACAGGTTCGGCTTGTTGAACATCTCCGCCCAGCGTACGTTGTGGTGTGGGGGGCTTTTTGGCCTGGGAGCCATTAAGTCTCTAATTGCTATTGGCACGAGTGCTGATGAATACCAAACCCATTATAGCTGGAGGTTTGATTCCCTGCTGAGAGTATAATTTTGTCCCCAAGAGAGATCTGGAGTGATACTAAATTTACAAATAAATAATTGAAGAGCTGAATAACATGAGTAAATGACCCCCAGGAGTGAGGACATTCAAATGGGGAGGCAGCGTCAGTGTGTGCTCCTCTTGATTTATCAGAGGATTCTGGTAGTGCTTATTTAATGCTGTTGTTAGTATGCAGGACGTATGGTCTCAGCAGTCAGGTAATTTGGCTATCTGTGTCAAAGACAGTAGGTCCTCTCCACATGACTCCACTGGGACATTTACAGTAATCCGGGTATTCTCGTCTTTTGCTGAATCTCCACCATCTATTCCGACTCCATACAGCTGCCACGCCAGTGTCACCTTTTCTTTGGCAGGATATTGGTGCACATCCAGGCCAAGTGTGCATACCAGCCCAGCAGCTGAATGTACATCAAAAATACTGTCACTCTGTGTTATTAAACAAATGCAATTTCCTCTTAATGGAGTGGCAATACTAAAGGCCAGGACATATATGATTTATTCATGACTCTGCCTCTTTCAGGGTGCTTCTGCTGAGAACATGATGGAACGTATGACAGCTCTTCTCCTGGAGAGTGTCTGAATGATTGAGAGCTGTGTAGTGGTTAAGTGGGCCCTGGAGAATGTTTCCTGGTTTTTGTCTCTGAAGTTTTGGCAGTATTCATTTTTCCTGTGATTCAGTGGAGGGTGTCACTCCATTGTGAATTTGTCAGGAGTATTATAGCGTCCATACCCATAAGAATTACTGTAGAAACAAAGGGAAGTTGATTGAGGTACCACTACAATAGCTCCCACCACTACATCAATCAGCTTCTTTTCTTTAAATCCATACTCAAATGGAGGTTGAGTTTCATTGCATTGGTTACTGTTGCTGTGGCCATGCAAGCAACATGACTCTAGGGATGGTCTGTCAGTCCACTGCTAGGCTCCAGACTGAAATATGTCAACAACTACTAGATGGATTACCATTTGACTTTCCATCTAGTGTCATCGCCTGTTTGTCCAAAACTTTGGTTTAGGACTAAATAGCTACAAAACTAATGACCTTCACCAGCAGCCTGAGCTGTACTTTGCATTTAGGTGGCACGGTGGCACAAGTGGTAACACTGTCGCCTCACAGCTAGAAGGTCCCCGGTTCGAATCCCGCTGGTGGCGTGTCCTCCACCATGCCTTCAGTGCCTGCTGCTCGAGGAAAAAGGGGCCTTTCTGTGTGGAGTTTGCATGTTCTCCCCGTGCTCACCTGGGGTATCCTCCATAAAAAATACCCCCACTAAAAACATGCAAGAAGATCACCACCTGACAATGGTGACAACAATGGAACCGGTCCCCGGGCGCTGGTCGAATAGCAGCCCACCGCTCCTGGTCTGCCGTGGAGGAAGGTTTGACCATGGATGGGTCAAAAGCGGAGAAAGAATTTCACAAAATGCATGGCGTGTGCAGTTTCCCTCCTCAACTCTGCATGTTGTGTGTTAAAAAAAAATTGTGATGAATAAAAGGAATCTTAATCTTAATCTTTAGTGCTGATTTGCAAATGTTAGGAGTAACACAAATTAACAAACTAATAACTAACCAGTTTAGCACAGCAAGGAAACTAATGCAGCACAAGGGAACGGACAGATGACATCTGAAAGAAGGGAAACACACGCACTAAATACACAAGAGAGGGGAGACTAATGAGGGACAGGTGAAACTGATCCGCAATCACAAGGGCGGGAAAGGGGCACTGGCAGGAAGTAAAACAAAACACATGAGGAGCAACTCCTTCAACATAAAACAGGAAGTAACTAAACTAAAACCCAAAACTGTGACCAAACTAAAATGGTAAACATGGTAAGTCAGAAAAAAGCAGCCCAGAGCAAACTAAGTTCAGAGTCTCCACTAACAAAAATGTGAGCATGTCTAACATTTCAGTCAGGGTAATTCAGCACCCAGAATTCAAGCACACATTTCGTACACACAGCCAATTCTTTGTCTAATGATTCCTTTTGTTGTGCATTCTTGCATAGCCCAACAATATGTTCCGCCGTGCCAGCTGCAATCTGTGTACTGCTATGCTTTGTGATCTCACAGCCTTAAAGCATCATGGGTTATTGAGTGTCTGTCTGAGACATCAGCCTGTCTCTCTTCCTCCAGTAGCTATGCTGCTGGGCTGCTGTTAAGTTCAGATACACTCATGCAATGTGAGTGTCTGCATATGCTGACTGTTTGTGTTACCTGCAGTGTTGTTGCACTCAAACAGCCCGAGCAGAGCTTAAACACATTAATCACAGTTGGTACCTTACACTCGATGACAAAGACACACCATTTCTCTTCTGCCTTATTATGCGCATGCTTTTACAACACGCATATCGTTGGTGTGGCATTAGCACGGAGCCGCCTCTAATATGTTCGACAACATGAAGGCCTCACAGATGTTGGGTGCTTTTATTGTTACAAGGCAATGGAGAAATGACTGCATTATTCACTTTCAATTAGAGAGCTGCTCAAATGCTCATAATGCAGCAGCAAATCCAAACACCTTCACATCGTTAACTTCTGCAGGCTCATTAAAGCCCATAACTTCATCATCGGGAATTGTGCATCGCTGTGCGAAATGTCTGCTCTGTTTGCTTTGTCTGTGTACACCGCTGATTCTATTCATCAGATTCGTCATTTTTATCAACTTTACATCTATTTAACTGAAGTGATTATTTCTTCATTAGGCTCATGGATGAGTATTTTGACCTATAGGAGGCGAATGGCCTCTGTATAACATCCAGTAACACATTCTCATCCCCTTTCAAGGGGGTCTCAGTTCTGTTTGTATTATGAATGAATGGCCTCTTCGATTTTGGCCGGGGTCCTTGGCAGTAATCAGTGATATTTAGTGCCTG
This sequence comes from Chaetodon trifasciatus, assembly GCA_037975065.1. Lineage (NCBI taxonomy): Eukaryota > Metazoa > Chordata > Actinopteri > Chaetodontiformes > Chaetodontidae > Chaetodon > Chaetodon trifasciatus. Next base: position 8,581,028 of record JBBMOE010000013.1, read on the forward strand.
CTGAGATCACTGGTGTGACGGGAGGCTGAGCTCATGAATTTTCCAATGCCGGCTCTGTGAACGCCTTTGTGAGGTTCCTTCAACACCAAATATGCTGCAGCATGTATCAGGGACTAACAGAATGGCTCTCTTCTTTATGGGCTTTTTAGTGGCGATTTTATTCGCATGGCCTGCCAATGACAGCAGCCTCCCGCAGACTTACAGGAAGTGGTAATATCACCCAGTGCTCTAGTTCCACTCAGCGCAGGAGGAGGCTCTGCCGCTTGATGTCTTGTCCCATTCTGTAAAGAGAAGATTATTTTCATCTGTCACGCCCGAAAAGGCTCACTAGTTTTGCCACCGGTTGGCATGGCGACAGGATGGCACACTGACTCTTTCTGCCTATGACAGTATCACCATAGAAAGAAATGCTAAGTTAACCGTTAACACTCTCATGTCTTCATCTCCCATCTTCATCTGCCTTTTATATTGACTGTTTCTATTCCTCACTCGATATGACTTCTAAATCTGGCTCTTGCTCTTGTTCGAGCTGTAGCCTACTTTGTCATCTTGCATCTTTACATGCTCTGTGCCATCTGAAGTCAGGCTTAATGCCCCCCATGTATTATTCAGTGGCTATCTTCTTGCACGCTGCTTAACGGAGCTGGCATGAATGGAAGTTGACAAGGGAAACTCTGTCAGGTAGGATAGGATCTCACATAGCAATTAGAGGGGTGGTAAGTGAGCTGTCTGGTCCACGCACAGCAGATCTGCTCACCAGATATGTGATAGCTACTCCCGCGGCCTCCCTCTTCCCTCTGATTGAGCAGATTTGGCCACTTTGAATGAAAACGACTCTCAGGCAAGATTTCTCTTTCTGTGACACACACATGCAACACCCATAAATAGCCCTGCTATCTCCATCTCATTTCTTCTCCAAAGTATGGACAGGAACCTGTGTGTGTGTGTGCGCGTGTGTGTGTGTGTGTGTGTGTGTGTGTGTGTATGTATGTGTGTGTGTGTGTCACAGCCACTTAGCCTCAGACATTTTCCTCTACTTCCCGCTGTGCCAGCCCCAAGCTTGTCTCATCTTGGAGCTGATGCCGTCTAATAACCACCATCAAGACAATGATACAAATTATATTTCAAACTTCAGTGGGATTCAGAACACCCAATTAAGAGACTTTCTCTCTGTGTGAGTTCTAGTCAATGTGAGCAAGCTAAGGGGCATGACATTAGAGTGGTTTCCAACCACTTTTGGATCATGCCTCCTTAAAATGAAACTGTCTACGTAGACCTTTTTTAATGTGACATGTACATCATTATTAATATCTCTTTTTGACATTTTGGGAATATTTCATGCTTTCTTGCTGAGAGTTAAACAAGACTCTCATGTCATACACAGTAAATATGAAGCTACCAGCAGTAGCCAATTAGCTTAGTTTAGAATGAAGACTGGAAAAGGGGAAATATAGCTGGCCTGGATTAGCTAGCCACCACCTCTCAAGCTCGTTAATTAACCTTTTGTTCAACACATACAAAAACCAAAATATAAGTGATGTTTGCACATTTATTTCTTGGCTGGGCACAGTAACTTCTTGGGGTCTCCAGGTCTCCACTGGTTGGAAGTAACTGTTAATGGCCAAGAAATAGTTGCATAGCCTCCATAAAACCACAACATTCAGTTTTTATTTCTTTTCTTTTATTTATTTATCTATTTTTTTAATTTATTTTTTATTTTTTTACAAATCTAACAAATAAGATATAACATGTTAATTGATGGACTTTAGAGGAGCTGGTAGGCTAATTCCATTCAGACTGAGCCAGGCTAGCTGCTTCCGCCTGTTTTCTGACTGTATGCTAAGATAAGAGTGCCGGCTGCTGATTATATCTCCATATTTAGTGCACAGACAAGAAAGAGGTATTGATCTTAAGTGTAATTCTCATATGAGGAACTATTTCTTAAATGTTTTTTAATGTTAATATTTTACAGATCTGAACAGGTATGTAGTATTATGCAAGAGACAAGCAATGATTAGGGAAAAGTCTGAAAAAACACACCCAGTATTGTGTGGCAGGTTATGTTTTTTGATTCTTTTCCATCCTGTTAATCATTTCATGACCTCTCTGGTTTATCTTGACCCCTTTGGGGGTGCCGACCCCAAGCTGGGAGCCACTGCACCAGAGCGTGGAAAAGCACTGATTCTGACTGGTTGCTGACTTGTACAGTCGTTCCAATGGGCAGATTTATGAAGCAGGCTTTGTGTGTGTTTCAGTGTAGGGGAGGAGGCTCGTATTGAACGTTACATCTGGTGTGCATATATATATGCGGCTCAATTTGATATAAGTGCATCCTATTGTGTTCAAAGATCTGCTGCTGCGGGGGGCATATTCTCATGTTTCATACATGAGCTCATTAACGGCGCTCAGATCGCCCTCCTCTCCATCCCGACTAAACGCTCATCCAGCCTGCGTCTGCCTCCTCAGGCACAGCTCACTGCTGGCAGAAGGACACAGGAAGCAACATAAGCTATCCATCCAACTTTATGCCCCACAGAAAATCTTGCATGATATGAGGACCTATGCCATGACAAAATCCCCCATTATCCTCAGGCTGTCTCCAATTTTATCCCTTCTTAGAGCAGTGGGAATGATCTTTCCTCGGTTGTATGTTGTCTTAAGAGAGCGCCAGCTGGGCCTTTGCACTGAACTGTACTGTTGCAGCTTCTCAGCACATCGCCATCACCAGCTGTGATGACTGTTTACCTTTCAGAGCCCGTGTACAATATAACTAATGACAAGTCAGTTTTAATGGTATTAGAGCTGTGATTTGTTGCTAGGTTACCTCATCATGTCTAATAAGAGTAGTAAATGAAGCGTAAGTAACAAGCTGCTGTTCTCGTCTCTCCATACAGAAAGCCGTCTGAAGGAGAACACTACCAAGTACATCAAGCTACTGGAGGACAGATTGCACAGGTAAGAGTGTTTTGTGCTGTCTCTCTCTCTCTCTTTTGTGCAGACATGAAGACTCAATATTCCACAGGAGTAAAACAAAACAAGGAGACATAAACAGAGCAACAGCCTCCAAGGAATTTCCTCTCACCTCTGTTGTCCTCTAACCAGAGCACCCAATACATCACGTCACCCACCACATCAAGCACTCACACCTTTTTCTGATGCTGTTGTCTCCCAGAGCCCCTTTCTCACATTTCACTCCGTCTGTCACCTGCACAATTTGTCTTCCTCTTCCCACCTTCGCACATATTTTCTATACTGTCATTTTATATCCCTCTACATCCGCTCAGTTTCCACCCTTTCCCTCCTCTGTGTAAACCATATTAGACAAAACAATATATTTTCCCGTCTGTTTCACTGTTTCTGTCTGCGTCTCGGAGCTTCTAAATCACTGAGGACAGGTCTGGTGTGTTGTAGGTGGTCGCCCAGCCCGACATCTACACAACAGGATTGTGATGTGCTGAGTGGCTGACTTTTTTGGGCAGAGGGTGCGGAGCTCAGTCAACTGTTGACACCATACGCCTGTTCATGCTTCCTTATGGAGATTAGAGCTTGTCCCCTCAGTGCACAGACAGCAGCAAGCAGCTGTGATGCGATCGGCTCTTGTTCTGCAGCATTTTGGAAACGTTTGTGTTTTACAGATGGATGAATGGAGCTGGTAATGGTTTTGTGTACACAAAGAGCGGTGCTTTCCACTCATTCTCTTTTTTAAAGTGTGCAGAGGAGGAAAGTTGGGCCACCTTACTTAGATCAAGGGAAAAGTCTATGTTGTCAGAGACGCTGTGTGTCTGCATGACCCGTGTCTCTGTGTGTGGTGTATGAGAGGGGCAGGCTTTCTGTGTTGCATCCTTGGAGAGGCAGGGTCACCTTTTTGGATGGGAGCCAGGAGTCAGTCACACACTGCAGGGCTGTTTGTTGTGTGAAGGATGCACAGGCTGGGGCTCTGCGTGGTCAAGGAGCAACATGGCTGCGATCTCAGTGCCCAGCAGGGAAGCCTGCCTCTGGACCTTTTCTGTCAATAGGGCAGATGGCCGCTTTGTGTTTTGTTTGTCTGATTTCAAAGAGAGAATGTGAGCGAGAGCTTCAGAGAGAAAACCTGTCTGTGCCATGTATCTAATGTGACAAGAATAAAAAAAAACAACTCTGCAACACTAGTTGACTTACTGGAAGAGGCATTTGTCAGGATATACACACACACACTCACACACACACATACACACACTGCATGAAGGCAGATTACACATAAAGTAGGCTTATGAAGGCCTTGAAACTTCTGAATAAACATGCACAACCAAAAAATCATCAGTCACAACATACATCCCCAAAACAATCTAAAAATGCTGAATCCTACAATTCCCACAATGCAATTCAGTAATGTAATTTGTTAGACCCTCCCTGCCTGCTAAATGCTTGATTAAACTCATTGGAATCAGTGTGGTGCCCCTTTGTCCTCCAGAAAGTCTGACTACTGGGTGCTTTACATCTCACCTTTTAATGGAGCTCCTGTGCTCACTGATTGTATCTTTTAGTTTCACCAGAAGTACTTTATTGCACGGATAGCTAATTATGTAGATTACATGTATCTAACCACATCACCATTGAAAGACAGATCATGTTAAAGCACACCCTCTTGGTTATTGGGTACTGTAAACTAATTGTCCTGCTCTCCACTGTCTCTACTAATTGATTGGCTCTCCAGCCTTGGATCAGCTTCCATAACCAGAGGCGGTCCAGATCAAATCACAAGCACAGCTTTGGCTTTAGGCGAGAACCAGTAGCTTCCATCAACTCCAGTTTGGCACAGTGACACATATTTGGCTGGGCAGTCATTTCTGAATGTGCACGCACGCACGCACACACTCACAAACACACACACACACACACACACACACACACACACACACACACACACACACACACACACACACACACACTCACATGCATCAGTCAGCTGTAATGTACATTACTGTTGATGGAGTGTGGTTGGTGATAAGAGGTGAGGAGAGGGGGAGGGGGGAGGGGAGGAGAGAGGCAGATTAGTACTGGTGAGATGTCTGGTCTCCGTGGAGACGGATGGTGTTGAAAAAACCAATTATCTCTTCCTTGCTAAAGACTAGAACAGGATGTTAGAGCAGCGCAGATGCTGTAAGTGTGTCACCAGAACAAAAAACATTTTATTCAGATTAGCGGCACCGCACAGTTGTTCAATACATTATGTAGATGTTTCATTAGGAGATGCCTCTCGTATTTTCCCTACATTTACACATTCTTCTGTTGAGATTTGGATGTCATTTGTCATATTTAATGGACACAATGCAACTGGTGTAGAAGTCATTAAAATACTCAAACAAGACATGTTCTCTTAGTTAAAATGGAGGACATGCTGTGAGCATCTAGGCAGGGAAACTCAGAGAAAAAAAAAACCTATTTTCACTTTTAATGAAGAAAATCTTGACTGCACATAAGAGAAATATGAAGTGTTTGGAACAAAGGGACCTTGGCTCCTCAGCTGTCTGCTGTGAAAACCTCCCCAGACATCAAGCCACCCACCTTGCACACAGTTCAGTTCATCCACCATCCATCACACCTCATTCAATCGTCACCACCTTGTTTTTCACCATATTATTAGCGCCTCTCCTCAGCTGGTGTTATTTGAGATGTTGCTGCATGATTAAGGTGAGACATTACCCTCTCCTTTTTTCCTGTCTAATGTGTGAATTCACATTGTGTTTATGGCTTTTGCAGAGCCTAAACATCACAGGCGACACATGAGAGTGTCGGTAAAAGTCTCATTAATTTGATTTTATTCAGGATAGTCGTTTACAGCGGAGTTGCTGCTGTCTTTACCCAAAGTACATTCATAGCCTGATCTTTAGATAGCCAAAAACCCCAGCTGTGACTGAGGATAGGGGCTGTTCTTCACAGTCCGTCTGTTCTTGGCTGAACATATGGCCTGATGCTGGGTAGAGTTCAGAATATTGGCCAGGCAGAGTGTGAACCCCCAAGAGGTCTAACAGAACCTGCTGGTACCAGCAAGACCGGATCGCTGCTCCTTTGCCCCACAGTTATATTTATAATCCTTCTTCCACAGCTGTCTGTGTGTGTGCATAATGCCTCGAGGAGAAAGAGCAGTCCTGTCAGTCAGCAGTCCCTCAGCGGGGCTGGAAGACTGTAGAAGGACTGTGCTTGCCTGTCTCTCCTTCTTATTACTGGGCCATCAGCGGAGCAGCACACCCACACCCTGCCACTGTCAGATGGCAGGCCGAGCGGCTGCCACCAATTAACCCCCCGGACGAGGAGTTCATACCGACGGACACCATCACAGGGATGTTTAGGAGTTGACGTGTTGTCTGGATTCTCAGAACCCTAATGCCGATGCCAGTTGTTTGTAATGAATTGTGTTTGTCATTGAAGCTTTTGTGATAGATGAGGCCAGCTTTGACATTTTTAGAGGCACTTATAATTGTACAACACTGAATCCCCGCAGAGAATGATTTATGGGTATGTGTGTGTGTAAGTTAACACGTGCGCCCACCCATATCTGTCTGTGCGTTTGTGAGTGTGTGTCCCTCTCCACTTCAGAGGAGACAAATAACAATGGCATGGCTCACTGGGTGCGTCCCCACCATAGCAGAATTGAGAGGCAGCCGCGTTGAGTAGCGAATTGGCGAGGGCAGGGGGGCTGGGTCGAGCAATTTTTCTATTGTCTGTGTGCCAAACGAAGGTTAGAGAACGGCTGAGAGGCGTGCGCTGGCAGGGTACAGAGGTTGGCAGCCTTTTCAGGCAGGAGATGGGCTGGAAAACAAGTGGCATTCAATTTTCAGGGGGCCTCATCACTGAGAGAGAGGAAGGAACAGAGGGAGAGATTAAACAATGTTGTCTGGCTGCATTTTGCCTTTGAGTTTGTTTATGTGTGATGGAGAATGAGCAATTGCTCAAATCTAACTGCACAGCATGGAGGCACTCCCTAGATGAAAATACTGAATAGATTATAGAGGCTTATATGTAAGTATATTTGTGTTTAGAGTATAAAATGGATGTATTTTTATCGTTCTGAGTCAGTCAACGTGAGAATTAGTGTTTGTGACAGAGAGTATCCTCCCGGCTTGGAAATCAGCACATACAGAGAGACTGAGGACATTTATTCCTTTAAGATGTTTGATGCGTCTCATACTGTACACATAAAACCCACATCTTTGACCCGCATCCTGTCAGCTTCAGTTTGTTTTCTTCACGAGATTGATTCCTGGAAACAAGGTTGTTACCGAGGAGTAAAGCAGATTTTGTGTCTTACTTTGAAATATTAACGCCCTTTAGTGGAGGTTTTTTGTGTTTCTGTTAAACCATATTGAAGGTAGAATTTCTAACAAGATCAATTGAAGTGGTTTGGAAAATGTCACCTGGGACCACAATTATTTGGGAATGACTTGTTGTCTAAAGGTCACTGAAAGAAAGAGATGAATAAATATGAATATCTTAAAGGACAAAGGTCTACAATGTGACTCAATGGAAAGTATTTCATTTAAAGGAAAATGGAAAGCCAAACAGACCTGATACCAAAAAGCGCTTCTGTTACTGTGAAACACAACTGTTAACTTTCACACAGTGACCAGCTTAACCTAAATAATGGAGCAAATAACCAAAACCTCCACAGGTCAGTGACTCCACTGCTTATTTTCTGAATAATATATTCAATCACATGTAGCTGCTTTAATTGTTCTCTTCTGTTTTAACACTGGGGTGTCACCAAGGTCAGAGTGAGGCAGAGTGAAGTGGGATGATTTATAGTAAACTCACTGAGTAGATAAACAAAAAGCAATCTTCTTGTCCTCCCCCTGAACTCCTGCTCAGTGACCCCAGCAGAGATGAACACATCCAGGCTCGCTTTTCTCTCTCTGTTGTGGCTCTTTGAAGGAAAGGGCAGCCTGGGAGGACAATCACCCTCATTACATTTTGTCAATGGAATTACAATCTTTCACTGCTTCATTTCTCCCGTGTCACTCTTTTGTCAGTGCATTATTATAGAGATATTATTAGAGACGTCCTTTACTGTGCCTGTATAGGTGCTGTGCTCAGTTATCTTGCAGCAATTCATAGCACTGATGTGCATACTGTACCTCAGTGTATTTTTAGGGTTTTGAATAATTTTCTATATGTGCTGTTGTACTGATATTAGTGTGATCATGATGTCTCCATTCTATTACAGTATATATCTATATATATGTTTGACATCTCATAGCCTTATGAATGTGAACTGAATGCACACATGCTTAAGGATTTTTGCTGTGCACATGTGAATGATTACCAATAAACATAAAGGTGTTGACAGATACTTTAAATACATAGTTTGGCATTTGGGAAATAGTCACTGTCTTGCTGAGAGTTAGATAAGAAGGTCAATACCACTTCCTGTGCTACGCTATAGCCAGGCCATTTGCGTAGCTTAGCAAAAACTGGAAGCAGGGCTAAACAGCTGCCTTGTTCAAAAGTTCAAAAATCCACCTATCAGCACCTTTAAAGGTCACAAATGAACACATTATACACGTTTTAGTTGTGGCTATACAAGGGGTTAAGTTAGGGGCGACCATGTTTTTTCCTGTTAAATCAGATAGTTTATACATTATATTTTGTATTGTATGGTATGTTATGGCATGACATGCTGGTCTGCTCTTCTCTGTAGTTGTGGCTGTCCAGGCTTGGAGCGGATCTGGGAAGCCGACCTGGAAGCATGTCTCCTGTTCTTGCGGGGCCTCCAGTTGCGGACTCCCAGCTGCAGCGGAGCAGACATCGAAGACCTCCCCAATGCACCAGTTTATCTTCCAACCCAGCCGTGCACCAAAGAAGAAGAAGACTGCGCTATGCTGACTGCGTTAGGAGGGCGCTGGTGTCCCGAGGCTAACTTACAGAACTCAGAGTTCACCAAGGTAACACAACAGCGTCTTGTTAACAACACACAATATATTATTCATCCAAATGCCTATGCATTCACACCACAGTGCACGACAGGTTGATATGTGCAGACTGGGAGTATGTTGAATATAAAAGATGCCCTTTCCTTTGCTCCAAGTATTACACATTTCACACCCGTCTTCCACATTTCCAGATTCACTTTTTTTCTTATATATTACTGTAGTGTGAAACATGACCTCAAATAAAGTGTTCCTGCTCAGTCAGTCCACCACTTGACTGGAGAGGACATTTTCAGTCAGTACATTCAGCCACTGTCACAGTATAAAAGTCTGTCGAATGCAGTTAGATGAGCAGCAGTCTATTAGCACGGTTGCTCGAAGGTATTTCTAAACGAGGAAAATGTGGGCGTGAGGGAGGCAACCGTTTGGAAATATTTTGGCTTCTTTGAAGAGTTTCATTCTACAGGGCGCAGATTTCAGAGTCTGTTTCTGCACGATTACATGCATTTAGTGGGAATGCATGTCTGTGGTGTGTGTGTGTGTGTGTGTGTGTGTGTGTGTGTGTGTGTGTGTGTGTGTGTGTGTGTGTGTGTGTGTGTGTGTGTGTGAGCGCTCAGTGCTGGTCTATCCCACAGTGAGTTGAGGTCCACTGCCTCAGGGCAGAGTCCAACTCATTCTCTCCTCTCCTCACACTTTTCTACACCCACGTAGTCTGACAGACACGTCTGAGATGGGAACAAAGCCAACAGAGCTAGCATTAATATAAAATAGAACACTCGCCGGACGTGTTTTTGTGAGACTACATTTTGTTAGTTTGGCTCACCAATTGTGATTTAACATGTTTTCTGTTTTTCAATAGAATTTACTTATTTGCATTTACAGTATGAATTTACTGGACTGTAGCCAGAATTTGTCAATGATCTTCACTGATGCTGTTGGCAGAATTTCCACTTGCATGTATTAAACCTGGAAGCTGTGATTTTCATTGTCATGTTTAATAACTCCTGCTGTTGTGCCCTCTTTACCTTCTCTCACAGCCTTGCTCCATGCATCCATAAATATGCACTTTGCATTGACGTCCTCTTTTCCTGCCCTGCCTGACCGCATTTTACAAACTGCATGGATCTATTTTCTGCTTTCCCTTTGTTTCCTGTCTGCTTTTCTTTCTGCTCCTAAAGCCTGGCCCCTCCTAACATTTCTCCAAGAACTAAAAGGTGAGACAGCCAACCATTTCTCTCTTTTGTCCCCGTCCTGTGCACTCTATGTTCTGTGTCCTCTAAGACAGAGACACTGGAGCTCAGTGGAGCAAAATGTTCTCTGGATTCACCCCAGGCTGCAAAGAATACATTTTATAGGCTTTAGATTTTTTCCTGAATCTTTGAATGCTTCAGATCATCAGTGCTTCTCATTTATTTTGAAAAAAGTCACGGTTTTGCTTTGAATTTGTTTGCACAAGATACAATAAAAAGAGTCTGTGGCATTCATGGACAGAGAAGAAAAAAACTGTGTAAATGTCCTTTGCAGCATTTAACACACTGATGTTCCAAACTAACCAGCTGACATGTTTTCAAATGGACAAGCACTTTTCTTGACACACGATAGAAAAATATAAGACATCTTTTACTGTTATCCTTATTCTATTTCAACAATTTAAACCTTTCTACATATCTGTAAAATTGCTGCTTTACTTTTGTGAATATTCAAGGGCCCACATATCGAGACTGTCCTCTAGTCTGGATGTTGTAGGCATGAGTGTTTTCATCTCAAGGCAACACACAGTGGAAGAGTATTTTATCAAGTGGATGCCAGAAAACCTTTGCTAACTGTACCTTGAAACTGTATGTGATGGATTATTTGTTGCTGTGACGTGGATGTAATGGGAGAGAACAAAGTCAATCCAGTTTGTGTGACTGGTTCAGAACTGTAGCGTTTAAACCATCTGTGATCAGATGTATGAACAGCTATAGACGGTCAGCTGCACCCGGGTGTACATGAGAGCAAAGCCATGAGGGCTGTTCCACAATTTTTAATTAAAAAACAATCAAAACTTTGCTGATTATTACTTGTTGTTACTCTGCCTTCTTATGTACTTACCCTAAAGCCACAAACAATATGTTAGCGTCCAGTAGGTACAGTAATTACCTCCTTCCTTAGTGAAGAATGTACAATTACACACTTTGAATACTAACAAAAGAAACCAGCAGTACAGATGAGCCAGTTAATCTATTTTCTCCTTGTCAGTTTTGGTGATGAATAATTACAACCTCCTCTCATTATGATGATGCTGCACACATACAGTACGCAGCCAACATAATTGCATTTTCAATAATTCATGAGCAGGTTTATGACTGTGTGGCCTCAACAAATCTTTCCCTTTTGTTGCAGAAATTGGAGGAGTTTTTGTTCTGCATGGAGGATAATCACCCAGAGGTTGGTAATGCTAACATTGTCACTCAATGGCTGAATGTTATCAGAATGATTAAAGTGTCAGTTACGTTGATGCTGGGTTTACTGGGACAGAAGAATCAATTAGTTGACCTTAGCTTAATCATGACCTCTGTCGCCTTTCTGACTGTCTGATCAATACTGATCTACATGAGAAGCCTCGGTTGGTGTTGCTGACTGTCTGACAATGCCTTTTACCAGTTATTTATACGGGGGTTTTGCTGAGCGTGTATTCTTCCTTTCAGCACATTCCTGCTTTAAATTCATGCATTTATACTCATTCACACCTGGTAGCCAAACAATGAAAAGGCACCAGTATTTGTTAAGTGAGTGTCCTGCTCAGGATTTCAAGCCAGATGAAACAGATGTGAGTCTGATAATGGTGTATGCATGTCCTGGTTTCATAGTTGGAATTCCTCTGCATGTGTACCTTAACTCAGATATCTCAGAGTCATGTCCACCATGACAGGTCATCAGACTTTCATATGTTGAAGCAATGTGCATGAGGCTGTGGTAGGAGCAATGCTCTAAATAGAGTTAGGAGGGTGGAGCAAAACACTGAGGAATGGATTATCTCTTCTAATGTAAGCTGCAAATGTTAGTATGTCTGACAAACTTCTACCTACAGTAGTAACCAAAATGAGTGCTAAAACCTCGCTGACATGAAATGCCTCAGTCACACTAAAGTATGATGCATCAGTGAGTCAAATGATATGTTGGCTGTTGGTGTCGGTGTCTTTGTCTTGACGGTGTTGTGATAGCGCTGTAGAGGAGCTGGATTCTCTGCCTCACAGAGCGTCTGACCTCTTTCTCCTTTCCATAATGACTTTAAGTAAATGATTTCCATTTAGCTGCTGCCAAGCTGCTGCCCTGCTGCCACAATGGAGATTGATTGGTGTGTGTGCGTGTGTGAAAGTGTGTGTTTTAGCACTACTTTTCCGTCTTCTAATCTGTGCTAATTGTTCCTTCATCCTCTCAAGGTCCTTACATCCCCTTCTTCATATTGACCCACAGTGCCAAACAAGAATAGAGCATTTATTAAATTGAAATATTGACAATTTTTGATTAGATTTGTTAATCAGGTGGTTTCTGTTTACACCAGCCCTGTTAGAATTGTGTTGACAAGAAGATCGCTGTGTCACAATTCCTTACTGCATATTGTGTAGAGTAGATACTATACACTTATTGTAATATGTACAGAATGAATCATGCAATGTGTATCAATCAAACTATATCTCAGAAATACCAGCCCCAATTAAACAAGAAAATGTTCCTCAAGATTTTTCAAAGATTACTTTTTGTATGTGTCCCAATTCCATTAATCATACTAATTGTAGGCAATCTTCATTGTATTGTTTTTGCAGTATCTGTGACATCAACTTAAAACACGTAAAACACACGTGCTGTCACGTGTCAATCAAACTGCAACTTCAGGATGTCACTGCCAATCAAACGTCACAAAGAGAAAGCAAGATATTTTTCCACAAATAGTGTGCATTGTGCGCACCAACAGCACATTCAAAAATGCACTTGAATAGTAACAAAAATGAATTAAACTGTCATTATGCAGTCTATAAAATGTTGATTTTTCAGAGAACTGCTGTTGGACACTGTTGTCCCACAATGAAATGCAAAACATTGAAGTCAATTCTGAATGGTTGTGAGTCAGTTCTTGGGAGAACTGGGAAAAGAAAATACTAAAAACACTAATAAAGTAGAGACTGTGCACAATAGTATGTCGTGTGGAATTGGACCACAGCTTGAAGAACTCTGTAGGTGGTGGGCAGACCTCAGGACCATCCTGAAAACAAAAAAAGATGGTGTTTTTTAGGCTGCATACTTACTTTTGGATACTTATTTTTGTCACTTTTCTCAAGACCTGCTGAGGAGTATGCAGTATGGAACTGGGATACAGCCACTGATGAGCACCCCATACCATCACTGCACGTATATGTAGATGATCTTGGAAACTGATGGCATTTCTAAGTGTGGACCCAGTAACATACTAACAAGGCATCGACTAATTCATCATAAGCTAGTTAATTTCCTTGTGAGTTTAAAATGAATTCACCTACTTTATTTTTTGTAAAAGCAATTATGACCATGAGTGTAACACCAGTGCAATATTATTGCTTTGTATTGCCCGCTCGGCACAAAGTGTTGGGCCTAACAGCACCCATGGGAACATGCACAATTACCTGCTGCCTCTCACTCATTATTGCTTAAATAACCATACCAGTGCATACATGAGACTGAATTGAATTCTGAATAATTTGCTCAAGTTCAGGCTTCTGCAGTCTGCTTTGTTAACTTTCGGTCTGATAACATGAGCATTAATGTGCATCAGGAATCAATGCGACATGTTTGCCTGGGATTCTAGGCAGACATAACTATGGCAACTATAGGTAATTCGTATTGTTTTGATGGCCAGCAGGAGCAACATAACAGCTTTTGAAGAGTCGGAACAGTTTCTTAAAAGGTTTGTGTACAAAGTGGCTAACAAACTGTGAGGGATGTTTTCAACAGTGTCATTCTGCACAGTGAGCTTTTGTTTTCTGCTCTGCAGGTGTATTGACTCACGAACGCTGACTGGGGCCTGTGAAGTATAGAATCAATCAGCTGCACAAACACAGAGCTCTTATCTGCTAAAGAGGCCCTGAAGCTCAACAAAGAAATGGCTCAGTGAATCTATAAGTTGAATGTGTACCTTCTTGATACAGGCTTCCCAGCATCACATAAGGTGATGCCTGAGGACAGACCTGTGTTAGTGGTTGTTTGTTCATTTAAGTGCTCCACACAAAAACACGATGCTTTCTATAAATCTCTTGTCCCGTGGGCTGTTCTGCCTTATTTAATTCCTTAATTGCATCAGGGATGACTTGTACATAATCGTCACGCCTCAGGCCTGTTGTTGTTGTACACTTCTTTTGGGATGTTACATCATCCGGAGAAGGAGTGCTATTCCAGGACGGAGACCAGAGACATGACTTTTAAGATTGTTCTGACACCTGTGAGCTACAGGGAGTTGATATTTCCTACCTGCGGCTATGAGTCAGATTTCCACGTGTTGTTTGACAAGAACATTGGGTCTGCGTGCGTGTGCGTGTGTGTCTGTTTGCTTGAAGTGCGCCTGTGTACTCTCGCGCGTGTGTTTGTGTTCTCTGTGCTTGATAAGTGTGAAGAAACTAGGACACGATGTCTGCAAAGGGGCCTGTTCTAATTATGGCCAGCTCTGCTCTCTGAATGCTCTGCCCCACTGCACTCTGCTCCTCCACCAACCTGACATCCCCACCACCCTCCAGCACACACTCAGCCTTGCAGCATCCTCAGGTGCTGATACATGATACAGATACACCGCTCAGTGTTGTGCACACAACTCCCCTGGTGTCTTTTGTGTACATTATGACCTTGGCGCCCCACCAAAGTTTCTGGCAGCCTCGCACTTGTTTGTCTTGCCTGTTACTCTTCACTTCAGACTTGTATCTGGTGGAAACAGCAACAAGGATCGAATGTGAAAAAGATTGAATGAGTATGAAAAGCTGCATGTTGAGCTCTGAGTCATGGTTTAATAATGATTGTACATATGGAGTCACTGTTAAAGCTAAGATTAATGATGCTAATGTTGCATTGTTTTGCAGGTTGACCACAAACGTTTCAGTATTCATGTTATACCACTTTTAAAACCCCCCAATTTTTCTTTTTGCTTGCTGTGTCTGTATTGTTAGATAGGCTTGTGTATTATTCATTTTCAATATCAGACTCACATTTTTGAACGATTGCAGCTTCACTTGATCCTTCCTTTCGTTACCCATCATTTCATCTGATGTTTTCCTTTTCCTGCCAGGACGGGTGCAGCGAGGCTGAGGCTGCAGACCTGACAGAGCGCTGCGAGCTGATCAGTGACAGACTAATGACCTTGGAAGATGAATTGCAGACCGCCATACTGAACCGGGATCAGGCCCTCACCCATATCCTTTCACAGCTCTCTAAACGCACATAATCATATAAACTGTCCTATCTGTGTGTGCTTGTGTGCATGTGTGTGTGTGTGTGTGTGTGTGTGTGTGTGTGTTTCTGTCTCTGTGCATCCATCTTAAGGACCTGGTGTCCTCGAGGCCTTCCAATTCTCAAAAGTCCACATCCAAACTACCTTTAGGCTGACTGATGTTGTGTAACTTTACCTTTCCAGGAGGGAAAAAATCAGCTTTATCTGACATTATGGGTCCATTCAAGGAGGGAATTGAAGATAAACTGGCATCAGAGGATTTTTCTTGACAGGCTGGACGTGCCAATTGGAAAATGAAATGGTAAAAGTCCAAGCGAGGTTATTAGAGGGTCCTTGATGTGGGCTGCCAGTCACCATAGGCTGAGATTAAAGTCGGCCGACAGGGGCAGTGCCGCGGCGGATGGAGGAATGTCACTGTAATGATTGTGCTCCCGTCATATCTTAATGTCCATCCTCCTGCTGACCCTCCTCGCACCCCCCCACCCCCCCGCCCACTTCCACTTGCTGGTATCTGGCTCGGCGGAAATTACAATATCCATGATAATGACTCAAATGAAACTGTTGAAGCTGATTACAGGTCACAATACATCATTTTCCGCGCTAATTAGAAAGCTGATTGGAAATAGATTAGTGTGTTTTTTTCGCTCCACTTTTCCCCTCTACACTGTGGGCTTATTAAGACAGATAGAAAAGCCAATATTTCAAGGCAGGGATGACGAAAATTTGCCACCTAACGTGCTGGCTTATTCATTTCTTTATTTATTTATTGTCACGCCTCATTTCTCTTCTTTGAACAGCAGCTGCCAGAAATAATTTCCTAATCTGCTGAAGATGTTTATTTAGTTTTATGATCTCTAAAAAGCTGCTTGTTATACAGTATGTCCTTCACATACTGAAGTGGGGCCGGACAGTTTTCACATCTTATTAGAGATTCTTGTCCCCTGCTGTGCTGTCAGGGGTCAGGGCAGACTCCTCCACTGTTTGCAGGATATCAATGCAGTCCTGGCAGTCGGAGATAGACACGGACTCGCCTGCTTCTCTCCACCTCACTGTTTTTGTGTCCTTGCATGTCAATCATCTCAGCCTTTTGAAGTGAATGCACTCATACAAAAGCGCCGTGGACACTCGAGGACACTGAAGATGCAGGACAATATTGTTGTTGGATTGCAGGAATTGAACAGAAAGTGAACTCGGGATGGCACTGCTGTTGCCATAGTGACTGGAAGATCAAACCTCCAGTCTCTAAGGGTCTTAATTGAGTCCCTGCTCTCAGTACAAGGAGGTGGATGGACGACCACAGAGACTGGAATTGAAAAAAGAGATAAAGATGGACAGAATGCTGTCAATCTCTGTGGTTTGTCTTCAAGGCCTCCAACATAATACTGAATCATCCCATTTGGACCATTTTGCCTAAAAAAGTCTTGTCGAACCTTCTGCAGTATTCATGATAAAGCTCTTTAACGGCTGGTTAATTATGAATGAAGACAATCTGTGTCCATTCAGACAGTAAAACGAGCCATCAGGCCCCATCTGCCATCAAAGCCGTCCCTTTGATTTGCCACTTAAGCTGGACACTCACACGATTAATTTGAGTTTCTAAGCAGGTTAAACAATCCCCCCACTGATGACAGCCTCTATCCCATTTCATTGATGGTTTATGAATAATTTAGCTGGGCAGTCTGTTTGCTTGGGTCCCCACACTGCCACCCAGCTCCACAGACGAGATGAGCTCATGAATAGTGAATTGGATGGGGTTAAATTGGGTGTGACTTGATGATCTGTCCCAGTAATCCATTTGGTGGCCAAATTGGAGATTGATGACTTCATCAGGTTATGGCTGTCCGCTGCTGTTACCATTAACCATTGAGGAGCCACAAGTGTCACATTTGCCCTGATGTTTGTCTGCTGGCATGCTTTTTATTTACATGTGAATGTCTGACTCTCGGTTTGGCTTCTAATTCTTCCTTAACTCACACTTCACAGTCATTAGAAAAGGAGGTCCAGGAAGTAAAAGCCACTTTACAAAGCATGCTCGCACAGCTCAAAGAGGAAGAAGAGGAGGAAGAGGAAGTGAGTGAGTTACAATATGATGACCTCATGAAAAATGGGACTGAGGAAGAAGAGGAGGAGGACGAGGACGAGGACCAGTACTTCAGTGACAGCTGGGGCATTTGAAATGGATGCTTGTAATGTTTTATGACCACTCACACACAGACTGGCTCTCTGAGAGCCTGACCTCAGCTTTGCAGTAGGAGTGACCCCACATCCATTTGCTGTAAAGTCTCACTCAAAAGGCTTTACCCAGCCTCTGTGGTCCTGCTTCAAGTTTCCAGTACAAAGGCTTAGAAAGTCTGTGTAAGTTTTTATCCCTCTGAAAATAATAAAAAAAAACTTCTGAAGGATTTTGATAGAAATTCAAAATATAAGACACATTAATGTAAATTTTAGAAGTTCCTCAAATCTTGCCAGCCTAACAGCAAGCGAGCGTCCGATTATAACATTGCCTACACTGAAACCATTAAATATGCACTTCAGTTACATCATGTAAAGAAACCATGCACATATCAGCTGTGTGCTGGAGATCAGACTGCAGACGCAACCAGTCAAGTAAAAGATGAGGACCCTCCAACATTTGTACTTTTTGAACAGAAAAGACATGTTTTATATTGTATTATTTAGACTTTTCTCTACTGGAAAATGACACACAGTACAACTAGCAGTGGGAAGGTTGTTTTTTCTTCCCAGAAACTTTCAGCTCCCTGGTGATCTCCCTCCAGCCAGCAGCCACCAAGATTTTTGCAGTTAGATGAGGAGGTATCTTATAGACAACTCCTCAAAGTTAAATGTACCATACCTCTTTGAAGAGAAAGACGCCATCCAGCGAAAGTTCAGCTCAAAGCTGCATCACGCTGTACATTGCTTCGTCGCTCTCAGCCAGTAAGCAGATTCCAAAAGAAAACAGTCAAACTGATTCAGTTGTGTAACCAGCAAAAGAGTGCCTTTGGCCACCGAGCCGACATAGTGATCACCTTTTCAATTAAGATGTTTTAGATGCAGGATTTCATGTCATGTCTTACTAGTGCTGAGCAATTAGGTGACATTTACTTTGTCCAGTTATTACTGTAAAAACATCAGCGGTTTTAGGTGATCATGTGGTTAATTGATGGCTTTCAATTACACTGATCTGTTGGTATTGTCAAACCAGCAGAAGTTAGAAATGGTGAGCATTAAAGCGAGACTGTGTAGCTTTTGCTGAACAAGAGCAACTTGTGGCCACAAGTGAAGAAACATAGTGTAACAAGAAGTGAAGAACTGACCCAGTGATGTCAGTTACACACCATTATCTATGCAGCTGTCTATCCATTGATGACTATAAGTTACAGTAAAAGCTGTATCACCATAATTCCTGACTGTATTGAACTGATTGGGGGTGTTATAATGTGTTATTTCTTCTTTCAAAAGTTACATATTCTCACTTAAACATTCAGTGACAATAAAAACCGTAAAATAGCCTGAAACCAAACAGAAGCTGAAAAATCACTATTTGCTCAACACAACCAGCTGAATTTTGGCCGAGGACCAAGTGGACAATCTGAACATCTTTTACCGGTGACAGTCTTGCACATAAACTAAAATGTAAGCTTCATTTTTAGGCCAGCTGGCCACTTTTGTGTGTTTCTCTCTGTACGACTGGACTTCATGTAAATTTGTCCATGAAATAACTTGTGTGGTGCTACAGCTTGTCAGCTAACTTGAACACTTTATTATTTTCCTTGTGTGGAAAATGCAATATTTAGATTTTTTCCTCCCTGTCTTAAAGCCGTGTATGCTTGTAGAGATGCTTTGTATTTTAACATACGTGTGTCACAACAGTAAGATTGCACCTGTCGGAAATATTGAAAGACAAAGTCAGTGACACGTACATTAAGATAAGTATTTGCAACTGCTGTTTGTTTTTTGGAAAATGATTTGGTGTGCCACTGGTCTTGTCAGTAGAATATTCTTTTTCATTCCACTGGGTGTCACTTGACTTTTTGCCAGAAACATTTTTGTACTTTCACCCATTAATCAGTTTTTTAATTTACTGTGCAGCTTGAACTTGCTATATCATATTTTATATTTATTCCTTACAGCACCTTGCTAATTACAGCATGTACCATTCGGTCTAATGTTGTGTCCTGCTGTTTTCTTCTTGTATTGAGTTACAGCCCCTCTGGTGATTTCCCTCATATACGATGTGCGGGCATGCAGCCAGGCAAGTGAGGGCAGTAGTGACATGTAGGAGATATCAATACGGTAATAAAGGTCCTCTAGTGAGGTCTTTAGGGGATACATGGGCTTCTATTGTTATCTTGCCTCAGCAGCAGTGGTGTGGCTAATTGGGAGGCAGCCTCACAGAGGACATGCGAGGGAAATGGGATGGTGTTGCTTTGTCTCCATCTGATTCTGTCCTGTGTTTTTGGAGCAGAAGGCTGTTAAGGGATCCTCAGAGGCGTGTCTGCAGACTCGCGCTCTGGGCTGTAAACACAGCTGAGTGCTCGGGGTTTTTCTGCAGCAGCACAATGGGCCTTTCTGACATTACAGACAGGTTGAAAACCACTTGCCAGGCCAGAAGTCTCCACATCTATCAGCTTGAGGCGGCATACAGACAGAGCCTGGCACACACACCTTCCTGCCAAACACCCCCGCCCCATAATTGAATGTGTGTTTGCACCATACTGTGCCCTGCATGGCAGCTCTGCTCATAAAATGGCCACAGAGAAAAACCCAGATGGTTTTCAGCAGGCGAATATAGCAGGATGAGATGTTTCCTGATGTAAAAGGAAGCACCATGCAGTCCTTTGTCTCTGCGTTTGGTTGCTATGATATTGTACGCTGTTATTATACCATGTTCTAATCTGCTTTCTTTCCATATCTTTTCCATACAGTCCAGTCAGATCCACCCCATTACCACTGAAATTCATTTATTTTCCAAACAATGGGTCCTTGATTTCAGACAGTGGTAGACGAAAGCAGGCTGCTCATTTCTAGTCAGCAACTGTCAATTTGTTGGCTGAAATGAAGCTGCAGCTAGATATCCAGTGAATCTAACATTAGTTTCATGAGTTGACTGAATACATGATCTCTGGCTGACTTTTTTGATGTTTCCAGCTGACTTAAGACAAGAAGCCTCTGAGAGAGTCTGTAGATACATGACATTTTGCACACAAGACTGAGGCTGAAGCTACATGTCCCAGGTGAAAAGTCAGTATTCTTGTTGTGTAGCAGGAGAAATACTACACACAGGAGGTGCTAGTCATGAAAAGCCTTTTAAAATCCTAACCTTTATCCCATGAAACAATGTAACGTGACATGCCCCCGGACTTTGATTTAACACAAGGTTATTATTGTAGCTATAGGATGGATCTGACATCCTGTAAAAATTAGGAACAGTCACAGATTATGAACAGTGGTCACGAAAACTGTTCTGTTTGTCCTGAAAATTAGACTAAACCCAAGTTTGGATTAATTCTAGTCTAATAAAACATTAAATACTGATCGTTGTGCCCACAGATGGGCAGTGTTCTGGCTCTCCATTAGCTATAGCAAGGTTTCCAGGGTAGTCTTTTAACAAGTTAAAGCCTGTAGACTACATTAATAATGGCTGTCGTAGTGTTATTTTAGCTGTGCGCAGTAGTGCCATGAACTGATAAACATGTAACACATCAAACTTAAAAACTACTCTTATCTGCACCGTATCACCATGACCATGTTAAATTAAAAGATTTAGGGAGGAAAATGAAACCATCCATAGCTGACATGAAGCCTGGTGTGTCAGGACCTGGTGAATACAACAACGTTACTGCAGAATGTAATTTAACTGAATGTAATGTAATGGATGCCACGCCCACTGTGGACTCACCTGTCCTTTCACCCATTCTCATCTGATCACCCAAGTAACTAGCTACTAATCTAGTTAGCCAGACGTGCAAACATTTGCAGACTTTTGCTATTGCATTTTTGTGTTTGGACAGGGTAAGAACACATCAAAGTGTCACTTTTATACAGCACTAAACAAAACACTTCACCACCATCACCACCAGACCTGCCATGCCCTGTTATTGGTGCCAAGCTATGATTGGACAGTCGCTGTCTGCTGGTGGAGGGGTTTGGTAAATGGTCAGTTGGATAGTCTGTGGCAGTTATTTGTTCTGGCAGCGTGGAACTTTTCTACATTGAATAAATAACTCACTCAATAAATGGAGTGAAAGAAGATTTGCCAGCGAGCTGAGGCAAATTGGTTTGTTTCCAATACAAATTGATTCATTTTAAGATTTTTCATGTGTCACTTTGCTCATACACACAGGAGTCCGTCTGCCTCTGCCTTCAAAGTAAAGAAGAAAATAAACAATAAAAGAAAGACAGAAAAATTCATTAAGCATCTGAAAATGACATGCAAATGCAAGTGATGTTGTTCCATTCCCTGTTTGAATTCTCTGGATTTATGAGGAATATTTCATGACTGAATATGAATGATTTCAGGAGAGTGTCTGTATCAGACGATTGGGTCTGGAATTGGGTTTGTTTATTTGATTCCCTGCTGAGCTGTTATGTTGTCTGACAGGTACATGTACAAACTCTCTGAACCATGGGAGAATCATAGATCGTGTTGCAAATTTCCCTCTTGCACAGACCGCTTCAACCAGCACCACAGACACCACTAATGAATGCAAATTGAGCTTTTTTTTGTGTTCATGCTTTTCAAATCCACAGAGATTTCTGTGTGCGCCTCTGAAACTGACATGCTATGCGCGAGCGACTGCATATCAGTTCTGGTCATCGCGTCAGTGAAGTTAACCCTTCTGTCCAGTTTCTGTCCAGAGGAGCAAAACAGGACACTGATGGGACATTCACAGACGTCTGCAAGTGGCCTTGTATTCAACTCTTTCCAGTGGTTTTAGGAGCTCATTCAAATTCATTTTGCACATTACTCAACAGTTGAATAAATTCAACCAAGCAACAAAACTGGGAGGAATTTCCCCTGGAATTAATAAGCATTTTAAATCATTTAATTACAAGTCTCCCCACTTCAAAATATGCATATATCTCTGTCAAACCAGGAACAACAGAGCAGACTGTGCAGAGACAGGAGGAGATAGCCTGCCATATTGTTTTCCTGTGGTCTCATCCTGATGTTGAAAATCACACTTCATTATAAACCCTGCCGGTGGGAGCTGCAGTCTCCTCAGAAACAGACCTATTTCCAGCACTTATGGCTGTATGAGAAATCATGGGAGGATTGGAGGAAATGCAGTCAGAGATGCAAGCACATGTCTATTTTCATCCTTATTTAGATATGTGACTGACATGCTGGCCCTTTCAGGAATTACACATGGAAAAACTGCGAGCCGCTCTGAAGAGACAGGACTTTGAGAAGTGCAAGGTGTGTGTGCAACACGTGTCTGTGCAAGTGCAGAGAGAGATTTACTGATCCTGCAGGGACCCAGTCAGAAATATTACTCATTTACACATTTAATCATTGAGACTGAACTTGGAATAATTAGCCTGCATGCGATCTATTTGAGCAGTAAGACCCCTGAGGAAAAAATAACAGAAAGCCACATTAGAATATATTTAAATCTCTGAAGATTCAAGCATCTGATATCTAATGCGCCTTCATAACGAGAGAGTCTGTAAGTACTGGGAACCACTGGGACTGGACTGATAGTGGAAGTTTTTTGATGACAATACTGTACTAAATAGAAGGCCGCTGAAGAACAGGACTATTTAACAGCACCACTGTGACAAAGATAAGCTCTGACCACCACACTCCAACTGTGGAAGAACATACATCACAGCAGTGATTGAACCACTCTGTGTTTCATGTCTCATTTTCTTGCAGCTCTCTCTCAGGACGATATGGCACACAGTAAGTATTGTATTTTCGAGTTTCAGTAAATCAGGGAAGTATTGGGCAGTTAGCATAAAACAATGCTAGCAACCTCAGTTGAACTGACCAAAACCAACAAACTCAAACAAAAGTGGCCATAAGAAGCTCTATACGGTAGCGTATTATGCAGCCACGGTCATAGCTACCACTGAGGACACCAAGATCATGTCTTTGTAATTGTAATTTGTAATTTGCAACTGAAGATAGCATAGGTCTTGATTTGTAATTCAGCACCTGATTTCACCTGCTGGTATCACCACTGCAACACTAAACCAACGTACCGCATGTGATCAGGCCATATGCTGCTTTCAGTATATCCCCCATTCTAGTGTTTTTACATGATTCCATGTACTTTCTGATACATGTAGAGTGGCTGTGGGCTACATATGTAATTATAAAACCGGCATAACATCCAGCTAACTTCCATTTACGTTTGATAAGGAGTGTTGATCACTTTGAGCAGAAGTTTTGTAGTGGAGGAGGCTTTTATAGACACTGGGATACTGAAAATGAGATCATTATAAACTCTTAAGAATACCTTAACAGTGTATTCAATGTCAACAATCAGCACCTGCATCAGAAACTTCAAGAGGAAACACAAACAGCCCAAGCTGATCACAGTTCTTTAGGGCCCCACGTGACATCTGTGAAGCCTCGAGTCTCACACGTCAGCTGTAACCTCTGAACACAGAACTGTCAATGCAGCTGTAAAGAAGCAGTTTGTTTTCTCTTTACAGTGTGTTTGAGGGGACTTTGAGGGCACTCATGAACTCAGTAAACTGTATCTTAAATCCTGCACAGCATCCATGTGTTGTGTTAACAAATCTTCCCTTAGCTCAAACATGCAAAATTGTCTGTGCTACATAAAGACAAGACATTTCAAATTAGTCCAAATTTACTCTGAGTGATCCACAGTGAACACATTTTAGATGGGTTTGATTAAAAGACAAATGTTTCTGAATAAGGACACTGTGTATTTAATCCCAGTTAGAAGTATAACAAGTGCTCATGTCAGACTGCTCTAAAATGGTTTTCTCCAAGGCAATCTCTTTAAAAGCTTAAGCTTGCTTCTCTGCCCAAAAACCACCAGAGTAATAAGATCAAAGCCAAGAGGAACTCTGTGTGACACACCATCAAATCTCTTTAAGAAGATTTACAGTCCCCACATTTCCCTGTGCAACGTCACTGTCAAGCCTTAAACAACACTTGTGACAGTGTTTTAGAAAAGTGTTTTGTTTCGTGCAGAGAGATTCTTTGTGCTGCTATCTCAAGTGTAATATCAAGTGGAATGGGATACCCTTTTTTTTAGCAGCAGTGTAACGAGCAGCAGAAGCTACAGAGAATTGATTATTACTTCGATGTCCAAGCAGGAAAAACATATTGATAGTAATTCCTCCAGGGAGAGCTCCTCCATTTAGTGCACTTCCTCCATGAAACCCAGACACTGCTTCAACCTTGTAACATCCCCAAGGGACGGGGCTGTCACTGAAAAGCTGAAATATCATGCCAGCTCTGCCATCCTTCCCACTTAGTCTCAAAAACAGGCAGGTACCACACCAGGGGGAGACGGGATCAATAGATCTGATGGATGGAGCTGGCTGCTTTTAGGAGAGGGACTGGGGGACGGAGGGAAGGGGAGAGGAGTAATGAGAGCTCCTGTGAGCGATGGGGAGGGCTTTGCCAAGGGGGGCTGGGCGCGTGGCCCTCTTTCCTTTCACTTGAGCTGCCAGGCTGGCCTAATGAGACTTTGAGGAGCTCCTGTCCTGGGGAGGGAGGTGGCAATGTGAGATGCTGCTTCTCAGCAGCTGTCAGTCTGTCTAGACCAGCTTGCATCCACAGAGAGCAAGGAGCACAAGATATGACATGCCAGCACAGTATGTGAAGTTGTTGCCACTTGGTGCTTCAGGTGGAAAACAGTCCTGATTCATGTTTAAAGCAGCTGATAGTATCATGATTGGATATGAAAGGGGCATCCTCCAAAGGCTCGGTCGGTGACAAGCTAGGGTGGAGCGAGGTTCACCACTTTGTTAACACATGATTGTATAAAGGATGATACTACATGGACTCAGGAACACTTTGTAAAACTGTGGTTGAACCAGTTAATATAAGCTGAAGCACTGAGTTTGTGTGATCCTGTCACTCAGTTGTTGTGAGTCCGCCTGCGTCCGTCTGCTTGTGGTCATATCTGATCAGGGCCCCACAAGTTTTACATTTTACATAACCAACTGCTTTGCTATCCTCTGAATTGACAACTCAATCGAAATAGTTTCCTGTAGTTTTAATCTTTCTCAATAACAAATTTTATTTAACATCAGATCCTGATCAAGGCTTCATGAATAAACTCTTTACTACCTGAAATAGCCTGTGTGTTGTGTCCATGCTTTGTTATGATGATAACAAACCCCAACACTGAACACAGACAGTAGATCCTTCATTTTTATTTACTTTTATATTATATTTTCACAAAAGGAACCAGAAACCACCATGTCTGGTGGGCTGGCCCAGCCAACATGGTCAAGACCAAACATCATTTCAAAATTTTCGTCCAAGTCTGGGTTGTTTAGGTTGTGTATCGGCACCTAGTTGCTCTGCCTCCAAATGCCCAAAACAATTTAGCAGGTTTAAGGACAAGGATTTTGAACCACTTTATTATGTAAGAAGTGACCTGTGGGGGGTTTTGAGCATCTATACTAATGCTGCTGTTTTACATTGTAAACTGAATGCCATAAAGATTTCCTTATTATCACTCCAAAAAATAATTATGAGTATTTTGTTCAGAATTTGTTTGTAGTGAAACCGACTGTGGTCAGACAGCAGCTCCATCAAGGGACACTCCACCCAAAATCAATCTGTAGTATCAAACAATAAAAGTCAAAGTATCACTTAAGGCTAGTTGACCCAGTGCACCACTGGGAAATATGGAAAACACTGAGACTCACATTGCCGACTTTAAAAACAATGTATTATTATTATTATTATTATAACATGCTAAATTGAATGACAAATAAAATATCATTGCAGGTTTTACAGACTGCTTCTAAGGATTCAAGAAAGAAACTCCCTCCCATCAGAGCTGGACCACACTGATATACTGATGAATACATCATCAGCGTAATGGCCATTTTATTACATTGTGTAATAATACTCACGTGTGACTATTCTGCCATATTGTCAGATAGCTGCTCTGCTGACCTCTGTGACCTGGTATTAATGTCATTAATGTGGTCTTTTTACATAACAGATTAGTGGGTTGACCCTTACTTGACACCGCATTCGATTTATGTTGCCTATCCAGCTGAAAGGGGTCAATGTCTGGGTCATACTGATCTGACACTGGAGAATGAAAATGCCTTCATGGTAACAGGACATAACACTGTTGTGAATGAAAGTATTCAGTTAAATTGTTACTAAGCAATTTGAGTTTTAAGTTTGTGTAACACTCATCACACATGCAGTTTTTATTACACAATGGTCACTGTGTGTGCTCACTCATGCACATATGCCATACCATATATACATACACACACACACACACACACACACACACACACACACACACACACAAAATTCTGTATATTTGACAAGAGCCCAACACACTATTTATAGAAATTTAGCCTTGAGACGTGCAACATTTTAATAAATGTGTCAAGAGCAGCTATATGGGCCCTCTTAAACTTTCCATCCTTTTCAGCGCGAACACACTAACGCAACAAGCAGATGATGAAGAGCAGCCCAAGGACATTAGTGCCATTTGGAATTTAAAATGGATGCAGGGTGAAAAAGAGAGGAAGAAATGGAGAATGACAGAGAAAACAGATAGCGATGTGAGTATTCCTGTAGGGCAGGATGTATATCTATAAAAGATGCAGGCTGTAACACACATCTGAGAATAGATGCCTGTTGGAATATGCAGCGCTGCTCCACCAACAGCACAAAGTAGTTCTGAAATGTTTTTCTGTTTCACAGGAACTCTTGTCCCTGGATGTATTATTAATGATAGTGTACATCTACAAATGTTTGGAATCACAGCTGCCCACATGTGCGTGACAATCATCCAGTATGAATTATCCAAATAAAACTGAAGTGCTAAACCTCGATCAGCAGACTTACGGCTGCAGGAGACTAGATACGTTTAAATGGAAACATCAATATTCATCACACAGCTTGAGAGTGGATTAAAGCTGCATATTGTGTCATGACATCAAGAAAGGCGCAGCAATCAAGTTAAAAAATGTGTGTGTGTGTTTGTTCAGGGATTGTCCGGGATGCTGGATTTCTCAAACTGACTTCAGATCTGTCTGATGTTTGGAGATTTGAGCTCACTGACACGAGGTCTCAGAATATTCACAGAAAAGTCTTTGCTCTGACTTTACCTCAGGCAGAAACTCTGTTTGACAAGGCGATCTCAGGCACTGAATTTAGTTTGGAGGTAGCTTTTTTCTTTCCCTTTGGGATACAAGAAGAACTTTTAAATCTCAGTTTGTGTCTCTGCAAAAACTGAATAAAGGACCTGAAATAGCATAAAACTAAAACAAAATCATCTGAGGCATCAAATCAGGTTTATTTAACTAATTTAGTCGAGTTCAGTTGAATCATTAGGAGTGTTATTTTTTTTTTTCCTGCAGTGGCTCCTCTTCATGTATTAGTTTGCTCCAATAACTTTCACATGTATAAATAGCCACAGAGGCACTGAAATGAAAGAAACACTGACTGTTATTATGATCTGTTAAAACTGTTGCAAGAGGTGGAAGCCTCGTGCCTAAAGGATATCGAATGATTAAAACAGCACTTAACATTTACAGATTACATCTGATATATACATCCCAATTCATGTCATACACCCTAATGCACATCCTAAACCACCTTAATCTGAATCTACCCCAGTTTAACCTCGTGGTCACACACTGTATCATAAACTGCTTACATGTCACAATCACAGATTAATCCAGGTGTTTATGGAGATTTGATTGTAACACCAAGACCTTTATTGCCCATCTTTTTTTATCCAGCTTTAATCTGGGCATACTCATTAAGAAAAAGCAATAACATATTACATGCAGCATCCAAGAGAGACATTAAACAGAATTTGAATACACATCAAAAGGCGAACAACGAACAAAACAATAGAAGGGATGAAAAGAAAATGTGCAATCCATTCCAAATGAGACCTTTTTAGACAAGATAACATTCACAACAACATGTTCATATGTTTTTATGAATGATCGTCTGTAATTAACTACTCATTTTGTGCTATGTTTAATATGAGGAAATTAACCACAAAAAACGTACTGTTTCACAGTTCAAATGAAATAGGCCTTTTATGATACATTCTCTAATTTCAGTGTGGATCTCAACACAGCCAGTAAGCTGCTTGGCATCATAGCATGCATGTAGGAGATGCATGCCCATATACGGGAATGTTGTGTGTGTCTAGATGTAGTTTGTAGAGCAGCTTGAGGCTCTCTGGAGTCTAATATCGCTCTGCTGGTCAGTTCATGTTCTGCTCAGGATGATGAGGCTTTTCATCTACTGCCAGCATCCACTTCAACCAATACTCTGGTTCAGGACCAAATACCTGCAAAACCAATGCCTTTTCCATAAGCCTCAGCTATACTGCATATGGTAACACGCTACAGTAAGATGGTGAACAAGGTGAACATTGCACCTGGTAAACATCAGCATGTAAGCATTGTCATTGTGGGCAGGTTAGCTTAGTGAAGTTAACATTTAGCATCACAGTGCTGTTAGTGTGGCTGTACACTCTTAGTTTTCTTTTCAACACCTACTCCTGTAAAATGTTCACTACAAAATAAGAACAAAGTATTGTGCCACAGTAGCAAAAGACAAGACCAGACAACAGAATAATGACATTTATGTCTGTAAAGGAAAAAAAATTGACAGTTCCTCAGTGTACCAGGACTGCCCCTTGTGCTTTCTTTTATTACTTCAAATTACATTTTTCTGTTCATACTACAATAGAGGTAACTAGGTTATGTTTATCCTTTTGAGAATCCCAAAACATAAATATTTCTCTCTCATCTCTTTTTCCAAAAAATGAATGGCTCATTGAAACAACTACAAAAGCTTGGAGGAGCTCTTACTGGCTGAAAACAAAATCTCTTTCAGATGACCTCAGTTTGACCCTCCTCCAAATATCTGCACCAGCATGAAAAAATAAAAAATACAAACTGCATTTTGTGCTCATACCTTACTGACCTTGTCCAGTCGGGAACATCATGCAACATTATGAATTAAGACCGCGGCAGTTTCAAGGGCAGAACAAGCAAACAGCCAACATGCAGTGGCACTATGAGTCCAGGTCTTTGAGGTTTATTAATATACTGCTGGCAGATTAATAATATACTGCTGCTGAGGGACAGTGGGGGGAGCCGCCATTTTCTGCTCTGCAGCCGGTCCTCTGCACAGCCATGAGGTCACTTTGTTGTATCTCCCCAGGAGGTTTCCTGAAGCAGTCATTCCTCCTGCAGTGTAGGAAGTGAACTTGAGGAGCCCTTTGTAAACACCCAGGGGAATCTGTCTCTGTGTGACCCTGAGGTCATCAACATGGTGGGAACGGCTATGACTGAACTCTTCCTCTGAAAAATCAGGCATCCTATTTTTATTTTATATTGTTGCTTGTATATCTTCCAGTGGGCTTAATTTGTAACAAAGTGAATGGGGAAAGGCATTTTTAATTGAAAATGTGTAAAATCTATTTCAGGCAAAGACACACACACATGTGCAGTTCATTATTCAGACGGAATCTAATTAATTTCACACCCAAAAGAAGTTGTATCTGATTTGGGAATTATGTGCAATGGGAAAAATGGTCAAATTGCTGCTTCTGTGTTGTTTTTCTCATTTGGTCATGCAGCATATGTACAAATGCTGTATAGAAATCAATTGAACCCTCCAGCATTCATGACCTGTCAGCCCCAGTGAACATCTTGTTATTGGTGATAAGGAAATCCAGGAAAAGAGCATGAACAGTCGCCTTGGGAGTCTTCGCTATGCTTCCTCCCCTTTGTTTTTGTTGCCATGGCGCTGGCTCATCCATTCCTCACATTTCTCCCTGGCATTTCACAGTCCAGATAGTGTTACTATTACTCACGCTCTTTAAGGCCTCCCCTCTGCATGTCCCTGTGCAGCCTCCAGTATAGCAGCCCCATCAGCACCAGCATGCCATCTGCAGGCATAAGACTCAGAGCAAACCCACTGGGTTTATCTGTCACTGAGCAGACTGCAGGACAGGTGAGGTGGTGAGGTGAAAAATAACCTTCTGGCTGGTTGCTCTGAAGAGCCAGAAAAAGAGGAACCCCCTTGAGAAAAGAGACTGAATTGAAAAAGAGAGCTGTATCTTCTTTTTGATGGGTGCTCTCATTTCAATGGCCTGCTGCTCGTGTGTGTAATGTTTTTGACTAAACAATCAGGGAAGCTTTGATAGCTCATTGTGTGAAGGCTCCCTTGCTGGGTCAACAATAAGACTCTGTGATCTCTGATATTGATGCCATGCATGTAGAGGAAATGATACAGTGAAACAGTACATTTTTCAGTTCTAGCTAGTTTTTCTCTCTATTCATGCATAAATGCATTAAATGCCGTAATGAGGAAATTAGATATGGGGTTTGGCAGCACCTGTAAGGTAAAATGTGATGAGAAAATGGTTTGCTGCTAAAAAGGTGTCCTGTTACTGCCATCCACAGCCGCAGCAGCTTTGCCAAAAATAGTCTTGTCGTCTCCTTCCATCCATCAGCGATGTGGTTGACTGCCTCGCTATAAGCAATTACCGCTCCAATTGGGCTTAATGACACTGAGAGGGAGGCAGATCTGCAGCTTGGGGAGCAGCTATGTGCTATTTATAAATCTTTTGAAAAGACACCTGACGCTGCTCCATCAAAGCTGTAGGGCTCCAGCGAGAGTACCTTGATCCTGTTTGCCAGCCAGTGATTGGCTCAGGTGTGTCTCCACCATACCATGACCTACTTCTGTAGCTGGTGGACCTGAACATGCATGGAGTCAACCAACAGGGGGACAGTATCGCTGTCATCATTTTTTCTGCAGCATCACTCTGAAGATCATTTCTCTGTCATGCTGATGACACACTTCAGGGACAGGCACTCGCCTGCTGTTCCTCTGGGCTTGATCAGGTTTTTCACCAGTAGCCCGTGCAAAGCGAATTTAAATTCATCCAGTGTTGAGTCCTGCTTAAACTGTATTCAGCTAATTATTCTCCTGTTAAGGATATTCCCTGTGTCGGGACGTGTCATCCATCTTTATCCGTCACAGCTCGCCCCAGCGTGGTAGCACATGACAGCTTCAGCAGGAGTATCCACAGTCTGATTGATATCTCCATTGGCATTCCCACTCTGGCACAATGGAAATGAGTGACAGCACATGCAGAACGTCTCTCAGTGTCTCTGCATGCTACATTAGCTACTACCAGTGGAAGTTTGGCGAGATGCACAGAGCTTCTTCCTCTCCATGCACAGAGCGCATTTTGGCTGTTAAACTACCTTTAACATGACCATACTTGCACTTGTATTTTTAGGAATATGCTCTGTGACAGGAGGTGTGATGAATCAGCCAGCTGGGGTCTAAACAATGTGCTTATTATGCTGTGAGTCCTTATCATCCCACTCTCTCTCTTCTTTCATGGCGCTGCAGTTCATTCAGTAGTGTAGAAACTGAGAGCAGCCGATTCAACTCGATGCTATTTTTTAAGGCTCAAAACCCTTTTATGGTAATGGTTTATCATATTGTATTAAAACTGCTACAATCAGCTTTTTATATTAACAAATGATCTAATTACTAGATGTATCTGAAAGGGGTCAACTTTCAGTTCTTTGTTTTGCCTTTACAGGCTGCGTCTTAAATGTTTTGGTTCACTCTCACCGACCTCATTCCCAGCAGCAGCAGCAGGCAGTAAAGCTCTGATAAACCCACTGGAAGGAGGGTGAATATTGGAGTTGCGTTCATCAGGTGACCAGAAACACAATGCCTAATGAATGCTGATGATACTCTGTATCTGCTGCATGTGTACATAAGAAATTATTTGCCATAAAAGGTTAATATGTCAATATTATATATCATAGTTTCCGTCTGCTGCCCTAAATTCAGTGAATGCACGATTCAGTGGTAAGTGTGTGCATTGCAAAGATACTCTTCTGTTATGATGTTTTCCTTAGTTTATACAGTATAACAATGATTTCATGTAAATCATATAATTAAAGAAAAAAAGTGCAAGTGCAAGAGTAGATGTACATTTTCATAATACTGTAATTATATTATAGCTATGTGACTTCTGTACTTGCAATTATTCAGTCAGTCATCAAATCTAGTCAATTGCTAGCCATGACCTAACAGTGTCCATGGAAACAGGAAAAATATTTGATAATGCAGTGAGAATTAATTCTGTATAAAAAATTATTTCCCAGAGGCCTACAGTAATTTAGCTCCCTCCAGTTTGGAAAGGCTAAGCTGTCAGCAGACAGTGATCCTTTAAACATCTGTAATTAGCTTGTAAGCATGAAAAACAGCAGAAGTACAGATGAGGTCGAACTGGATCATCTATCATCATATGGAAATGATTATGAAATATGTCAAAAAAAAAAAAATTGTCTCCCTTTGAAAACAGTGAGGCTGATGTTTCTTGCACATGTTAATCATTATCATATCAGGAAAATGTAGATTCTTGCCTGACCATTAAGACCACAACAGACCGCAGATTGCAGATTTTCCAATATGCTCAGAGGACTGTTGCTTTTCTTTCACACTTCCAGTTCACACACTCCAATTCTCTCTGCCAATTACACATTGCATTTCACCCACACACTTTATCTGGAATCAACTGCCAACCAGCCGCACTGCTATGTTATTATCAGTCCAGTGTATTTCATCTAAATGCAGTCACATTCAGCGAAGAGGCATGAGACACATGATTTAGAGGACCCGTTCTGTGAAATACCAGCGCAATGACACTGTGGCATTTAGCTAGAAAGACGAGTGCAGCTGTGGAAAGCTTCTTACAGTAAGTCTTAGCTGGCTGCAGCCCCAGCCATCAGGGGAACAGGAGCCGTATCTGATTGGTCATAAAGACATTGAATCAAGGCAATAGGAAATAAAGAGACTGTTTACAAATGTCAGGCCGGTCCTGCCACACTTGTAAAAGATAACATTACAGCGGTCAAAGAACACCCGACTCCCACAAGTGGAAGATAATGGAAGGTGACTCTTACAAATGTGAAGAGGTGGCCTTTTCAGAAGGCATTTCATCAAGCGTGGCCATGGCCGCGCTGATTGCCCAAGCTGCTAGTTCATGCCAAATGTAACTTTTTGTCTATGTGGAGGTCAAATGGCACTGCCAGTAATCAATCCAGATATACATAAGACTGATATTTATTACACAGTGATTCCCTCCCTGTGCCAAAAGGAATGCTTGGAAATGTGGATCTTTGTTGGACTAAAAATATACTCCACATTTAGGGGAGATGTAAAATGATGGATGTAACAAGAAACAACACAGACAGCATTTTGCTCATATTGTCCCTGTCTTGCTGCAGTGCATTCACACTGAGAACACAGAATGAAATCCTCAGCACTTTACAAGTCACTGGCAGGCTTCCACGTGGACTTGATTTGAGCAATATGAAACATAACCATGTAATGCATTTACCAAATGTTGACAGCTTATTTTTGACATTTGTAATCTGTCTGTATTTTTTTTCCCACACAGCTCTTTTGGCTCGACATCATTGCTATTATTACCATAACATGTGCAGGATAATTATCTACCTTAGAGTGAGGTCCTGACAGTGCTGCTGTGCTGCTGCTCCAGACAACAAGCCAAGGCTGCAAACTAGCCTGTGCCAGTGGAGCAGCATTTTCGTGTTTTTGGGACTTCTCTGTCACAGTCATGCTGTAGCTTTAGATAGGTAAGAAGGTAAGTAAATGCATGGGTGCAGACTGGTCAACAAAGATGACTCTGGATTCTTGTCAAACTCTACTTATCTAGACAGGCTCATAACTTGCTATAGTGACACTTTTTTATGCTGGAATCAGTTGATTTTGGCCACTTGATCGCAGTGCAATAAGCTGTAAACAGAATATGTTATCACAATATTATCCCCTTATAAGTTATTATGTATAGCAAAGACCGACTTATTTATACATCATGCAGATGTACTGCACTTTTTAGCTGCTAAACGCTGTTTGTGTCTGGTTTGGTGCTGGCTGGTACAGCAGTTCCTGATATGTTTCTTACTCCTCCCTTGTAATTACCTCAAATGAGTCCATCATATAAAAACACCACAAAATAAACCTCCAACATGACCATTCCTCCATCTCACCTCATTCTTGTCACAGTCTGTGTTGCAGACTCAGAGAATAACAACTGCTAATGCACTGACCTCTCAACCTGTGCTCCTGCAGACCATTGAGAGAGGCCAATGCCCCCGGACAGAGCGGCGGATGGAACTCCATCCGACTCAGAAAAAAGCATTTTCTTTCAGTGGAGGAACATGACTACTCATAAGAGAGCTCACTTTTTTTGTAGCTGAGTGAATCATTTTCCATTTCCTTTGGGAGTTAGTCATTGTGGTGAGTGTGCAGTGTGGAGTTCACTGAATCAAGATGAAATTAGTTTCAGCATAAATTGGGAGTTAGCGCAACACCAGGTGCTATAATCGGTGAAAAGGCAATTCGTTTGATTGACATGAATGCTTGGTATGTTCTTTCTGTCTCCTCTTGTCACGCTGTTTGTGGATTAGTCCTGAGGCAGAAACTGTACTCCCTGTGACCTGTTAACACAGCAGAAGGTCAGTGCAGCACTGGTGGCAATGGCAACACTTTTGTATTGTTGCTCAACACGTTCCCCAGGGCAGGTAGGCGTGAAGAAGGCAGCCGGTATGATATATAGTCTATCCTGATTCAGCTGACAACTCTTGGTGTTTGTCCCGTAATACAGTGTATACTGTATCTATGTTTGGTCCCACAAGGCAGTGTGTCAAGCATTTATTACAGTATAGTCTCTGGAGTGAGCTGCACGGTGCTGATTTAAAGCTGCCATGTACAAAATTGTCTTCGTCAAGTCCCCTCAGTACTAGTCTTTAATTTTATAGAAATGGCTAAATAAGCACCCATACTAGCCACTATCTGAATTTGAATTTACTGAAGCACATTATAATCCATAAAATCCATTCTCATGACAGAGACTAACAAACATTTTGACAGTAAAAGAAAAATTAAAGTGACAGACAGCTCAAATGAACCAGCAAATGTCACGTCTTTTCCAGACGGGCAGAGGATTCCAGCAGATGGTCTCTTTATGTTCAGCATGTTCACAATCACTGCGACTTTCTTCTTGCTCAGTGGTTTCCCTGCTGAACACAACTTGCCTGATTCGAACATTGGGAAGCCAGTGTGCATCATTCACATTCATCAGTGACAACAGCGGTTTGGAGGCAAGGTCAGCTCAGCGGCAATTTAAGCCAGTCCAAAGTCAATTTTCTTCACAATCCAAAACTTTTGCCACAAAAACATTTTGTTCTTGTTCTCAAGACACACTGTGCTCTACTTTTGCTATGACAAACAGTTTTAATTTAAAATTTGAATTGAATGAATGAAGTGAAAATCACTTCACCTCAGCCCCTTTAAAGACCTTGTCAGAATTACAGCAATTGGTACTTAAATGTAACAGGTGGCAAAAAAGGCCAAGCAAGACAAGAAAAACCTCCCAGTTTTAAGTTACATATTATTGAATAGCTGTTTCATACTTTGCTGAATTTTCTTGAGCATCCAGCACTTGTTTGAATGTAGAGATCTGGAACATGGAGGTATACTTTGACTGGATAGTATCTAATCCAACCTGAACCTCACATCATCGCACTTGAATACCACAAACACTGTGTAAGTACTTTAAGTGGGTCAATGTGTGCGGGACAAAACATCAGGGTATGCTTGAATGACCTACGTAGCACAAAGAGTCGTTTAAGCACATTTGAAGGGGTGGATATAGTCGAGTGGATGCAGACTTGTTCACATGTTTGTCAGCACATAGAGTTCATCTCATCCTAACTTTTGCGACTGCACGGTGAAATTTGCATCTTGTGAAACCTTGAGCTCAAACAAAAGTGTTTATGCCTTTTTCAAATGCTGGCTCAGTTCCTCTAGAAAGTGAAGTGTTGAGGGAGAGAACCTGAATGGAGGCAGGCGCAGGTGAAGAAAACAGAACAGAAAGTGGTTGAGTGCAATTAAAAGGAAAAATTGCTGACAGAGTTAGTTTAGTTTTATCGTGCTCTGTCAGGGTTTTTCTTGCAACGATAGGTGCCCAGTCTTCTGGGTTTGGGGGCAGCCTTGTTTCTGGCTGAGGGACGGTGATGGAGGCAAGCAGATGGAGGATTATAGCTGGCCTAATTGCCTCTGCCCTGCAAACACAACCCCATCTGCTGAAAGGGGATCCTTGAGGCTTCCTCCTCCTCAGCAGAAGCCAGAGTTCTCCAGTGCTGCCATTGTCTGGATATGACTGATGTGCCCGTCTCTGACCTTCACCTCTTACTGATCCAGCCAGTATCTCCTGATTCCAAACAATAGATTTGCTTACCATGGCAGAATGATTCATTGTGATATCATAGTGGAGCACAAGAAATGCAAAATCAATGTAAATCTCTATCTAATATTAATTCTGCAGCTGTGCAATAAGGCACATTACAAGAGGTAGATTTAGACACTGAATTCTTCAAGTGTTGCATTTTTTGATGAGAAATGTCGTCTCCATCTTCGATCTGCTGAACTAAGATATTCAGAGTGACAGCAGATCTGCTGTCAGAACATGTCAACATATTAACTCACTGTTGCTGGAAGCATTTGTGGCTTCTATGGTACTGCATCTTGGCTCAAATAAAAAGATTAATACCACTCTCATGTCTGTAGGGTACATATGTAGCCACCGCCAGCAGCTGGTCAGCTTAACATAAAGACTGGAACTGGTTCTGTCAAAAGGTAACAAAATCCTCCAACCAGCACCTCTAAAGGTGCAGTCACTTCCTGGAGTCTCTGCTGGTTGCCTGGCAACCTCATCATGATGATAAGACCTCAGGTGTATCAAGTGTATTTCTCAAAATGTCAAACAATTTCTTTAAATAGCTCATGTTTGATCACCTTTTGCACGATGTAAAAGTCCAGTCAGCCAGCTGATGTGGAATAGATTATTATGTAAACACAGAATATTTACAGCGTTAATGTTTGTTGTCCGGGCGCTGACCTCAACACTTCATTTGCTGAAGGGGGAAATATTGTCTGTGTTCACCTGCGTTTAAGACATGTATGTACATAAGGGGATGATGGGAGCTGTGTCTGTATAGTGATTAAACTTAATTAAAAGAACAATATTTGCATATTTACAGAAGATAGAATGGATGTCATTTTTAACTATGTAACTGAGCTGTTTTGTGGAAAAACCATTTCAGCCTCAAATCATTCATTCAAACAGAATATTTCTATGTCTTAAAACGCGTCTGGAGGGAATATTCAATGTTCTTTAGAGGGACGGACATATATGATAAAAAAAAAACACAGCTGAAGTTAACTTGAGTTGGTGAGGTATAATCTCATTTTGTGTAACTTCAGAGGGAGTACCACACCTGAACCATGAACATCCGGCTCGCCACTGTGAGCAGCAGTCTGTCCGTGCTGGCCCAAGGCTCTGTGTTGTGTGTGTATACATCTATGTGTGTGTGTGTGTGTGTGTGTGTGTGTGTGTGTGTGAGACAGTGACACTTTGAGGGCTTTCATCAGTAAAGCCTCTCTGCTGGGCTTTCCTCCTGCCTGAGCCTTTTGGGCTTTGGTCTCTCTCTCCCTTTCTCCATTCTCCTTCTGTGTGTGTGTGTGTGTGTGTGTATGTGTATGTGTGTGTGTGTGTGTGTGTGTGTGTGTGTGTGCCCATATCAGGAAAAACTATTATCAAAAAAGCCTTTGAGAAACATATGGTGCTCCAATTTTGCTACAGATACCTCCTGCTCTTGTTCCGTATGGTGATTTGCCTCAGGGTTGAACAGTGGCAATGCTATTGTCCTGTGAAATTGCTAAAGGCATCTGATTTAGAGGTGATTAGTGGTGCCTTGGGAGGGGAGGATTGCCTCGTGTTCTACCCCGTGGACATACAGGCTTCATGGGGAAAAGTGGCATAGAGGGAGGATTTGGGGCCACATTTTATTGAGTTTGAGATAAAGGCAGCTGACAAACAGACAATTTTGTAGCCCTAAAGCATCATGAGGAACAAAATCTAAACACAAAATTTGGTTTAAAGGATTGTATCTAATTAAAAAGCTGCTGACATATTCGTCTTAACTGTACTTTTGCTCCAGTGTGGACGCTAGATTTCCTGGGGGGGAACGGAGGGGTCATGAGCTCATAGACTGATGCACAATGGACCACTTCACTAAAGGCCAAACCATAAAGAAGCACTCGGGTGTGGATGATGATGGAAAAGGAGAGGAGGAACAAGGGAGCTGTCCCCCTGCAACATACTTGAAGCCCTGGAGTCCTCCCGCTACTGCATTTTCATATGAAGCAGCACTTTGACAAAACTGTTCAAGAACAAGCAGACACAGACTGACCTACATACAAGAACCATTATCATCTGAGTAAACACTGCGACTCTCAACAAGGACAGATTTTTAGTGAAGTGTAAAAGCAAATGAGCTCTGGTCCCTGGCACACTGATTGCATTTAAGTGAATGACAGAAGCGAATGCCCGGTGGAAGAGCATTTGAATAAAATGGCTGACATGTGCATGTGAGCCCCACATGTGATTCTAGTGTGCTGAATTCTGAGCCCTGGGGCCCATAGAAGTTTGTACATACACTGTGTCTGACCATGTGGCTCACTAATGGAGCCAAGGTGGGCTACATGAGGGTCTTTCAGAGCCCTACATGGCGCCCCTCCTGTGACTTACTGAGCTTACTTTAGCAACAGTGAGCTAGTTTCAAACAAGTCATTTACTCAAGGTTGGTGGATTAAAACCTATCATTGTCCAATCAAAAGCAATGAGTGATGTAAACAGGAAGTCTCTCTACAGTAGTATCAACAATAGCTGTAGGTAGATTTCAAGTCAGATGTGTTGACCATATTCCACGATACCTCCTCACTCTAAAGGGGCCATACGGTCTTTTGGCAAGCTAACGTTAGCTTTGTCATTTGTTTCCTTTATCTACGTAACAGTTGCAGCTGTTGTTTGGTATAAATGTTCAGTAACAACTGATCTCTATTTAGGAACTAGTTCATGTGATGCAACCTATCTTAATTCAGTGTTATCTAAGTCTCCACTTACATTACAACTTGGCAAGATTTAAAATTACAAGGACTTGGTTCGACCAATTTGAACAAATATGGGCCACAAGTGGGTTAACCGTTTACTATAAAGGTTAAACATAAATTGCTGCAGACTGCTGTATCGCTTGTCCCCCTAATCCCACGTTATGACATTTGGGCAACAAATTGGCCCCATTTGGGTCTCCAAATGTCAAGGGGCGGTGATTGTCCACTGTCTAACCAGTGTAAAACCCAGACTCAGAAAACACTGCTGATTACTTATGATAAACTAGGAGTGCTTTTTCCTGTTTTTTTTTTTTTTGTGTTTCAGTGTCTGCATTGCAACCTATTTCATAAGAGCTGCTATAGCTCTGGCTACCCAGTAGGCATCATCAGAGAGAAAGGTACTGGACTCAGATCAGCTTTGACACTCTGACACCAGGCTGCTAATCTCCATGTGTCGGAAGCATCAAAGGAGAATGTCCAAGGTTATTCTCACAGAGCTGTGCCTGACGCGGCTAAAGGCTATGGTTTATCTGGGGTGCTCTCCGCGATGACATACTGTGTTATGAAAGTGAGATCAAAAGGATTTGTCAAGTGAAGTGTCACTATTGTCCCCCGAGGATTAATGCCACACAAGGTCTGACACAGTTAACAAAATGTATTAAACCACGTTCACCACAGACACACAAATAACACCCACAGATTTCTGCTGTTCTGCAGTAAAGCCAGACAGGTCAGTCCTTGCTGATGAAAAGGAGATGATCACATGGTGCATTTAAACAGTGTCATGTGATGGAGAGATCAATGGAGCTGTGCCCACTAGAGTTGGATTTTTGCTGTGGGTACAGTTAAATCAATTAAGTCATTTTAGAAATCTTGAGACTTTCAAAATCGCAGCTGAGGTATCAGATGTCACATTATCTGATATGAAACAATAAAAGTGTCACTTAAAAGTAACTGATTTCATTGAGGCGAGCGCTGCATTTAAACTGACACTGATCAAATCTTCTGTATGTAAAATGCCCTGTAACACTTTTCCTTTTGAAATGTAAGCTTTGTGTTGAGTCTAAGAAAAGATAAGATAAGATAAAACTTTATTAATCAGGTGTTACAGGCAGCAGCAGTTAATTGCATTTCACATTTAGAACAAACCAGTGTGTCAGACTGGGAGCACTGGGCACACTGTCCAAGGAGTAGAGCAGACGGTGCTGGCCATCACACCAGAAGGGGTCACTCTGCCACCACCACTGCTCTGTTATTTTGTGCAGACTGATTTGAAAACCACCATGCAGACACTGAACAAGCTTAAATTCATACTCATCAACATGATAGCAGAATGGGTTTGGTGTGAGCGGTGTTAATGCTTTTACATCCAGGAGAACATTTTTCATTTTTCTACCAATCTGTTGCGCTGCAGTAAGTGAAAGAGTTTTGATCAAAATGACTGAAGATTTAAAAATTGCAACATCTGTCCAGATGCTTAACCAAGATGTACAGCACAGTAGAGATCTATATTAGCACAGTTGTCACTGGCAAAACTGGAGCACCACATGTTTTTCCAAGGCTTTGAGATAATACTTTTCTGTATCCTCTCTTCTTTTGATCTCTCTCTCTCTCTCTCTCTCTCTCTCTCTCTCTCTCTCTCTCTCTCACACACACACACACACACACACACACACACACACACACACACACACACACACACATTGTCTCTCAAGCACAAAAGCACTCACTCACTGATATTCCAATCATTTCTCTTGCAATTGCTCTGCACTTGGCTGCACCTGCTCCATCGTCCTCTCTGCTTTTTCCTACCTGGGGGGAAGGTGAGTGACGAGGCTTGGGCAGAGAAGAAGGTTCTGATTTGTATTAATTTGTGGCCGATCTCTGGAGAGAGAACAGAGAGAAAGCAACCATGCGCCTCCTCACCCCACACCCACCCCCCCTCTGCCATCACAACTGCTGCACCTCTAAAACAGAAACAGGAACCATCCAATCAATCCAGGTTTCCCCAAAGGCTTGTCCAATCAGCCCAAGACCTGACACAGAAATTAATCACTTCACCATCTCTTAACAATTGATAGCACCAAGCTGTACATGGAGCTGTCAAAGGAAGTGCATGTGGAGAGGCGCATGCATGAGTGCAATTGCCCTCTTCACCCCTCAACCTCACGCACACACTCCCCCACTTCACACACACCAGTTGCGGACATTTTAAATTCTCTTTCATTTAAATGTTAATTCCGGTTTATCATGACTTTGTTAATATTCTGCTAACATGTTCTGTTAACATTGTACTCACCATGTCAATATTGCTACAATCAAGCTCGAGAGGCTAAAAAATACGAGTGTTCAGATGATCAGATGCAAACAAACCAACAGGTTTCCAGATGATCTAAACCACTTTATGTGGAGATAAAACCATAAACAAGCACCAAAATTTCAGTAAAAGTTCCTCATTGTGTGCACAACTGCAGCAAGTAAACCAGTTCAGCAAGCATGTTGATTTGTAAATGTTGGGCAATAATTACGGATCTCCTGAGTCCATCCTAAGGAGTGGTATTGAGCTTTAGTACAAAAAACGCCACAAGTGATGAAACATTTGGAACTTAAGGACTGTAAGCCCGGTCACTGGCATGCTGCCTATGCTCTACAATGAACTTGGTGAGTGCAATGAGTGCAGTGTTGCCAGTAGTTGGCACACTTTACCTATCATAAATTGTTATAAAGTTAGACTTGATGGAAAAGGTTCTGCTGTCACTTAATGGACTTAATGGTATAGTTTCAGAGAGAGCAGCAAACATACACAACATTATGGCTTAGCAAGTCAACACTACAGAGTCTCATATCACACACGGTGGAGGATACGGCAGTGTTGGCATTAGAAATCAGCAGAGAACTGACCGTTTTGAGGCCTCCTTGCACACTTGTATGAATGAAGCTGGATGTGATGTGGTAGCCAGCAGGTGATGAATCAGTCAGCCAGTGATACTGAGCATGAATGGACACCAAACAGCTGGCATGAGTTTGAGCACTCTGCCTGAACTAACACAACGATTCAGAACTGATAATTGATAAACAGTAAGTTCAGTTCATATTAAACCACAATTACCCTCATTTGGGAAAAATCCCTCTGCCATCTAAGCCTCATAGATGAAGCTTATAAAGAATGAGCATAGTATATATTATATGTACAACAACAATGTACAAGACAAGAGTCTACAGCCCTGCTGGCAGCTCTGTGATCTGTAAGCTACTTAGACACAGCACTTAAATGTTAATGTTATCACACACTTTTACACGCTGGTGCTTAGCATATAATGCTTACCATGTTCACCATTTTAATTTAGCATGTTAGCATGCATCGTTTGC
Organism: Chaetodon trifasciatus; assembly: GCA_037975065.1. Lineage (NCBI taxonomy): Eukaryota > Metazoa > Chordata > Actinopteri > Chaetodontiformes > Chaetodontidae > Chaetodon > Chaetodon trifasciatus. The sequence continues at coordinate 8,623,992 of JBBMOE010000013.1, forward strand.
CACATAGCACTAAAAGTACATCCATGGCTGATGATGGGAAATTTTGATCAGATTTCTGAAAACAAAACAAAACAAAACAAAACAAAACAAAACAAAACAAAACAAAACCAAACAAAACTTAAATGCTTCCATTTTACCTTCATGAATGCAGATCTTCAAAGAGACTTTGATCACAGTGTGGTCTTTCCAAACAGGAGACAGGATAAAGGATAGTGTTACTAACTAAACACTCACCCCTCCACACACACACACACACACACACACACACACACACACACACACACACACACACACACACATATCATTGACCATTCCATACATTATTGCAATACCATGTGTTGCTCTGCTAAGGAGTGAAGATAATTGTGCTTGGGAACAGCTTAAAGGGTAATTGCGCGTGGTGTGCAGGGTGTCCACAGACGGCCCCGCAGGCACCAGAAGGGGTTTGAAGAGTTAGGGGAGGACTGATCAGAGCTTTGAGGCTGCTTCAGATCTCCTCCTCATCACCAACACACCCTGCTGGCATTTGACACCCTATGAATCTGCAAGTTGACCTGCTCCAAATCTTCCTGATGCTCTTTGGTTGTGAGGAAGGAGCCTCCTGCGAGCGCTCGACTCATTAATCTGACAGCAGTCTTTCTCCTGTAACGGCAGCATCAGTTCGGTGCTGTTGCCGAGCAGGCGTGAAGCTGTTTGCTCTTAACATAACTCAGTCAGTAAGGGCAGCGGGCTCGGTGACATCAGCTCTGGACTCAGATGAAAGCTTGATGAGACGCGGCAGCTAAATCTGTCCCTGTGAGGGATTAGCCTCCTGACAGGAGGACTCAGTTACACCTTCTCAGCATCAACATGGAGAGGGATCCGGGTGGAGGTGTCCCTATCCATAATCCAGTGGCACGCTGTTGCTGATGTTTTTCTGACCTACATGCATAGATAAGTTTATGATCTGCATTCATTTCAGCCTGACTGTGAAATGCTTTTGCCCTTGCTTCCCCCTGACTGACAGTCTGATTACACCGGCCATCTTTGTGTGGGTGGACAGCACTCATTTTGATGTGAGCGCAGGTGAAATTACTGCCTGCCCGTCTGCTTTCTGTTCCCTTCCACCTTATGAGAAAATCTCTTGGCTCCAGGGAATGTGAATCTCCAAACCTCTTTAAAGATCCATCAGGAGCTGATCCTTTTGAGGGAAGCTGTTAATCAGTTGTTTGTGTTTTGTTTGAAAAGATGGAGATGAATTGCAGGCTTACAGGAAGGCATATACCAGTCACAATTCAAAGAGATAAAACCCACTTACAAACTCACACCCAAGTAATAATGACTACAATGGCAGGTGGCTCTCAAAAGGCAGTTGTTGGGGTTCTTTGACGGCCTGGTGCTGAAACAATAACAGCATACAGTGTATCTCATACAACCAAATCCAAAATTGAAGGTGCAAAATGGAAATAAAAGCAGACTGGCATGATTCACAAAACAGTAAAACCACATATTTGATTGAAAAAAGCATAAAGACAACATATCAAATGTTGAAACTGAGACATTTCATTTTATTTTTTATATCCTCATTTAGAGTTTGTTGCCAGCAACACATTTCAAGAAAGTTGGGACAGGATCTTGTTTACCACTCTGTTGCATCACCTCTTTTTTTGACAACAGTCTGTAAGCATGTGGGAACCGAGGAGGCCAATTGCTGTTAACTCTGAAAGTGGAATGTTTTCCCATTCTTGCTTGTTGTGCAATTTCAGCTGTTCAACAGTTTGAATGTTTTGGTGTTGTCTTGCTGAAATAAGCAAGGCTTCCCTGAAAAAGATGCTGTCCATATATCCTGTATATATGGTTCAGCATCAATGCAGCCTTCACAAATGTGCAGGTTAGCCATGTCATGTGCACTAATGCTCCCTGATACCATCACAGATGCTGGCTTTTGAACTGTGCTCTGATGACAAGCTGGATGGTCCCTCTCCTCTTTAGCCTGGAGGATGCCACATCCATGATTTCCTAAAAGAATTAAAAATTTTGACTCATCAGACCACAGGACAGTTTGCCTCAGTGTATCTGAAATGAGTTTGAGACCAGAGACTGTGTGTGTGTGTGTGTGTGTGTGTGTATATATATATATATATACACACACACACACACACACACACACACACACACACACATACACACACACACATATATATATATGTATGTATATATGTGTGTGTATATATATGTGTGTGTGTATGTTTGTATGTATGTTTGTATGTGTGCATGACTGTGCATATATGTATGTGTGTGTATAGGTTATGGCTCATATATAGCTCATTTAAGATGGACTGAGGCAAAGTGGAAAACTTACCTGTGGTCTGACAAGTAAAAATTTGAAATTCTTTTTGGCAACTGGCATAATCATAATTAATATCAAAATGACATTACATTATTTTTGGCGGATTTTGTCCAACTTTTGTCCAACTTACAACAAGTGCATTCAAACTAAAGGGATTGTGTGATGAGACTCTGCAGTATCTTGTAACCAGATAGTTAATGAACAGGTGCATGTGGACACCTGGTAGAGCTGAAAGATCCTCTCTTAATACCTCAAGCTTTCATAATTGCCTCAGATAAAGTCTTAGAAATTAAAGTGGCGTTCATTTCATAGATGGTGTAGCTCAGAAAAGTAAACCTGCTCCACCTCCACAACAACCACTACTGTTCTTTAGTTTTTGTCACCTTTAGCTGTGTTTGGTTGCATTTTTGTCTCAAGTGCCACATTTGGCTTTGATCACAGCAGTGAGCACAGTTCGGTGAGCTGAGATTTTTACTTTCACCCAAAACACTGTCACCTGTAAATGTCCAGCTAGGTCCTGTGATTGATGACACCTTTTATGTGTCCTCTGGGTCGTGTGCAGTAGTGTAATATATTTGTCATGGGCTCAGGTGCTAATTGTTTGGTAGGACCTTGGAATCACACCCAGACCTTCTACTTGGCACGGTGGATTACAGCTGACCCAAGAGGCCACAATCGACAGATTTCCTCCATCCCTCTCTGTCTCTGTGAAGGCAGCACGCTCTGCCCTCATCCAGCTGAAGGACACACAGGTAAAACGCATCAGTCAGGGAACAATGACACATGTGGGTTAGAACTGGCAGAGCTTAAAAACACCTTTATTTCACATGCTTTCTCTGCCACTATCTTTCAGATGAGATCCATCAATATATATTCACCCTTGCCAAAAATATCTGTCTCTTAAGCTGCTAAATACTCCACTATGTTCACTGTGTACAGCTCTAAAAACCCACTGAACACTGTCTGCACAGCACCAAACAGCTGGCAGACACAGTTATCAACTAGCTGCTGGAGGTGAGCGTTTAGCAGCTAAAGAGCCAGACAGAGATTGGTAAAACCAGAGTTAATAGAAAATGAATATTAGACCTGTATTTATGAGAGGGCAAGGAACATGACTCCAGAAGAAGGAGAAAGTTGCTCCGTAATGGCTGGATGTGCTAATAAACAACCATTTGCCAAAGAGTCAGCTTAAAAGGTGATGATATAAAAATCAGATATTGCAGGTTTAATAAATTTGTACATTGTATAAAATGAAACGAGTAAAGGAACTGTAGCTACATCATATCACACAGTGTATTCACATCACACTGTGCTGGATGGCTCGTACAGAATGTGGGTGGATGATGGCCTTTGCCCTGTTTCTCCAGTCATCTCTTGAAGTTACATCCACTTTGGATTCCACACCTCAAGATTTACATCTGTTGCTTGTGTTCTGTGTCATCGTGTCATCACCTGACTAATGATACAAATGCAAGCAAGATTTCTTTACATATTTACCATGACAACTTTCCCAAGTTGTGAAATCCTGCCTGCGAATATTAAAAATTGTTGTGCAGTGTTTTGGCGCCTGATAAGCTCATCATTCATTTTTCATAAACATGAGCATTACCTGACCTTAACTATCCTGCCGTTACCATGCCCAGATATTGTAGGAAGGGAGAATTATATTGTATTGGAGGAAAAAAACCTCTGTTTTCAAATATCAGTGTTCTTGTCTGCTGGGAACTGGACAACAGGGCAATGCAGAACATTAGGTTGTCTTGACACAGAACAAGTTTAGAAGCCCACACTCTCACACAAACCAGCTATGGAGAAAACTTTGAAACAGACAGCATGAATTTAAAAAAGCACCTTAGACCTTTGTTTCCCTCTCTGAAAGTCTAAACTCACAGTGACCAGCACAGAAACATGAACATCCACCTACACCTGCTGCTCTGAGTTCAAGGTTAGTGACCTGATGGGCTGATTTTGAACCTTCCTGACCTAAATGCGATGTGACATAAAGGTGAGTGCATCATACCTGTGGGCGTCCTCAGCCATTTTTATCATCAAACAAGAACTCGACAAAGCAGAAAAACAAGAGACAAAAGTTTATACAACAGAAAATTTATGACTGAAACATACTGACATGATGAATGCTCATCTTCTTCTCATCCATAAGAAACCGATTCGTTATGAGGCAGTACCTGTATTACTGTATTATTATTTACATTTTTTAATGAATAGTACCTCTAAGTGATTATTTATCGGGGGCCTTCCTGTGCCATCCAGGAATGCACCATCACGTCAGAGTAGGAGTGCTTTTTACAATTCTCTGAACAGCTCATCCTCTTTCCATTCACTCCATTACTGTTTTCTTTGCAGTTTTGTCTCTCTTTTCTGGTTCAAGAACACACAAGACCTGGGGTCATTGTGTTTGTGCAGACATCAGCTGATTTCTCCTCCGCCTCGGGCGGAGAGAGGAAGACAAAGAGAGGAAGAAATCTCCAGACAGACAGAGAGAGCAAAGTCATCCACTGAAACTGTAAATTGGCTCAGAGTATGAATGTTTCCTTCTATCCGGTGTCCTTGAGTGGATTGTCCACTCCCTCCCTCCTCTGCTCCGCTGTCTCTGTCAGGCTCTTTGTGGATGTCGGCTGCGGAGGAGAAATGCCTGTGATGCCTCATCACAACATGACACTGGTGAACATCGACTGCTCTTTCCAACTGTCTTCATGAGTTACCCTCTCTCCTCCGGCCTCATTCAGCTGGCTCGGTGCTAGGGCTGCATCTGCAGACTCTGCAGTCATTTAAAAATAGTTAGCAATGGGTGGACCCTTTTATTGGCTTCCTGCCTGCTATTTCTGACCTCATTAGATCACACTAACTACACTGTTATATAAACTCATTATGTCTTTACAGACATGAGAATGAGAATAGTAGTAGAAGCAAATCTTTAAACAAATACGCTGCTGAACTGTGTTGTTATGGAAAGGAATAGTTCAACATTTTGGGAAATGCATGTATTTGCTGTCAGAGATCAATAGGCTACCACTGAGCTTAGCACAAAAACTACAAACAGAGGAAAAAGCTAGCCTGACTCTGTCCAGGTGGAACAAAATCCACATTCCCAGTCTTTAAAGCTCACGCATTATTGAAGTTTTATATATGTTGATTTAATTTGTTAAAAAAATGTGGTGTTAAGGCAGGATTTGGACCCAATAGCAGACATGCAGGCAGGGAGTAAGGGTAAAATTTATTGAGTGGATAATGAAGGGGAGAAGCAGAGATATGGATTGAAATCCAGAAAGCCTGGGGGTCAAGGCTCGTGGATAGATGATCAACGGCTGTGGACTCAGGTAGGCTGGAGACTGCAGGTATGCAGGAAACTCGTAGCTGAGATGTCTTGGGAAGAGCAGGTGAGGCATGAGGCACTGAGGTGGAGTGCACAGAGCTCAGGTGGTGTGAGTACAGATGATAGAGGCACAGATGAAACTAGGAGGTGATGGCTGTGGACCAAGGCTCGAGGCAGGTGGAGGTACGTGGCTGGGCAGTGTGGTGGCAGAGAGTCACCAAGACACAAGAGATCGAGTACTGGTAATCAACACAAAAGACAAAATATAAAATTCTACTCGCAGGTAGCACCAGTAAAGCAGCCAACTCTACCACTAAGCAGCAGAAACAGGCTACATTTACATTTTGGGAAAACGCATATGTTTTCATGCGGTTTGGCCTCTCGTTTACACGCAAACAGAGTTTTTTTCACGGAGAACAATCATTTTTAAAAACTCCGGTCAAAGTGGACATCTCTGAAAACGCCGGTTATGTGTTGGCGTGTAAACGGTGTTTTAGGTTCCGAAACATCACAACATGCGACTGAAAATACTTAACGTCATGTGAGCGACCTATGTTTACACTCGCGCTCATAGGTTTGGCATAGTTATGATGGCACATTGTTATTTTTGAAAACGGAAGGGCTAAAATATCCGTTTTTCAAAATACCCTGCTACGTGTAAACGTAGGCACAATCTGGCTATGAGTCCTCTGCAGTCCACAGTCTTGATGCTGTGCTTGATTGTGATGAGTCCCAGCTGTGTTGGAGCCAATTCCCAAGCCACCTGGAGAACTACGCCCAGCCTCTGCCAACAGAGGACACACAGGAACCAAAGCCCCACACCTCTCCACAGCACACAAGAAAATACCAGAATTTCCCAAACCACCACAAAATGAAGTGTAAAAAAACGATATATTATGGTTGTAGCCTCACAATGATGACTCAAGTCAGAGGAAGTTACTGCATCTGGAAAACAAATAGTCTGGCACAAACCACAACATGACATTTTTACACTTACACACAAAAAGCTAACGCTTGGCTGCACTTCATAAATTAGTGAGCTGCAGAGGTGCAGATTTGTTACCTTTGGACATAGCCAGGCTAGCTGTTTCCCTCAGTCTCCACTCTTTATGCTAAGCTAAGTAAGCTGTTTGCTGCACCTTCATATTAAGCGTAGACCTGAGAGTGGTATCAATCTTCTCATCTAACTCAGCACGGAAACAACTTCAGCATTTTTTCCAAAATGTTCAACTTTTCTTTCAAGCAATTTTAGTTCACTGTAGGAGGAGATTAAGCAGCAGTTATGACATGCCCTTCAGTTTTGTGCCCTTGTTTCTCATACAGACTGTCCTCAGAGCTCTGATGTCTTTCATCAAACCAACCAAAAGAATTCAACTTTCCCTGCAACTTTAATCTGCTTTATCTCATCACAGTGACCTGTAGTGACAAGCACAATAAAGCTGTGACCACACCGCTCTCAGATTGCTCTATGTGCCTTGATCTGAGAGGTCTGAGAGAGAGAGAGAGAGAGAGAGAGAGAGAGAGAGAGAGAGAGAGAGAGAGAGAGAGAGTTTCCCAGTTGAAATCAGATCAGTTACACAGAATGCAGGCTAATTCTCTTACCTTCACCATACTAAGTGTAACAAAGCCCCCATGAGAAACCTCTAGCAAACAGATAGCAAGATATCATGTTAATCAGCCAACCAAAATTAAATCAGGATTACCCTGGCAAAGCTGTATCACTCACGCAGTAATATTTTACTGAAGTATTTGGAAAAATGCCCAAATATGAGCAATTACGTATACACCCACTGCTCAGAAGTGACGTTAAGCCTGCAGAAGAATTTGCTAATAGGTCTGCGTGGAAGGGCTCAGACTCCGTGAACAGCAGCTGGCAAAGACCAAGAAGTCAAGACAACTCAAGTAACCATGACCACATTTAATCAGCAGCAGGCTCTTACACAAAGACAATAAGCAGTTCATTAGAGTTACTGCTGAGCCGGTGGTTTGAAAAGGAAAACAGTCACACACCCAGGCAACAGAAAGTCAACAACAAGAGACTTCTGTTTGTTGCTACAGCGCTCTTTGTTTTACAGTTGGTTTACTGTCAAACAGGTTACTCATGACAGTCAATTACAGATATGTTCTGTATTTGTTATTCCAAGCAGATATAATGAAATGTACACAGACATGATTGATAGATAGATCTTTATCAGAAGTCATACCAAAGCTTTCAGGGCTTCAGACCCAACAGTGGAATGAAAATCAGTACAATATTGCTGACAAAATCCTACCAATAATATAAAAAAATGTGATTTTTAAGCTTGAATTCTGAATGGCTGCTCCAAAGTTTTTTGCTCCCTCTTGCTGATGACCCTTCACCCTCCCATCTCTGCTTTGGAAAAATTCAAAATGGCCTGAGGAGCTCTGGGAGCTGAGCTGCACCATGTAGGAATTTACAATATGTATGTGTGTGCCAGGCTGTATTGATTTGTATGTTGCTGCTAGCCAGACATGTCTGCCTGAATGGATAGAAAACAAAGAAATGAACCAGAATGGCCACTCATACTGTATGCCTGGCTGCCGGTTACATTTCACGCCTCTGCCGCTGTGTAAACCAAGCATCAGCTGAGCCTGGAGGGTGACAGCAAGCCCCGTATCGGAGGAGAGAGTTCGTTTGCTCTGGCAGCAGGGTAGGTAGACAAAAAGAGACCTTTCCATTCTGCCATGACAAAAAAAAAAAAACTCCCACTGCAGTAATTCTGCAGCTGACAGCTCTCTCACATGGAAGCAGTGTGAAAATCCAACTAAAACAAGCATGAACAGTCTGGATCAGAAGCTTATTTGCCTCTCTGCGTGTTTGCTTTCAATGAGAGATGCCATTCACACCTTTCAATTGCTATTCATTTCTGCTATCGCTCACATCTCGTCTGCACAATGCTCCGCCTTTGTGTGCTGAATTAGACCTATTGTACGTGCAAACCTTCATCCGCCTGTTTCATGATCTCTCATCACTTTGCCTTTATGCAGACGGAGAAATTCATTTCAGCTCTTTTATTACAGTGCAACCACGCATTACCATTACCTGCCCTTTTTTATGTAGCCAAATGGAATAAATGAGCACTTAGCAGCACCATAAACATGTTAACACAATGCTGACACATGGACAAATGTGAGCTCTTGATTAGAAACACTCCCGTCTTGAAGCTAACGAACATTGTTGATGTTTTAGCTCCCATACAAATAACTTGATACTAATTCTTCCATTATAACAATATTAAACGTATCCCTTTCAACCTGCGCCGGGTGCCAACATTCAAAACCTAACTCACATTTCCATTGTGAGTTTGTAATTTGGCGGTGAAGCCTCTTGGGAACTTGTTTCTGTGAGTTGCCCATGCAGGGCAGGCGCCCAGGTCTGCTGTAGTGCCAGATGGCGGTTCATTAGATCCTGTGTGTTGTGTGTTTGGTGTGAAGCGTAGGAGGAGCAGGGCGGATGTTTGTTCCCATCAACAGCCAGACTTTAAGTCTGGCTTCATCCCTTTATAATGCTTCCATGCCTCAGAGTGCCTGGCAAGCAAAGTGATACTAGAATGAAGTGCGATTGGAGGATACGTCGCCTTTTGTTTTGCTCTTGGTTTAAGTTGTGCTCTTGCTCACTTCAAGAAGACTAGTGTTTATTTTAGCTCTTCACGTGTTTTAATCCAGACATGTCAGGGGTGGAGAAAACCTCTCTGACAACCAGAAACTGAGCAGTTAAACCTAAGCTGCAGTAGAACGTGAATGTAGATCACTTGAAATGTGTTGCTCATTGTTTGGTTTATATGTTTGACTTAAACATGAGCAAAACTCTGAGACCTGAATGAAATCATGTCCTATATTCCTTTTGTTAATGAACTCACGTAACCTCTGTCAATTCCTGTAGCCTTCAGCAACTCCCCAAAAGGCAGTGTGTTTTTCCATTCATCAGTGGATTACTGCAAATGTTTCAGAGAAAGGAGTAGTAACAACATATGGTGTTATCAATAGCAACAGTGGAGTCATTTTGAGGTCTTCAAATCAAGAAACAGTCATGGTTTTAAGTACAAACACACACATATCGTTGCTGTGTAGTGCTGTGGTCTGTTGAGGCTCCAGATGATGCTTTACATCACTGAAATATTCTTTCAGTTCTTCTTGGGAATACGCCACAGAACTAATTGGACCCACAAAGACAAAGTAATGAACATCACCAACTGCATGACCCTGAAGGTGACAACAACCCAAAAGAACATGAAGCTCTTATTTCAGCTGCAGAGGACAATGAACTGCATCGTAGGTGAAATAAGATATATTACTGAGCAACATTGACCTTTTATGTATTTTATCAGACTGTTTCGATAACAAGCACGCAAGTCAACAAATTGTTTTCCGGGATTTAAAGAGTGGATATGGAGAGTGTGAGTGCCAATGCTCCCAAAGTGAAAATGTTTGCAGAAGTCTTGGAATATATTGAGGTGAAAGAACGTTCCTGGAAACTGAATCTTGGCTGAAGCAGATCAATCTTTACACAACCACGAGACACACGCATATATGTAGAAACTGGCATAAAATCAACACAATGATAGTCATGAGAACTTTTTTTTTCATTTATTCGCTGAATGGGGTAAAACCACATCGAAACCACCTGTAAGGAGCATGTGTGGGCTGTTTGTTCATTGTCTGTGTTTGCTGTAGCTGCACAATGCACTAGCGGTGACTGACAGGAGGACGGTTGATGGCAAACAGTATGATGAGTCGTGCATGCACACACAGACGTGTCTGGCTGTCAGCCCAGGTGAATCATCTCAAACATTCAGCAAAACATATCACAAAAGCAAACTCAAAAGTAATCTGAAATTTTAGAAAGCATATGCAACAACACACACAACAGTTTGGTTGAAATTTGGATGAACATCAACTCAAACAGTATTAGTGGTCTAACACTGGCTTGTTGCACACCTGGCCTGTTATATTTCAGCCTTTGGCCCTTCATGACTCTGGCAACACGCGGCTTTGCATTGTGGGTGGTGTGATAGAAACCTGACCTCGCTCCTTGCAGATGTTGTGGTTTGAGCTCCTCCAGCTGCTCGCAGGCACACAGGCTGCCACAAGGCTTGCACTTGCACTTAACGCCACTCTTTCTCCTCTCCCCGGCCCATTTACGCTGTCACATGGTGTGCAGATAGAGCTTGATGATTAGAGACTGCATGAGAAAGGGCACAATTACAGTAACCATGAGCAAGGGAAGAGCAGGTGCTACTATATATAAAAAAAAAAAGAAGAAGCATTTTTTCTATCTGAGCGTGTGTCTGTTCTTGGCTGGAGACTGCATCACATCCAGCTGCAGCAGAATATCCAGACTAGAGGCCTTTTCACTGAGGAATGCAGTGGAAGGGAGGCAGATTGGTACCTGGCTTTGTTGATAAGCTAAACATTAAGAGGAGGAAAGGAACAAAAAAACCCTCTGTCTCCATCCTCAACCTCTCTGTCCTTGCATCATGTTATCTTAGGGGCTTCCCCTCCTTCAAATCTTTATACAAAAGCTTTGTCTTACAACCACAAAACATCAAAGGCTCTGTTAGATCTCACATTTTACACATTTGTTTCTTAGCTTTGTGAAAGATTCGTGTTCAGCAGCCAATTCAGCTGCAAAGTATTTTTTACATATTATTTTTAATATATTTATTTAGTGTCTTAATGGCACATTTAGACTTTATAGCTTAATATACTATGCTAATACACACACAACAGAAATATTGTCAAATTTTCTTCTCAAATTTTCAGCAAAGGTTGACACATTCCATGTAATAATATGACCCACAGTGAGGTAGAAAATTGCATTGAAACAATGGTCTACAGCCATGAGCTAAATGCTAATCCTAGCATGCTAACATCCTCACAGCAATAATTCAAACATGCTGCATCCTTAGCAGGTATTACTATATGTCTCACCATCTTAGTTTAGCATGTTACAATGCTAATGTTTGCCAATTAGCGCTAAACCCAAAGTGCAGCTCAGGCTGATGTAAATATCTTTAGTTCTGCAGGTGCTTAACATAAACATAAGTATTGGTGAAATACTGACCTGATGATGGCGCTAGAGGAAAAGATCCTGAGGGTGACATGAACGTCTGTTGCTTACATACTTTTTTCTTCTGCTAGCATTTTGATTTTAGTAATGAAGTAGCCACACCAGTAATATGCAGATATAACAGACACATTATTCAACTGACCTCCAAAGTTTTGAGCAAAATCGTGTGCAGTGAGGAAGAAAGTTGCACTGGAAAAGAGAAAAGCATGCTACTGCACAGCGCAGAGAGGCTGGCTGGAGGAGGGGGTGGCGTGTTAAATGGAGACATGGTAGAATTGATGGAGAAGAAGGAATCTCTCATACCTCTGGGACCTGACAGATTGAAAGCTGACTACCTCGTCTTTGACATATGGACCACCAGAGCTTTGCACTTTTGTTATTACACATATAAATTACAGCGGCAGCACAGTGAGCACTTGTCAAAGTGTTATGTCGCAACAGGGAACAAAGACAAATAAGTTGTGAGTAAGTAACTAAGTAAATAACACACAAAGGCACGTCTGAGGACTGGAGTAGTGTGAGTGCCAGAGATTAAAGGTCATTCATTTTGAGATAGCTGTTGCATGCAAATACATTCAGCCTTATTGTGTTGTATGTTATTGACTGCGTTTAATCAATACAGAATAATGGCTGGAGTTGGAGGTCAGCATTCATATAATGTCAATAGATGAGCATGTGGAGCTGGAGTAATCTGTATGAATTTATTCTCTCATGATTTCAGTCATACTTTGTGTATCACACAGCATGTGGGCATGATGGCATAGTGCATTTAAACCAGTTGACTTATTATATCAGTTTTAAATTGGTAACTGTAGTTTAAAAGACGGTGTAAATAACAGCTCTGCAGTTCAACAGGTTGATGAAACGAAGGTACTAAAGTTATAGAGATTGTGATGACACACTTTTTGAATGGGAGTCATATCAAAGCTACACGTTCTTCTAATGGCAAATTCAACGGAGGAATCTGAGCCAAACTGATCCTTTGTCACAATGTGGTGTAATGGTGGAGCTCTGTTTCCACATTATCAACACTGAGCTGTCACTGAGAGAGGAAGAAGTGCACATTAATTTGCACTTATTGAACCAGTTAATGAACTATTCAGGAAAATACCAATATTCAGTGTTTGCTTCATTGCTCCTGGTGAACATAAAGTCCTGCTATCAAGCAGACTAATTAAAATCACAAATCAAAATCTTCTGGTTTTTATGTTTTATTAAGCTCCATAGATTAACGTTTATTACTTTTGTTGACATGCTGAATAAAGACATAAATGTCACCATCTGGCGTGTGAAGCAGGAGCCTCTAATCCCTGACTCACTTCTCTGTGAGAGACCGTGAGAAGACAGAAATATACATAAACCCCTCAGGTGGGGGCCATAAGAGATTGTTTATAAATACTGATCCAAGCAAACACCAGAAATACAATTACCTGATACAAAGGTCACTTTAAGCCAGGCTAGCACAGCGGCTCAGGCGAGGTCAGTTTTGGTTGGTTGATCAGTCAACAGTTTTGGATTACGATGAAACTTTGCGTGTCATAGTCTTTGGAGGATAAAACCTCATTACTTTGGCTCGACCCTGACTTTTCATTGAGTGCCATCATCTGTAATGCCAACAAATGGCACTTTTCTGCAAACCATGGATATGTTGTATCTTTACCTTCTTTACGTTCCAATTTTCAATTTTATGTTGTGACTGATGTGATTAAGGTCTGGGTAGGTTTAGGCACAAAACCCAACTTAGTTGGAGTTAGAAAAAGATAATTTTTTGGCTTAAATTTCCTGGTTTTGTCACCTCAAACAGCTCGAACAGAGGTCTGTTGCTTGGCAGTCGTCTCTGAAGTCTATCAGATGGTTACCCATTGTTAAAACATTGATATGATACAGATTTAATGTATCAGGTGGTTTTCAGAAACATGCAATGCCAGCATTTAATTCTTTAGTATCATTTTATTCATTTAATTCTAAGAGCTACTGGCATTATACAACGTTAGTATTGTTCGGTCATATGAAATTATTTAACATACGGAAAAAGAGATCATGGACTTACTGTAAAGAACTGACCACCTGATGTGACATTTATTACTTTCTCACATCTGTTCCACAGCTCAAAAATAGAGACATCTGCTCTTTCAGATATATAACAACCCTGAGAATAAGGTGGAAAAAACTGGGTGTGCGTTGAGGTATGGAGTAGCCTGTAACACTGCGCCTGAGTCCAATTTTTAGTGAAGTATTTGAAAAGGTTGCATGTGCTTTTCTGCAGAGAATGAGCTTAAATCAACTCCAAATAACTGCAAATGATGACTGTGAGACCACCACAATGGGCAAGAAGCAGACTTTCAACAATACCTGCCTTCAGATAATAATAGGTCTGTTCTAATTACTTGCACACGGACACGGCATGCACTCTATTTAACAGTTTTGATGCGGACAGGCCAGGTTGAAGGTAAACAGAAGCGCTCATTCCTGAGCTCAGTGCCGACAAGAAAGGCTCAGACACATTTTGCATTTGACCTTCCAGTGTGTCTGTATCTCCTCTCTCACACAGAGGATCAATTGCTTCTCCAGTTAAGCTTTTATTGCTGATGATGGATCAGTGGGGGTTGTTTGTTATTCGGTACTATACGCCCCCACCCTCACACCTACCATTCACCCTCCAGACATCAATATTCCCATGACCCTCTAAAACAACCCCTCCACTCAGCTGCACAGGCCAGGCCAGACTAATGCAACTTTGCATAATCAATATCTTTAAAAAAAAAGGGATAGCCAGCCAAGAGATGTGTGTCTGAACACCTCCTAACCACCACCCACCATCCGCTCACCCACCTGCCCTGAGCCTTGAGTGCCTCTGCACAGTCAGGGCTGCTTGCACTGGAAGCAGCCGATTGAGAATCGATGGCAGAGCTCGCTGTTGCTCGGAGGCTGACAAGGACAACAGAAAGGACATCTCGGCAAATGAAGATAATTCAGCAGCCCTGTCTTATCTATTTGTTCCTGTCTCTTTATCTAATTTGGCAGTGAGAAAGCAGATGGAGAATACAAGGCACGAGCCTTTCTTTTATCCCCACACCAACAACACAGGAGGTTTTGACTCTCTGGGATGTGTGAGATTTCAAGCTTTGCTGCCAGCTATGACCTTTCTGCAGAATGATTTTTTCTTTTTTTACCCTTTCTGATTTCTATTGAGGCCAGGCAGTCAGGCAAGTGCCTCATAAAATGTCGCCCTTCACTAGGTTCAGCTAAGACGGTGGTCACCTGTGACTTGACTGACAGGCAGTGACGGCCCGTGGGGACCTGGGAGGCATGTGGGGCAGAAAGATGACTGTCTGCTGCTTTCCCTTCCTGTCCCCCCCCCCCCCACTCCATTCCTTCCTTTTGTGTTGTGTGTGAGATGCAGCTCCCCTGTGAGTGAGAGGGAATTTCAAAGTGCCTGCTGAGGAGAGATGAGCTGCACAGATAAGCAGTCCAGGTGAGAGAGCTAATCCTGCCGTTACGCCTCGCAGGCACACAACACAATTGAGATTTCCTAAATGTCTGACAAGACCAAAAGCAAGCCTATTGAATTTTCCTGTTTTCACCACCCTAAACGCTTAATACTTGAGCAGCGGTCAATAATTTATACATTTAATTTTCTGGTAAAAGTGGAAAATATGGTATCTTGATATTGAACCAAGGATTACATACAACATCTGCTCTGAATAATGCATTGACAGAAAGTCTGGTATTGATGAATAATTCCCTGCAATCCTTGAGGTGATTTTTTTTTTTTTACATGAATCCAACAGAAACACAAAATATAATCCATTGTTGCGGGGAAGCTGATAGCTGAAGCCGATACTGATATTTGATATTTTGCAAGCGGTGACTGCAGGCTGACCTACACTCGCCGTCGATAGAGTCCCCCCTCCCTCTCAGCTGTGCCAGCTGTGCTCTGGGCACACTGAACCCTATTCTGGGTAACATGATCCTGACCAGGGTGGCACTCACAGCAGGGGAGCATCTGCTATGGGACCGTGGAAGCAGGACAACTGTGTCCCAGTCACATGCTATTATGTATGATGAGCACCAAATCTGCAGCGGTGGATGACGGTCGCTCGCGAGTGGAGAAGAAATGCTAGCGTTTATTTCTTTAAGTGCTGACACAGTCAAATATCAGAAATCAATACGGTTTACGTGACTGTGAGCGCTTCCATCTGGCTGAGTAGATTTTCAACCTAAACGATTGCATCTAACTTTACTGCATGTCAGCATATTTTGCGAGGCTAATAAAATGCCAGCATGTCATTTCAGTGTGAGATTTGTCCCATGCATATTTTTGCTGCAGCTCATTTTCCTTTTTCCCTCTCTGCTGCTGGTCCGGCCTCTGTCCAGAGATATGTCTCCAGATTTCCCTGATGCCAAAGTCATTTGGCACCTCTCTTTAGTGGTCGAACTCCTGATCTTCCCCTCCACAACACAACCTGGAATCCTCCTCCATCTGAAACAGGCAACACTTTCGCCTTGTGCCAGTGTGAGCTCCCATCTGCTGTCCTGGCACCGCGCACACACATGTAGATTAACTACCTCATCTGACTGCACGCTGCTCCTGGCCAAACCCGGAGCTGGTCCACACAAGACCGTCCAGGCATTTTTATAGGCCGCTCTAGTTGGGAGTAGCCTAATGGAGAGGTAAGAACAGGCTGCCTGGTTATATGACCTCTGGGTTCCTTCATGAAGTGGTCCGACTTTAATTGAAAATGCTTCGTAACCTCAGATAAGCTTTGCTGACACAGAGGTGGTGCAAAGGTTAAAAAAAAAATCCAGGAACTACAGCTGGCTCCATCTCCCTCAAAGGTGAGTTCAATGGGGAAAAAATATATATCCAAAAAAAGCTCTACCCACAATTCACTGCAGCTGCATACCCACTAGCCCCTAGAGGACGTGATAGATTTGACCACACTCCAGCAGCTGGGCTGGAGGTTTATGCAGGAAGTAGCAAACAAATTTAATTGTTTTTCTATCCACACCCAAAAAGGCTTATGATTAATTATTCAGCGAGTCCTTTAACGTCCCTGCGGTGAAAGCAACATCTGTCATTTATTTAAAGCACACCAACTCACCGAGAATCGAGTCACAAACACATTACGGTTGCATGTTTCCATCTTTAAGTCTTAGCACACCTGCCGTTCACAAAATAGGGAAAAAGTCTCTCAGAAAAGGTTGTCTTCGTTTTCACCTGCAGGAGCTCAACAATGTTACTGTGCAAAATGAGGTCTTTGTCTTTTGTCTGAGAACAGGTAACAGCTGGCTGGTGAGGACACGTACTCAGCTCTCAGCCCGTCTTCATGTTCATATCATTCGTACCACGAGGAGAACAAACCTAGAGCTCACCTCTGAAATCTTTTAATGCCTCTGCACTGGCGACAGCTGTGGCTGTGGCCCGTCTGTCCCATTCTCATGAACGCAATATCTCAGGAACACCTGGAGGGAATTTCATATCTGGCACAAATGTCCGCTTGGACTCAGGGATGAACTGATCAGATTTTGGTGGGACATTGTGATCATATTACACATTTAGTAGATACTGAACCGGTGACATTGATCTTTGGTGTCCACCTTGAAACGGTGCTGATTGCATAGATCTTATGTGCTGCTGGGTTGAAAGTGTGAGTGAAGCTTCCACGTTTTACAATTTGTAGCTTCAACATCCATATTTGAAGCATTATATAATTCCTTCAAAGTCTTGACAAGATATATCTGTGGACAGACATGGATATGAACTGCAACTTAACCAGCTGGTGGAGGTTGCTTTTATTTCTTTAATTTGTCTGTTCAGTACATCTAAGGTCCCATGCTGACGCATTACATTTACAGTGTAATGCTTTTAATGGGCTTCCATAAGATTTGAGGACTTTCTGTTAATATGTCAGTGACTTCTACAATTCTATCATTTTGTTTCTTGTTATTCAGATTCTGTTGTTGATGCACTTGGAAATTTCCTTATTCCTTTTCTCACCAAGAGTTGGATAAGAAGTTTCACACCACTCTCATGTCTGCACAAAAAATATAAAGCTAGACCATATCAATTATCATAGCATAAGACTGGAAACAGGGAAATTGTTAGCCTAGCTCTTTAAAAGGTAACACACTGCACCTGCCAGTACCTTTTAAAAGATGTGTTATGTAAGAATTTCAGTATTAAACATTCAAAAATGAATTAAAATTATCAACAGAATATGAAAAAATAATTATTTTGACATTATGTCAAAGGTGTCTGTGTATTGTGTTGCTGAGACATCTACAGAAGTTAGCATGCTAACCAGTTAGCCTCAGCACATCCTGTCTTGTAATAGCAGTTTGTACCTGAAGAGGTGATAGTCTGATGGTACAGCTCAGGCCTCCAGAGGTGGGCGCTGACTGATGCCTGACCTCCCTCTCACTCCTCTCCCACTTCTTGCCCTCCTGTACCCTCCATCCTTCAGCAAAATCTAGTATCACTGCTTTCGGTTAAGAATTCTGGCGATAAAAACATACCAAAAAACATAAACATCATGTATTTTTACAACTACATTTATTAAAAAACAAAACAAAAAAATAGAACAAAAGACAATAAAGCAACCAGTGTCCCACCAGGGATGAGACAGTTTATGGAGAGAGACATTTTTAAAAGCATACAAACCAGCAAACTGTAATCTAGCAGCATCCAAATGTTGGAATCTCCAAAATCATCATTTATATATTTAAATATATAGTTGTTGTTTTTTTTTTTTTGCCCTGGCAAGCTACACACTTTACAACATACACAGAGCTTTCTCTCTCCTTAGTGCAGAAAAAAAAACAAAAAACAAATACCCTTAATAAAATAAACAACTTTAGGTTAAATAAGCTTAAATAATAGTGTTAAATACAAGACACTTCTGTGGCAGATATGTACAGAAATAAACACATTTGGCATTGTAAGTGTGGTTCACTGGCGCTTGCTCTAATGCTCTAGAAACCACTGCATAAGAACACGTTTTGCTGTGATAAACTACACAGACGCACACACACATACACACACATTCATACACATAATTTCATATCAGTGAGCCACAGACAAGGCATGTGTTTATAAAAGAGAATTAAAAGCAAAGAGAAACAATCCATTTACAACCAATAGTTTTAGGCACAGTCTCTTCCTGTTTTATAAATACATGTCAAGTACAACTGCTTCTCGACAGGAACTCTTCACGTTTGTGCTAACTTTTTTTTTTTTTTTTAAACACAGTTTCGTAACTACCACTTTGTTATTGCTAAGACATTGTGACAGTGAATGGAAACTACTGACAAACGTGTGTAGGGAAAGCACCTTTAAACAACAAAATTACTGCCATGTGACCCTACATTACAACACTGAGGAAAAGAAAAAGTGGAATTCATTGAAAAAGAAAAAATGGCCCAGAACACCAAACCTTGAAACTTTTGTGACTTTTGGAACCAGAAATAAAAGGGTCTCAGTTGAGCTACATTCATTTCCCCCCGACTGTACGCTTCAAGACCACCATATGTGGATTCCTCTTGGTGCAAGCAGACAGTAAGTACCACTTCATTATGTCCAGTACATTCCTCCCCTCCTTGCCTCACCCTCTCTACTTTCCTGTGTCCGTGAAGGCCGGCACAGAAACAGCTGTGTGACAGTGTGCGCAGTATGATACAGTACAGCTGAGTATACAGTACAGTAGACTGGCGGGACATACGTAGGTAGATTATATGTTGACTACAGTAAATGAGCTTTACATTCCACTACTGTAAGAAGATCCCAGGGACTCAGGCGGGGCTTTCGGGGGTTGCCTTTCTCAATTCCTCTCCAGCGCCGGAGATGGGGAGATTTCCCAAGAGTCTCGTTTGCCAGGATGGAGAAACCGTTAACGTTAGAAACAGCCCTGCGCTTCAGACAGAAGAGGATCCCAAAACTAAGGTCCAGATCAAGGTTTTAAGTCTCTCCACACAGGGCTGCACTACAGTCTCCTAAGCAGGGGCTTTTTAAAAGAGTCTTGATTACGCTGGGGGCCAGTAATGGTTTGTGTGAAAGTTTGTTGCCTGTGGATCATCTGGGAGTCTTAAGTAGGAGTTGAGTGGGTGCCCAGGAGGAGTGAAGGCCATCTTGCTCTCTCGCCCTCTCTCTTTCTGTCAGCCTCTCTCTCAGGGTTTCTTGTCAATGGTGTGAAAGAACCACTCTGTGAACTTCCTGAGCTGAGCTGCCGCCGTCTGGCTCTCCTCCTGCAGTCGCATGTTATCCTGTCTCAGGTGTTGTACCTCCTCCTGCAACATCGCCTTATCCTCTTTCTCCTGAACACACACACAAACACACACACACACACATAATCAACAGTGGGCTATGAGGCAAAAATAAATGGATACACAAGAGGTTGATAAAAGCCCCGCTATTACAAGACCATCCGTCTTTCGTCAGTGCTGTGTAAATGGGAGGCATTAAGATGGCAAAGCAGCCTTTTCTCCGTTGTGATAAAAGTGCATTTCCGCTCTCCATTTTAAGCACATTAGTGGACGTGGGGAAATGTTGGGCTGGGAAACAATCAGGAAAGGAAGCAGGATATTGAATTAAGTGGACGAGTTTGTATTACACGGATCTCAGGGCACCCATTACTCAATGTCTATTCTCCTGAGCTGAGTGACACAGACATGCACTGTTTGCCTACGTGAAAATGACATGAGTTTGACGTGAGTGGACTTACCTTTCTGAGGTCATGCTGCAGCTGCCGAAGGATCACCTCCAACTGGTTGACTTTGCCAGTTAGTGTGGAGGGGGAGCTGCTGTTGGGGGACACAAAACAGGATATTGTTAAGACTCAAGATCTGTCACATAAGAAGCTGATAATGGACAATTAGCCAAGTCTGCCCCCCTTAGTTACTGCTGCTACGCATGTTGAGCTTTCTGTTCTCACATGGCAAGTATGCAGTTTACACTGATCGTGGCAGCAGATTTACCATCTAAATTGTAGGAATTTCTAAAACAAACAGAAGCAGTGGACTGATTTTATCAGCTTTAGCTAGCTAGCGAATGGTAATGCTAATTCTAAAACTGTTGCCAGTTGACGTTTAATGTTTCCAGTTGGTCTCTGTTAAACAGACAAGCCTATAAAACGGCAGTAAATATGATGGTAACATACTTCACATTGCTAACAGACTGAGGCTAAAGTCTGAGGGGATGTGGAAGCACAGAAGTGGCATTGTTCATGTACTGCAGAGCAGAGCTAGTTAGCCCTAGCCCCCAATCAACACGGTGGTTAGATTTACGCTATAATGTTCGTATTGTTTCACTTTCACCGGATACATAGGTTTGAAGGTGAGAAACAACTGGCAAACGCTCTCTAACACTGTAACTCATGGTTAAATGGAGTTTCTAGAGTGTAAACCTTTCCAAACCGCATTAAGAGCAGGACAAGAGGCCCAGTGTCATCTACACTCTGGTTACTCTAAACAGCTTGGCTCCTTTTCTGACATCATCTATAACCTCACATCATAATATACAGTAGTTAGCTAATGACATGCCTCTTGCCTTTGGATATAACATTCAGTCATTGTTGTACGTAGTACGCTGGCATGCAGCTTGTGTTAGAGCAGATAAACATGCTGTTTATTCCATCCCTAATGGTGTGGCTCATGAATGTTTGGTAAAGGTTGAAAAAAAGACACCACCCTCAAAACTCTTGATATGCTGAGTATCGCTCTTATTAGAACCTCACGCACACCACCTCATCATGTGGAGAAATCCAAAGCTTGACAGACCTGCTGTGCCTGGTTATGGTTGCTAAGCTACAATTGGGCAATCACTGCTGTCCAGGTTTTAGAAAACAGTCACTTTTTCACTTGCTACAGGAGCGTTGGTGCTTGTGTGTCTGTGTTTGTCTGTAAAGCCTACTCTGCCTCCAGTGCTGCTCCCTCCGCCTCCACCACTCGTCTGGTCAGCTCTCTGGAGATCTGCAGAGCCTCTGCCCGCTGCATGTCTGTCATGGTACAGAAAGACGCCACGCGCTGGTCTGGAGACAGAACAGGTGACGTAACAGGTCATAATCTGGCCTTAACATCAAAAACAGGAAATGTGTTCAGCAATGCGCTTCATGGCGTCAACGTGCAACTAAAGCAGAGCAGAACAACACACTTGCATGCACATGTTCCTGACAGGACGGGGTGATTCATTCATGCTTTGTATGAATGAGTGGTTCTGGTTTAAGCACTGCTACAAAGCCACCAAAGGAGATCCTCCCATACTGAGAGATCTATTACCAGACAATAAGAAACAAGGTTTTAAACAGAGCATTTCTAGACTGATCACAGATGAAGTCAGTCCCCTGGGTGTTGCTCCAGTGCCCTCGCCCCTCTGAGCTTCCTCTGACAGCTGTTTGGCTCATAATGGGCTGGATCCCAGAGAGCTGTAAGGCACCAGTCATGCTTGTTTTACCATATCAGGCCGTTAAGCTTGCTCAAAGCCCCATGGAAAACCCATACGTGGCATGTCACACTTGGGGACTGCTCAGTTTAAAAGTGCAATGCTCTTTTCCTTTAGAAACCACTCTTCTCTCTCAAGCCCTTGGTCTGAGACTAAAGATAGGGGGATCTGCATATTCATAGCAAAGATTAAGGAAACCCTTCCATTAATTTAGCCACCCAAATGAAAGCTAATCCACTCAGAGACAAAAGCTGATCGAGCCTGGAGTTGGTTGTTCAGACGAGGCAGGAAAGGGAGACCAAGCTTTCATTTACATATGAATGAAATTTTCCTCGTATTCGAAGGCTGCATCAGAAAGATTAAAGAGTTCTAGGAAAGCAGTGACGGGCGCAGAAAAGCAGCTTGTCATTTTTGTGTGACCCGGTGCCCAGATTTACTGGACCAACAGCTGAAAATCAAACAAAAACAGATTACACTGAAGAGAAAACACGGCAATCTATGTGAGTGACTGCACAGTGTCGTATTTATTTGTGATGGAATATTAAAAACATATCCAGTAGTTGAGCTGTCAGTGATGGCACCAAAAGCCTTTTGTTGCCGAGATTTACCAAAGCCCAATTTTTTTTTTTTCAATCTGTTTCTATTTTCAAAAGTCAGGAGGCCACAGTGTGTTTGTGGATGCTGGGAGCCAATTCAAACTGTCTTTTTGCATCATGAATACGAGCAGTCTCTCAGGATTTACACGACCATAGTCATGAATACTATAAACACTTTACATATCTGGCAACCTCTTTCTGCCCTGGCTCTAACCAGAGCTGGTTAAACATACATGGCACAGTGGCAGCCTGGAGCCGCTTTCTGCTCAGCAACAAGGTTCCAGTTTACACAGCTCTTTTCTGGGCCAGCCAGGCTGCCGTGACAACTGCCTTCTTGCTGCCAGTCAGACTCTGCATCATCTCCACTGATTCCACTCTCGTTAAATGTTATGCTGCAGGCAATGCAGCAGAAAACGTATCAAAGAAACTCTACACGGTATTCATTAATTATGACAAATGTATAGTCACATGCTACATTGCCTGCTCATTGGTCTCAGGGTCAGACGGAGTTCAAGTGGAAAAAAAAAACTTACAGTTGGCACGTTACAGTTTCCATGATAAATGGGAGATAAACTGACAGTGGTCTAAAAAAATACTTAAACTGGGGGAAGAAATGAAGAGATGATGATGGAGTGGCTGAGGCGTGTCAATGCTAATTAACTGAAAAGGTCATGACTGAGTGAAAAGACAGGTTTCACTTTGACAGGAACGAATCAGTCATGTTGTCTGGAAAGACAACAGACTGTAAATCCTAAATTTATGGGAACACTCAATCCCTAAATCACTTCTTCTACAGTCATTGGCCACCAAAACCCACAAATACTCTACAGCAGCCGTGCACACATTTTATAAGAAACAACAGTCCACCTGAAAACTGCTGATTTCTAAGGAGGGAATCTGTTGCTTTAGACCACATGACTGTCATCATTTTGTAGAAGAAAAAAATCCAACATCTTCCAGTGGATCAAATCCAGAATTAATGGACAAACGACCAGGAGAGGAGTTGAAATTACCCCAAACAATCAATCCAACACCTTTAATACTACAAGGCATGGTTGTAAGAACTCTCCCTGAGTGACAACGGGCTGGTTAAAAATTTGGGTTTCAAAATTGCCCTGAGAAACGATGGCTTGTTTTTCCAACTAACACTGTTTGATGGGAATCAAAAAGCAAAAGGATTCCCACGAGTCACCTCCTACAGAACTTAGGAGGCAGTAGAAGAAACGCAAACACAAAGCGCACACAAACCTGCACATGCAAGCGAGCTAGCACTTGCAGATTAAGGACACACAAACACAAACACACATAAACACGCTAAGCAGCCAGGAGGAGGGGGGAGGTTACACGAGGTGCCAGCAGCTTCAGCTAGGCTGGTTACCTTCAAAGGCTCGTGCTGCGTCAACCAGGTGAGACCAGTCCAGGCCTGAGGCAGTGTCTGGGAGGGGCATGAGGCCCGGGTCGCTGAACTTGGACCTTTCCGCCAAGGAGCCGTCAGAGAACCAAAACTCATCTGCAGAGACAGGCAGGCACTCTGATCAGTGTCTAGGCCTGGCGTGAGTTTAGGGCTAATCTCTGACTCGCCCATCAGTTTGAATCAGAGCAGACAAGAGGGGTTGGGAGAGAAATGGGGGGGCGTAGAGGGGGGGAGGCAGGGGGTTAATTCGAACTAGTCATTGCTGACTAAAAGGATGATATAACTCCAGCCTTGAATCTAGCCTTGAAGCCTTGAAAGTAGCTCCTATCCAGTCATGCCTACACATGGGTGCAATTCTAACCTGGATGCACCAAACTAACAAATTCTCTTGAAGGTTTCAAACAATTTAACTTTGAAAAGGAAAGTTCAGTAAATGTATGACAGCAAACCGCCATCTCTGCATGGCACTCATAAGGCGCTGTCTGAGGGGCGATAAATGACTTGTCAAAGTGAATGTCTTCATGTTTCAATCAATATCTCCTTTCCCTCCCCTCTGTCTCTCCCACCCTCCCTCCCCGTCAGCCCTGAAAGACAGGGAACGCAATAAACAAGGCCCCATTCTGCAGAGAGGCATTTAGAAAAGCATGAGTGGAGAAGCAGAGAAGAGACAGAGAGAGCTTGAGGTGATGCTGACACTCTCCTTTCAATTTACCCCGCATCTTGGAGCTCGAGTGATTCACTGTTTACAAAATTGGACT
The DNA here is from genome assembly GCA_037975065.1 of Chaetodon trifasciatus. Taxonomy (NCBI): domain Eukaryota; kingdom Metazoa; phylum Chordata; class Actinopteri; order Chaetodontiformes; family Chaetodontidae; genus Chaetodon; species Chaetodon trifasciatus. The sequence continues at coordinate 8,648,949 of JBBMOE010000013.1, forward strand.
GTTTCAGTAAGGGAAAGAGAGAGCCCGTGTTCTCAACTATCCTTCAAAACAATCGCGAATCCATCAGGTTGACAGCAGAAGAGGCTAAAGAGAGAAACATCTTTCCAAAAGCCATTTTCTAGCTAACCGCGGCAGCAGGAGATGGATGAGGAATGGTATGGAAATGAGACAGGAGGGACAGAGAGGGAAGGCAGGCAGGGACTTACGAGTGAATGAAAAATAATGTATGACAGACACCGTGACACTCCTGATGGGAAAATAGGCATGTTCATGTCACAGATCTTAAGGACCTGCAGCAGTGCAGACAGGACACATCACACCTCTCATCACTAATGCATATTGAGTGGATGCTGGGTGAACAGTAGAAAAGGGAATGCCAGCCAGAAGTGACAGGTGTCTGCTTAATGCAGACAGAGCGGCAGGCCCCTTGCAAGTTGCATGGCGCCTCACCCAGTTCCAATTAGTTGGCTATATTGAGGAGTGTTGCTGGAGAGTGTACCAGTTGTGCTAATGATATTGGTAGGACACAAGTGGCTCTTCAAACAAGTATCTATATCCTGGCTCTTATCTGGTGCCAGAGAAGAAGAATGATAATCTAAGAGCAACATGCAGAGAACGTCTCCATCAGCCATCCTGTCTGTGAGCTATTTTAATAAGACACTACAGAGTTATGTTGGTTTTCTTTAAAGCAGCTTTTCTGCAGTATCCTTGGTGAAGTATTACAAACATTTTTTAGAGTCTCACTGTCTGTACTTACTCCTTAGGTTGGATGGCCCCTGGTTGTGGATCATACGTGGAGGCAGCGTGCTGTGGTAAGGTGGGGTAGTGCTGAATAGGATGTCGTTAGGCATGGCTTGGTCCAGCATGGAGCTGTGTGAGCTGGTGTAGGACGAACCCTTACGGTTACTACACACACTCTCGTCTGATAGTGTCCGGTATAGGGACCGCCTTGGTGACAAACTTCCCACTGCTGACACCTGAGAACAGAAGGAGAACAATTTGTCAGGAGACAGTCAAAACAATGCAACTGATTGAGCTGAATGACCTCCAAACCCCCACCGATGGCCCCCTCTCTGCACCTTCCCTGTGCTTTGAATTTCCTCGGCACAGCAGGTTTACACGAGCGGGCAGCTGGGTGGGTAAGGAGGGAACACCGGAGCGCAGTGTCAGGAATCAATTACAGTCTTTGCTCTCAGGAAAATGCAGATGGATTGAGCACAGCTGGAGAGTGTCTGGCAAGTGGGAAAAACAGGGGACAGGGCTTGTGGAGGTGGTGACAGAGGTCACAGTGGTGAGGCAGCCAGTAGTCACTGAGCCTAATGGTGAGAAACCATAGAAAGCAGAGAGGACTAAATATGGCCATTGTGACTCTTTGGGTCATAATAACTTTGCACTCACTGCCTCCATTTTGGCAAATGAGGACTTGTGCAAAACAATGTACATTAGGGCAAGCTGCATGTTTGTCTCTGACTCCACCTAAAAGTAAACACAGCCCTCTAGAAGAGCCAATTTCATCCAGGTCCACTTGGTTGACAGCTGACCAAACCACCCTGTCATCAGTGTACGGTTGGCCGTCACTGCAGTTGTACGGTCGTCTAAAGAAGCTCAGGAAAAATGCAATGGCAGATTATCCTGTGGACTATGAGGACAATCATGAGTCATCTGACTTTGATGGCAGGCCGTGTTTAGACTTCAACTTTGTATTCCTTCCAATATTGTAATTAGTAGTATAATAGTGCAATTACTGCAGTTAGGTTAGCCAGCAAGTTGACCCAGATGTAGACCCCTATGCAGAAAGCCATAATGGCATTTTTGCGGGGAGGCTTGCACAGCTTTCCTTGATATACATTGTTTTGCATGATTCCCTGAATCTCTACAGCAGAGGTGATGAGTGCAAACAGCATGGCCTGTAGAGTCACAATGGCCACATCTACGGGGTATAGGCCAAGTTAAAACGGCAGAATTTTGCTTTAATTAATCTCCAACATGAGCTACTATCTAGGGATTGTCAATACAGATAAATAGAGAACAGTGGAGCTCCTGTATGAGTCCATTTAATGCAGGACTCTATTAAAAACTCTACACGTCTTCTTTTGTGTGCTTGTTTACAAGCCAGACAAAGACCCAGTGAGCACAGTTCAGTGAAGCAGTGGGTATAATGTACTTACATAAAGTGTGTTTGCTGCTTTCTGCGTGCTCTTTAGAATTGTACTTGTATTGTAAAGAATCTTATCACTTAAAGAGGCACATGAAAGGCAAAGCAGAGGTCAAAAGGCAACACAAGGTCAGGATGAACCATCACAAAGGCTGTAAGGGTTAGAAAAGCAAGGGCATCCCTGAGGGGATGTGCTCTGTGCACAGAGAAGGAAGAGTACCACTGCTGGGATACTTGAGTTTCGTGACTGTGGCCAGAATTTTGTCAGAGGATCTCCTGTTTAAACACACAAAACCACAAAAGCCAATCCAATCCATCACTGTCCCTTTTAGCTTACATAAATATTGCAGGAGTGACATCAAAAGTAGCCACAAATGATATGCGGGGCAGTTGGCCAGATGGGTAAATGTCTGCCTTTGGCTTCCCAGCTGTAACCAACACTAGACTGATATCCCCACAAGCCAACACCCAGCCATCTCAATTTCAAAGACGGATTCCCCACAAATCCCATCGTGAGAATTTAACAAACATCTTGTGCGTCTTTAAATATGAGATATATACTGGAATTCAAAGCAGCATACATACTGCCTCCGACGAACATCTCAGAGGCTTTAACTTAACAAGGTTGTCTCTTATTGCAAGTTTTCCCACCCAACTTTACAAGATTAGACCCCATAAGGTTCTCGCTCATCAAAACAACTTTAAAAAGGATTTGCTGCTCTCTCATATAAAGCAAAAATAGCACAGCTTTAGAACTCCAATAAATGGAGTCACGGCAAATGAAACCATTTGCAATAGGGCTTAATGTTTTTTCATAAGCCATCTATTTATTACATCTACAGCATCAAACCAGGCTCTCTGAACACATCTTGGCATTGGTTAGCTGAACCTGCTGTGCACAATATGCAGAAAATATTGTACAAATCAAACCTGCAAAATTATGGACTATTTCAGTGTGTCTAAATCCACCTCAGCTGGCAACAGTCCTCACCTTGATTTGGGCTGCAATGTGTTTGAATTCTTTTGTACAGCAGCAACGTTCTTATCAGCCAAAGCAGCACTGAATCCACCTAGATTTTTCCTGATCTCCGTGACTTTTTTTCCTCGGTGCCCACACTGAACAAAGACAACAACCAGCATTGTAAGCCTTTGACATGCCACTTGGGAGGATGTGTTGGACAACCACCTATTCAGATGCTTTTTTCTTTCCCACAGGAGGTTCAAAAGAGGAACGGTGTGGGAGAACAAGCTGTGAGCGGCCTTTCCTTTACGTCAGCCACACAATAGTCTGCCTGTCTGTGGAAGGGCGTCCCGACGGACACGACGGCTGGCAAGGAAAATCTCTCTGCACCTGCTCACCCACACAATGGCATCGGGTGACTACCGGAAGTGACACATGAATTAACCTTTACCGTAGACTACGTTTAATCACATTAGAGATTTAACAAGTCAGACTGTATGAAATTAGAAATACATCAATGATGTTTCCAACATTGTCATTATTGCAATTTGATTCCTTTACGTGCCAGCTAATGATTGAAAACATGCAGCCCCAGAGAAGCTGCTCCCAGAAAAGAACAGTATGTGTTCATTGGGATCAGATGTGCACAGTATATGGTTGGAGTGTCTGGCTCTGTGCCGTCCCTCATGCATATCTCTCCCAGATTGCTTTTCCACACACTGTATTATCACACTGAATCAGACTGGAGAGTGAGATTACAACAAAGACCGTACTTCTCTTTGAATCTGACAAGCAGCACTGTGCACCTTTATGCTGGTTACTGTGCTTTCCATCTCTGTGGGAAACAAATAGCATCAAATGAAGGGAAATCACAGTGCGGGCCTGATACACCTGCTTTCATTTTAGACAGGCACTAATGCTTCCTAGTTCTCTTTTCAGCACCACATTATATACAGTGCAAGCTCAGTGTACGACAGGAAGACAAACTATTCACTGCACTGAGGTGCTTGATGTGAGGGACAAGGCCTGCCTGTGCCAGAGGACACGCCTGTCATTTCCGGGGATGGAGTGCATTTATATTAGAATTGAACAGCATCCAAAAATAACTGATTTGTATGTCTCCAGGGTCTCTTCCTGGTAGATAATGGATGGGGGATGAGTGGTGGGAGATGGCGCAGGGGGAACTGAAGATGCAATTAATAGAGTCTGCAGGACCCAGGAACATCAAACATCGATGCACTCTCTGCTACTCCCTGCCTTGAATCCATGACATCCCGACTGAGCAAACTCAGACTCCCGTTATAAATTAAATTAACCAAACACTCTGTGCCGCTCAACGGGGACTGAAAGGGCCTTGTGTCGGGAAAGACAAGCCCTATCAGCTGTGGTGCTCAGCAGCAGGGCCAGCTGATAGGCAGCACATGTTTGTCCTGCTTTAGTTGCTTCCCAGCAAGAGGTTATCTGCTTTGATACTGGCCTTGTATGTACTATGCCTGTTGGTCAGCATTATAAGATAACCTTATAGTTTGCAGTAGATCCTTGGAACGTCATATAACCATGCTGTCACCAATACTTCACAATTTCATGTTCAATTATCACGTAATTTAGAGGTCAGTTTGTAAATCAGCCACAATGACCTCACCTTCCGAGTCCTGTCTTCACCTGGAGGGCTGTCGGGCAGCATCATTTTAAGGTATTCTTCTTTGGAAAGTCTCTGCAGTGATTTTCCATCCCGCTCAGCAGCCTGGAGCCGGCAGGCAGCCTCCTGTGCATACAGCTGCCTGTAGACGATACAGAGGGCACAGCAGAGCAGAGCTCATCAGAAGGGGCACGAAAGCCACAAGCTGCAAGGGAGGCCTTGGGCCATTACAGCTTGGGTCCAGCTGTTTAGAAAATAAAGTCATATCATACACAGGGTTCAGGTGGATCTGTTTTAGCATGCCAACATCAGGTGCCTCCCTGCTACATGCTAGTGAGGTGAGGGTAACGGCGGTTGAAGAGGGGAACTAGGGACAGAATTTATTTCCAATCCCGCCCTGTCCCATCTCACTCTGCCAACCCCATGATTAAAGAGACTGTGAAGACTGCAGCCAAGCACACTGAGAGGTAGAGGAAAGGAAAAAAGAGGGTTTTGGACAGAAATTACATCCAGAGACAAGTGCACGCCAGGGACTCAAAGGGAGTGTTCAGACAACAACAGAGGAAGACATGAGAGCAGTTAGACAGGGTTGGAGAAGGACCCACAAGAGGTGGCATGTTTTTGTTTTGGTGGTGGTGGTTGTCAGAGGGGTAATCTCAGAAAACATTTACATGATTCTGGGGGTGCTTTTTGTTTAGAGGGGGATGCAGCGAAGGGAGGAGGTGACCTGGCTAGGGAAGTTGTGTGGCTGTGAGACCTCTACTTTAAGTGAGCAGCCTGTGAGCATGACACACTGAGTGCTGTTGGCAGGGTGTTGAATGGCCGCAGGGGGATACGATACGCTACATGGCGAGACTTTGGGACAGCCTGGCTGTGATGGTTACCTAGAGACACTAGAGCTGAGAGCTGCCCTGTTTTAAGCTTTTGGCACCATGGCAACCAAGCCCTAAATACATAGACGGGTCTTGCAAACATCCGTGTGTGATTGCCAGATGCATTCCGACTGATCCGTGACATCTCTGGTTCAAAAGCAACTGCCTTATTCCAGGAAAAAAGAAAAGCATTAATTGAGCACAGTATACTGGGAGGTTTGGTGCTAAAACTACAGGAACAAATGCCTTCTTTTCCTTCTGTGTCCTGACTTAGCTCTCAAGATTGATCCATGATGACGAGAGTCCATGATCGATGATTAAAACACCACAGAGTGCATGTGGTTCAGGAGAGACAAATTAATTCATCTGAGGTGTGAAGTAGCACGAATATCAGATATAACAGAGTTACATGTGCTTAATTATGTATGTGATTTTTTAGATGTTCTTGAATATAATTTCCTCAAGGTAAGTGACAGAAACATGGACTGATTCACATACTATTTTGCCAAAGATGAATGGAAACATAACTACAGGAATTCAGGGAGAGTGCTGGATGAGGGTCTAACAGGAGGACGTGTTGGTGGACAGTACATAGCAGTGGGATTCTGGAGGAGACACAGCAGAAATATCACAGCCACTGATGCACAGCTGGTTGTCCTCCAGTCTCGGCATGTGCCCCATGGCAGGACTCACATTTTAGACCCGCTATGAGAGACGAGTGGGACGGTGGTCTGGGACAAAGGAGTGTGGGGATATGTGGGGGAGCCGGCTGGGTCAGATTGGGGCCACGGGGGTTGACTTTGACTGACTGTGTACCTTGAACGCTCAGAGAGAATGCTGAGAAGGAAGGCTAACAAGCCCTCCGCTCCTCTGGCACAAGAAGACGCAGAAGCAAGAGAGAAAAAGTGCAGGGTTAGGAGCATTGTTACACATCCTGCACTACATACAGTGTTACAGCAAATGAGAAAACTTTTTAGAAAGGGGGAAGAGAAACTTCATTATGTTAGAACAATATCTGTGAGTAATATTAGGCCATTCATCATGAGGCACTGTTATGTAAGATGAAATAAAACTGCAGGAATATATAAACAAACAATGGGGAGGGTAACTGAATTACAGAGCTTTTTCATAAGTCGGCAGAAGATGACTTCAGTGCATGCGATCAATCACATAGCCCCTAAGTGGCAAATTTCACAGCCTAAATTAAATTACTTGGAAGATAGAGCAGGGGGTTCCTTCCGGGGCAAATCTCACATTCTCTCCTCCAAAATATGCCCCGAGCCCACATGCAAACACCTTCAAACAAGCACACACACCCACACCTTCATATCCACTCACACTATCCAAGCTGTGTTTCAATTTCACCATCAATGGCTTCTATTCTCTACGGCAAACCACTCAATTAGCAGACAGATACAGTTAGTCGTCACTGCTCATATGAAGTCTGAAGAGAGTATGTGATCTCCACCTGGCTGAGCGACTGCATGCATTGCTCTTCCTTTGCCATATTTTTAAGGGCTATTCTGTGGCAGGTGTTCCTGGGTTACATGTGACAGCAGTGCGTTCAGTGTGGAGGGTTGTTTGGCTCCCAGCAGAGATGCTGATCTGGTAGACGCTCAGCCTGGCAGTCCACGGGGAGCTGGCTTCATGGGAGTGATCAATAACCACAAGTGACATGTGCCAAGTGTATTATGTCCACAGCTTCATTGAGCTTATTTATTTTGTGGCTGTCGCCTTCAATCAAGGCCAGTTTATGCACACTGGGTGGGGGGTGGGCACTTGTATTGGAATGGGTCTGCCTCTAGTGCAAAAGTAAGTCTGGGGGGAAACAGCTCTACAGAGAGGGAAGCAGTGCTGACAAGGCCTGTTAGTGTGATTAAAAAGTGTGTCATCTAGCTTTGCATGGTAGACAGCGCTAAACTTGAAGTGAACTAGAACCAAACTGCGCTAACTGTGTTATGAGAGCAATACAGGAGCGGAATATTTGGTGCTGTCATACATGCTCTCTCTTACTTTCTCTCTCACACACACACACTCACCCACACTCTGAAATGTTCGGAGGTCCCTCAGTGCTGTGGGCATCATCATCATCATCATCATCATCACCATCATCATCATCATCAGTTGTCTTCGTGCCCACTGGGTGTTTACAATCGGACTGCGGCCGCGTCTGTCCACAGGCCTCTGAGCTGGGCCCTGGCCCAGGCTCTGGCCCTGAGCTGCTGGTCTGGGGGATGGTGTACACCTTGGAGGAGTCAGCGGACATACAGTATCTGGCACCACGGGCCAGGGGACTGCCAGAGTGGTGAGAGCCACTGACCAGACAGCAAAAAAATAAAAAAATAAATAAAATAAAGCATAATGTAACTTAAAAGTGACCAAAATGAATGACTTTCAAAACATACAAGGAACATGAAAGCATAAACAAACATCAAGAATGAAGAAATGAGAGAAGCGCCAAGCAAGGCAACTCCGATGTGGTGATTTTTTAAAGCTTAAAATGATTCCTGAAAACTCAGCTCTGCTGTCGTCTTAGACAGGATGACATCATTTCCTCTGCATTGACGCTAGTCACCCCTAACCCACATTGCAAGATGACTCACATCCAGTCTATCATGTGCATACTCGAGCTGAACTTTGCCCTTTCAATATCTAGTCAAATATCAACTGACAAACCAGATTAAAGGGTCAGTGCACTCAAATCACAAAGAAGCGTATTTTCCCACTTCCTCCAACTGGTATTTAGCCAGTTTCATTGTAGAAGAGATATCCACCACTGTGACTTCTGCTTATTTCTGGTTCTCAAAGCACAAAAAATACTTAAAAAATAAAGTAACTGCATGGCTGGATATCTTTTGGTAAGTGGGAAAATGTTTCTTATTTTGTTATCTGGGTTAACTGGCCCATGAAATGTGCTGAAACAGTCAAAGGAACGCTACATTTGTAGAGAAAAACAACGTATTTCTAAAGTTCTTAATATTTTGTTGACATTTCAGCTAGTTTCTAAAAAAGCAGCTTGTTTACTTCTAGAATCCATTGGATTTAAATGGGGTTAGGAGTCATTTACTTGTTTACGATTATTGTTTCAGCTTTGTGAAAATATCCATATCCTTACACTACATCCTCATTCACATAATCTTAGATTTATGCAGGATGAATGTATCACATTTGACAGTGATGTGAAAATGAGCTGCAGCACTCTGCCTGTCTTTGCTTCTTATGTTGCATCTTGTGCAGTTTTAGGAAGTCCCCTAGAACAGCATCTACTGTAGTTTCCAATTCACCTCATCATTAATATGATGATGGACAGTTCTTGCCATGTGTCACCTGCCTGGTTAGGATTCATCTGTTAGCTGCTCAAATGATCCATAACGCTGTCACATTTTGGTCCTAACATCTTGTTGTTTGCTGGAAAACTTTCAGCAAACACAAAACATTCTCCTAAACTACCCTGAGACATCAGAGTTGGCTTTGGCTGGAGCGACTACATACTCTGTTTCCATATTCATGACCATCTGGGCCACACCCTGCAAAGCATGCTCCTGCTGCTTCCCTGTTTTTTCAGATGACACTCTGGTGTCAAAGACCATTACATAAAAGGTGGGAAGCATCGGAGTAGTCAAGGTGATGGCATGGGCTCTTAACTCATTTCTGAATGATATCCGGGAGTGGACAGCTCTGACGTCTCTCAAACAGGTCAATGATCTGAACAGATTGTGGTAACATAATCCTGCATGGCATAAACAAATAGATACCCATTCTATTTCATAGAGACAGACTGTGAGTAGCTCCAGGGCCAACCCTCTGTGACACCTCTCCTCTTTTCCAGATGGGCCCCAGTCTGGTGAGGGGGACTTGGACGATGGTGTGATGAAACCCCCCCATGTTGCTCCAGCCTGACAGCAGCCCCACCCACCAGCATCAGCACAGCTGGACGACTCAGGCTGTGGGTCAGGAGTGAGGGAGCACGGCTGGGTGAAAAGGTCAGCTAACAGCTAGCAACCACTCTTTTGTGCATGTGTCTTTCTCTGTGTGTGTTTAACAGAACAGATAATGGGCTGATGAGTGCAGCTGTGGTGGTGGTGTATGTGTGAATATAAACCCACAGGTTTGAACAAAGTGGATTGTGCTTCCAGCCACATACCATGAAAAGGGTGTGATTTTTCAAATCAATGACCCAACACGCTAGAATTAGGCCACAGCAGAGCTACTTAATTACCTTTAGAGAAGTAAGAACATCAGGGTCACCACTGACATTAGCTGGAGTACACAGTGTGGTGACTAATAAAAGGAAAAACAGCATTAAAGTTCCTGCCATTGATTAAACCCTTCAACGCATATCAGTTCATCAAAATTACATATTTAGAAGTTTGGTGGGATTGGTTCCTTCGGTATGTGACGTCATGTATGAAATCCTGGCTGTCTGAATGCCCAGCCAAGGTGTTGCCTGCTTATTTCTCTCCTGACATTTCTGGCAGCATATAAAAAACATCCCGTGAACATGTTAACAAGGTCAAAAACTTGGTTTTCACTGGAGCGAGTCTGTCATTCTTCCAAAGGATGTTCCCTCGTTTGGTGTTATGATGATGGCTTTCCAACATGTCCCTCCAAAATCTCCCATCGGTGTTAAATTGAGATCTGGTGACTAAGAAGGCCATAGAATATGATTCGTACCATGACTGATTTTCATACCATTCCCCTTGTAACCTGAATGGAAGCATTTCTTATGTTTCTCCTCTCAATCATTCAGATATTTCCCTTTCATTTGTCACCCATCTCTGTCTTAACCAAAGGCAACATTTTTGCCACCCCAAATACACCAAAAGCAGCAGATATGTGCAGCTACACATTCAAACTGTCTTTAAGTGAAAAGAAGTTAATAAAACACACATCCTGTGTCGGCACTGTACCTTGAATGAGATGAGATCTCGCTTAGGTCTCCGATGCTTCCCTCTGTCACATGACTAGACAAAATGGCGGAGGCGTAGCCCTGTGGCAGGTACAGTTTCCCATGATCGTCCTCTGACGCCCCATCCTCATGGTGCTCTGATACCCAAGGGTGTCCCTGCTCCCCCACCCTGCCCTGGATCAACACCCGGGCCCCAGGGGCCACGCAGGGATTAGTGTCGATGCCGCTGTCTGTGGATGCCCCTTTGATGTAAGTGAGGCCCAGCATCTCCGGGTCCATCAAGTCTCCAGAGCCAAAGTGCTTATCATCACTGTTGCTGGAGGCGTTGCTTGAGAGAGTGTTGCTACTTGAGTGGCTTGAGTTTTTATCGCCCGTCTGGTTGAAAGAGAGGGGTGAAGGAGACAGAAATACAGTAAGTCAGACAAGGTCAAACAGCAGGTGCAAATTATTCTTATGGCTGTTTTAACACGCTTGGGGCACAGGAGGGGGATGGGTTTATCCATCAGGCTGCATCACATGTTCATGCGTCCCTGTGTGAGGCGACAGCTTGGTTTCTTGAGGCCCACGATAATGTAAATCTAGTTGACAGTAACAGGAAGGAATACAAACAGAATATGCAGACTGTTGCATACTGAAGTTTGGTAATTTTGTGAGAGATGTGCATGATCTGGCCCCAAAAAGACGTGTCAATCTTTTTTATAATATAATTATGATTCGATTTGTTGACTCAAAAACTGTCCTCTAGTGAAGATTAACAGCAATGTTAAATAAGAGAATATTAAGTAAAACCTCAGGTTTACGACCTGTCATGTTTTCTTCATTGTGCTATGCTTAACACTGCTAAATCATGGACACAACTCAGATGATGTCACATTTAAAACAACTAGTCTGATCTGAAAAAACAAGCTCTGTGCATTAGGGAGGAGAATGGTTTAAATTTTTATCCACTGGCTGGGGTTAATGCATCATTGGCTGGAAGCACTGAAAAATGTTGTTAGAGTGCGCCAGCCTCCGGCATCAAAGGAGAAATAAAAGACAGAAGGAGAGATGGGCCAACGAAAAAAAGACAAGTGAGAGGGGAATGTAGAGAAAGGGGAAAATGAGAGGCTCAGGCACTTAATATATTCAACCTTCTAGGAAAATGTGTCCTAGAAAAGTGTGAGACAACCAGAAATGGTGATGAGATGAGACGCCCGTTAGCATGCTGATGAAGGGAAAGTGATAAGTGCAATGAGCGGAGAGAGGGGGCGACATGAGGTTGAATACCCCAATTGAGCTGCTGGTTGCTGCAAAGCCCATAAACAAGGGCAATTTGACCTCGCCCCAATTCAAACACCGATGTGGGGAAAACCAGGTCTGACAGCACAGAGTTGGAGTTAGAGCACCTACTCTAAACACAGCACAGACAGAAAACTGCTTTAAAGAGTTTTTGTGCCCTTCAAAACAAGGTGACAAGGAGTTTCTAAACACTTCCATTAAATGACACGTGGGCAGCTTCTGTCAAATGGAAATTAAAGTAGGTCAGGTTTTTACCCTGGACAGCTTGTTGGGTGAGTCTTTTCCTCCTTCTCTTTGCTTCAGAGGGTTCAGGATCTTTGTGGACGGGATGTGCCATTTGGCCTCTGTGGACCGAGAAGAAAAAGCTGAGTGTAGAGAAGTACCGGCTATGAATAGACAGCATAAATCACCAGAAATGCAGCTGATGAAAGCCCTGGGTCACATGCCTTTTAAAACATTACATTTCCAGACATTTTATGCACGTGAATCATGACTCACCTGCAGACCTGGTCCTCTCCAGGGTGGGCTCTCTCTCCCTGTGGATCTCTCCATCTACCCCCTGCATGTCCCCTGCCCGCTCATGGAGGATAGGGGAGGGACACCTGCAGAAAGAAAGAGGAGGAAAATGGGCTGTGAATTATTTTCTGCCCATAGAGTGAATTCTGTATTCTAGCCAGAGAAAGGCTTCAATAGATTCAACACAGATGTACAGCAATTAGCTCAAGATCATTTAAGGTCGAATCACTTGAGCTCATAATAGAATAAAGAAGCTGCCAGACAACGCTGACAAGAGACCTCCTTTCACTCGACTCGGCATGCCAGGCATTCTCTCGCTCTTGACAAAAAGGAGAGAGCAGAACATTTTTCAACGCGGGTCTTAATTAAACCTTAAAGAGCTAATAAAGGTTACAGCAGATGAACAGAGGCCACAGTGTCTTGTGATCTTCAGCAGACTTGAGCTGGAGATCTGTCGGCCAGTCAGCATGTCTGTTGTTCTGCACTGTGGCAGCTCTGACAGGGCACAGTGATCCCTGAGAGTTCAGTGCACTTTTGAGGCCTCTGACAGAAAAGCAGCAGCGTGGAGCCAAGCCTCTTGTCATGGTCCGTAACCACTTACAGACAGACATTGGTCTCTGATGGATTCTGCTCATGTACAAGACTCAGACTGACAGATGTTAATGCGTGTGCAGTCTGAAGCCATGCTGCCCTGCGAACCGTCATATGAGAATATTGAACACTGAATGCACCGAATCTGCTTTGATTCGTACTGTGAGGAGGACAAAACATGTGAACTGGAAAATTATGATGACACAAAGAAATTGCTGTGGCTATAATCATGTTGACAGAAGCTACAAGCTCCTCTCACAGAATCTCAGTTTCTTTGAGATAATTTTTGCCCAAAACTTTATTTTCAATGGCTTTCTCCAAAATTACAGTGTAGTTTGCTAAAGAGGCACTTCAGTCGCAGTAAAATATACAAAAGGACAAGAAAGTATTCTTTATAATCACTTCCTATTATATTTAAGTGCTCATCTTTTTTTAAATATTCTGAACAGACGACAGAAGATGTGCTCAAAGTTACAGCAAAGCAAAATACTGTACTAGGCTTGGATATTTAATGGCTAAATTTGCAGAGTGCCCATTTATGTTTGAGGCAGTCTTTATGTTCTTCTGAATGAAATCACGAAACCAATGCTTCAGGATGACTGAATGGAAAATACAATAATAAACCTTAAATGGAAAAAATCTCATACATGAAACTCATCATCCTCCATCATCTTCCCTCTTTTAAGCTCTGGATGTGGTATTAGACTGTGGCAGGCATAATTTTATTGTTTTGTTCAATCAAAAAAAAAGAGTGACGACTGGCCAAAAGTGCGCTGATGATTTGGTCATTTCATGTGGAAAAATTGCTGTCATTTTGCAAGTTCTCACAAAGAGTGCCGGGACTGATTGTAGCCACATTCATGACTGAAAAACCGCATATTGCTGCAGGGACTACTTAGAGGCTATTTAAAAAAAAAAAAAAGTAACAATGCTGTGGTCCCGTACCCATCATATCCAGGCTGCTGGGACCAGGTGCTGCTGCCACAGGGTCCTGGATCACTGGAGGAGGACTGGTTACTGGGGGAGCTGCGGTAGTGCTGGTCTCCCTTGTTACATGAGGTGACCTGGGGGTTCTCCATATCCTGCACTGTCCTGCAGAAACAGAGCAATAGATACACAAGTGTAACACACGCTGCCACGGTCAATCAGAGTAAGTGAGAAATGACCACAATTTCCCAGAGGCCATTGTGACATCTCCAAACAGCTCTTTTTTCAGTCCAAAGCCGTTCATTCCAGTGAAATAAAACAAATAAAAACTGCAAATCCTCAATTATGATATGATGGTATCTGCAATGTTTTGGCATTTTTGCTCGATAAATTAAGTTGATCGTAAAAACAGTTAATTTTCCATCTATCCAGTAATTTCAGCACTTATCCATCTATACGGATTATTATTTGAAACCCTTTTATTTGATGCTTAAATTAGATTTTTGACTCAAGAAGCTGAAATTTCATGACAAACACTCCCCCCACACTATTTCTCATATTAAGGACAATATTATTAGGTGTCACTCCTGTGAGTGGTCCCTTGCATGTGAGCACCGTGGATAATCTCTAAGAAAATGTGAGAACTGTCAGTAAGGGAGAAGGTGTCTTGTTCCACAAAGACAAACAGAAACAGGCATTAGTCATGGTAATAAGCCTGAGTGAGTTATCCAGATGGTGAAGCCCTGTGTGTACACAAGTAGCTTCTGAAAGTAAGAGACTACTTGAGATTTCCGCTTTGAAACACAAACTTGACTCTTCTCTTTTTGCACGTGATCTGTTAAATGAAGTTGACTCACTTTCATATTTTGGCTTTGACCATTATTTCAGCCTAACCTATTCAAAGTGTGTGTTGCTCTCATGCAATAAGGCGTGCCTGACTTAATGTGAGGTTTCTCTGCTTACTTTTGCCTGGTCAGGAAAAACTACAGCCCAGAGGGAAAAGTAAACACTGGATTCAAGCTATGTCTGCTGCCTGGAGGCCTTCCTTTTAAACAACGCACCAAAGTAGGTTAGATGACCGGACGGAAATAAGGCTACAGCAGCACAGGCAGGATGGCTTTCACATTAAGTCTCAAGTCAGGTCCAGCCAAATACACCATACTTTGATCTCTGTGTCTTCATTCTTATGTATGCCATCGTGAGTTCAGGATTGGATCTGAAAATTCTGGTTTCAGAAGTGTGCAGTTAGATTTCATTAAACAAATCCGTTAGAACCATATCATTAAAAAAAATCACAATATGAATGTCCATTTAGAAGGCGACAAATTGTTGGCATCAACCCTTTCTGCTTTGTCATCAGGTTTCCTTTGTCTAGACCTCCATGGGAAACTCACTAAACTGTCAGTAACTCTGTCGCAGCACACATCATGAACGCTTTGGCAGGATTGCTACATTTCCTCCACGGCTGAAGTGTTAGTCTCCTCGGCCAGGTCCAGGCACTTTAATGTGAAACAGCAGCAGCTGCTTTTTGTTCTCCTCTTCCTCCCTTCACATAATGTAAAGTTCTGGGGGGATAATGAACAAAATGTTTCTGTCTGCGCTGCAATAACAGTCGAGGCTACAGAGATTAGCAGCCGGTCTCAGTTGGCTGCAGAGTAGGTGTCATATTTTACAGTGTGAAGTCTGGATTCAGCTATATGTGTGAATGGGATGATGCTTTATCTAAGATATCAGGACTCACATGTGTCCTACAGACCAGCAGCATCAACCTTTTTTTTTTTTTTTTTTTTTTGTCAGATGTCCACCCACAGCTCGATCAAATGAACTCAGACACCCCTTCACTGATACCACCTGTCATGTTCCAGACATTTTCATTTGAATTTACACTGGATGTTATTTAACACTACTAATTATATAGAACTGGATACTGTTTCAGTTATGTTTTAGTAAAAGCTAACTGTCAGTGTTTAGGTCAGTTTGGTCAAGTTTGCATTCCTACCACTACATCTTAAAGAGGAACTATGTTAAGAGTTTATGCATTACTTTTATCAAACTATATTAATAGTATTAGCCATCATTCAGCTATCTAATGTAACCATATATCCCTTACTTCTTGCTAACTATTGCAATCTTTTATTAATTACTGAGCAGCTCCATGGTACAATCTTGCCAAGTACCCCTGGGGTACAACTGCCCATTTTGGGAATCACTGCTAGACTATATACATGCTCAATTTCTATTCTGCATGTCCACACAATATGGAAAATATCTAAATAAGTGAATAAATAAAAGCAGCTTCCTCTTTTCTAGAATATGATGCTGTATAATATTCTCCTCCTGTCTCTTTCTCCTTCCCTCTTCGGTCTATGACTCCTTCGTCCCCCTCCTCTACTCCCACTCCCTCTGGGGTGCTACATATCGTGGTCTGGGGAAGAGCTCTCTCTTTGTTTCTGCGGTAATTGGATGAGATGAGCTGAGCTGTGTCAGTGTCCCCATCACCTCCTCCTCGGCAGGGTGCAGGAAGAGGGAGGGAGCGGGGAGTAAGAGGGATACAGAGAGAGAAAGAAAGGAGCGAGGGAGAGAGGAGTGCTCATACTGCCAGGGACTCTGATTAGGCAGAGAAGGCGGCCATTATCCCAGTATAGTCAGAACAGGCAACACCAGGGGGGGTCGATGTGACACACTGGAAAGGTTATCATGACTGTAGGGGTTTCATTAGAATGAACAAATCACTGCTTTACATGGCTCAATGGAGATGTCCAAAAGAGACACAGCCTAGGACAGGAACAAAGTCTGACTGTGGCCTTATCATCTAAAGGGAGATGAAAGCGAAGCCGTGAATTCATTGGACTAAAATGCTCCAATTATATGTATGCAAATAACTGAACACAATAACAGCCCCTCAAAGTGTTACTGTGGCGCTTTTCCAAATGAGAAAGGCTGAGAGTTCAAAGATTTCATCTCAAAGGATCGGATCTTTTGAGCGTCATGATGTTTGATTGCAAGCTTTGCTCTGCCTGGCTTTCTGAAACACCTTGAGTAGAAAGCTTGACTTCCAAAAATGTCTTAAAAGCGTCACTTTGTTCATCCGTTTTGTTCCGTTTTTGCACTCGGGCACTTTTTTTCCACTTTTTTTGTAAATAATGTTGCGGTGACTTCATCTTGATAACATTTTACTTTTTTCGCTGTCACAAAGGACAAAAGGTCAAACATTTTAGTTCTTATCTGGACTTACTGCGTATGTGGTAAGAGTTTCCTGCTGAATAGGATGTCACTGATGCAAGCTGAGATTGTTAGCTGGTGGTTCAAACTTTTTTCTCTCTAGATTACATTCATGAAAAGTGAACACGTATGAACCCAAAAGTAGTTTTTCAGGCAGATAATGGAAATCTCGCTGAAGTTCCTGCAGTGTTTCTGCATTGGTTATTGCTCAATATGATACATATAATATAATATACTATGATATAATGTTCATACTGTATTATTGTTGGCAATATTTTGATGCAACCTTGTTACCTTGCTGTCAACTGATCACTCTATGTGTGATGAGCCATCACCTTAACGCCTTATCGCCGCATTTACCTACTAAATTGCTAAATGTCTCAAGACTTGATTTCAACCTGTTTGAAAGGGAGTGGGAGCTGTTGACGGTTTACCTGGACCCATCTGGCAACTTTCTGTCAAAGGAGGTGCTTCGTGGGATAGCTGCCTGGTGCTGCTGGAGGATCTGCTGGCACTGCAGGCGGTCAGGACCCTGTGTGGGCGAACCTCGGGATAGAGGCGCTCCAGCAGTTGCGGGCACCCGATGCCAGGTGGTGTTTCTCCGGAAGGGTGTCTTGTACTCACAGGGTGTACCCTCGCTGTCGACCTTGTACTCCACCATGGGTATGCGGTAGAGCTCGGAGCAGCCCCTGAAAGAAGGGGAGGATGGGCAAGGAAACAGAGAAGAAGGTAAAAGGTCAGGCATGCGGCCATGATGAAAAGGCAACAGTAACATCGCAGTTGCACTGCAGGTTGCATTCCATATGATTCTGCCTAAAATTTGAGCTCCCCTCTTCAGGCAGAACTAACTAATTTTTCCAAACATTTAGCTGCCATTGTGTTCAGCAGAGAGTTGATAACTTTGTCAGTGTCACGTTGGATGCCGCTGAGCAGGTTGTGTGTACTGGGTTCATCTGAGAAAAGCTGCATGTTGCTACTTGAAGTGGAGTTGATGAGAGTCACCCTAACCAATGAAATAAAGGACACAGAGGATGGGAAAAGCAGAGTTGGGTGATAATTCTCGGCGGATTCGTCGCCATGTGTGACCTCATTCACCTCACGCACGTCATTTTTTCCACCAATAATATAAGAATATTGATTATTGCAGCTTTAATCTGACAAAAAATCTTAAAAATGGTTGAAATATCCAATAGATTAATCCAAACCAAACTATTTAATAACCATTATTTCACAATATCACATGATTCCACTTATTGTTGCAGTAGTGTGCATAAATCAACATTTGATTTTAAAAATTAAAATTCATTATTGATGATGTAGTGAATAATAATATTATGATTACTGCATCAGCCAATAATTCCACATTACAATATTATAATGACTACTAGTAATTTGATAACATTATATTACAATTTTATTCAGTTTTTTGCCCATTAAAGAATCTAATAGTATTTGGCTACTGCATTACTGGCCAGGTATATTATTTTCATTTACTACAGCAATTTATACTGTACAACACAGCCGACCCTGATGTCCTCTGTAAAAACAGGGTGGAGGGGAAGTGTTCTTCTTTTGTATTAGCATGACTACACCAAAACACACTGATGCTGTCAGAAATATTTAGCCAGAGGTAGACGTCTAGATATAGTGTGTCAACAACACACACACACACACACACAGCTGCATGTGCACACCGAGGGCTTGCAGGCACATCAGAGACAGTTCGAAAACAGTGGAAAACACTTTTCCCATTTTAATAGAGCTGAAAATGTCAGCTTGCCACTTAATCAGATATGGATCTCCCCTGAGAAGCTCTATACAGGAGTTTTTTGCTCCCTCCATCTCTATCCCATTACTGCTGACAACACTGAGGATCTCTGGGATGGACAATGCCTCTGAATGCCATTTCATGCAACATTAGTCTTCAGGCCCGGGCAGAGGCTTAGTGTGTATGTTTGGAAGGACGGGGGGTTACAGGGTGGTGGGTCAGGGTTAAGCAGCCTGGGTGCTCTGCTAGCTCTCCGAAAGCACCTCAAGCATAACCCTACTGATTACATGGCCATCCCCCCCTAAAGTCCATTTTCCAGAATCCACTGCGGGGTGGAAAGCTGTGTATACTTTGCTGTGGTCATACATGTATACACAGTGGAGCTTGAGGAGGGTGCGATGGCTGATTGCAAAGGCTGCGGTGGAGGGGGCGAGTAATCCCTCTCAGAGACCTTTTCATCAAACTGGGCCATGGGTGGCTGGGCTGTTTACAGCTGGTCTCCCACTGGAGCTGTGGGTGTTATAAGATCTAACGAGAAGATCATCCTTCGTTTCCTCCTCCTCCACCGCGTCACCCGTCTCTCACATCTGGTCGATGTCATCTGCAAGCTGGCCTCATCCATGATGAACGACTGTCGATGGTGTGCTCTACATCCTCCGTAGTTTACATTACTTATTTACTGTATGTATGAAGCATGCATCACTGGTTTGATATATGGGACAGTGAGAGTAATGAGGGCACTACAGCACCAGATTATCAGAAAAGTCCATAAATGAAAAAGGAATGTATCTTGTTGGGTGACACAACTGTATGTATAAGAGGAGCCCAGATTGGTGGGTTAACAGATAAAATGATCATTCTGCTTGCCGTCAGTGTCGTCAATTGGTTTTTTAACAGGGCAGCTAACCCACCCTTCATTAATTGTGTGTGTGTGTGTGTGTGTGTGTGTGTGTGTGTGTGTGTGTGTGTGTGTGTGTGTGTGTGTGTGTGTGTGTGTGTGGTCATGCCAGGTTGCCACACATCTTTACTGCTAAATCTATCTAACAGCTTGTAAACCGGAGAGGTCTCAGTGTTTGTGTCTTGCTCTGCTTTTTGCACCAGAATGACCAGCTGACAAGGTAAATTTCTTGTATGATCCCAAGATTCTCCCTCAGCTCCTTTACGCTCTTAACTGGGAGTGGAAATTCCTGTTGTATTAGCCTGATGTACGTGGAATGTGCTTCTTGTTTGTAATGTATAGGGGGCTTGGACTCAATGTATATAAATCATGGAGAAACAGCAGGAAATGGGTGTTTGGTCGACAGTTAAACCTGAGCTGAAAGCTGGTGGTGGAGGAGAGGCTGTTTGACACATCCAGCCTGCCATAAGGAGAGGAGGAAGCCAAGACCTGGTGAGAAATAATACTGTCTGCTTCCTCTTGATTCCACCAAGAGCTGCTGCTGCACTCTTCCAGATAAATGTGAGGGGCTATAAATTACACTAGATAAGCTTTTAGAGAAGGAGAACCTCTACAACTTAAAATAACATCCGGTTAACTTAAAATACAGCTGTGTCTCACTTACTGGTGGAAATAATTTTACAATGCATTTGCCACAACTTGACCTGACATTACCAAAATAACAGTGCTTATTTATCATATTAAGAGTTTATCTCAGTTTGTGGCCAATTGGAGGTGAACAATCAGCTCCTTTAGTGACTGATTCTTAAAGAATTACAATAGATCAGTGTGACAACAGGACCTTAGACCTCAGTTGGAGAGCTGTCACTCTAATGACATGGCCAGTGAGTGGGAGACATGCTAATCCATTCCCACTGTCAGAGGCCATGTCACAGCAAAGAGCCACAGAGGTGGTGACCCCCACCAGTCCTTTGCAGACCACTGTCAGGAGGTTCATTAAATAAGGTTTGCTGAAAAGTGTATATGATTGGAAAAAAGAGCGAGGAAAAACCTTCTGCAGTGATTGCTTTGTAAACAGATCTAAAGCAAAGAACAGCTCCTGTGAAGAATGTGAGAGGATTAAGCCGAGCAATTTGTGATGCAGGTTCTCTGAGTTTTGGTTTAGTGGTGCTCTTTTTCACAGGGTGTCAGCATGGGAAGTGAGAAATCCGGCTTAACTTCAGTCCAGATGAAAATCCCTGATGACAAGTCTGATGACACCTCAAAGGGAAGGTCACAAGTGGCCATCTGAGTGTCACAGGCGATACTCATTATCAGCAGGGGGG
Organism: Chaetodon trifasciatus; assembly: GCA_037975065.1. Lineage (NCBI taxonomy): Eukaryota > Metazoa > Chordata > Actinopteri > Chaetodontiformes > Chaetodontidae > Chaetodon > Chaetodon trifasciatus. The sequence goes on from JBBMOE010000013.1 coordinate 8,670,010, forward strand.
GCTGGTGCAGGTTGAACCCACTTAAATTTGGGTTACTCACCATTTAAAACAGAAATCTTTGTGTTTAAAATCTAAAGTGTACAAAATGTTATGACTGAAACCCCCCCCAAAAAAGGCTGATACTCGTACAACACAAATACTTTTTTGTTTCTGTTACTGTTTGTATGTCTAGTAGTAATCCATTTTAGTCCATATTGTACTGATCCTTATGTTTACTCTTACATCTCTGATGACCGTATACCTAAACATACAATCACTGCCATGTTCTGTACATCGCATTCTTGTTCCAAGGAACTAATCTTTTGCATCTTTTTCTCATTAGTTTGATCCAAGGCTAACATGTTGAACTTGTTTAAAGCTTTTCAGAGTGATGATGGAAAAGCCTCTGGTATTGCACTGGACTAAAACCACATCCTTCCTCCAGTGTAAATAAATACAGCACTAGGTAAGGCTAATATTAGAGGCATATCTCCATTGGCTTAAGGCTGAGCGGGGTTAAAACCGTTTAGGGCATAACCAGCTTTAGGATGTTTGTTGCAAAACAGTGCTGACACGGTGATCTAAATGTTCCCTTTTCTTCCAAAAATAATCTTCACTAACCATATGACCTCATCAATCCTCACTGAGTCTGGAGGAATCTCAAAATCAAGACAGCTAAATGATATTATGACAATCTGAGAGCAGTAGGGAGGAAACACTCTCCTTCAAGCCCCAGTATGAGCTTATGAAAACATTTTTCCTTGTCATAGTAGCAGTGTGGAGCCAGGGTGCATTGTCTGCAGGTCAGGGACTCTTGTCCATTGTTGTTAGACTAACCCCCATCTCTCTGGCCACAGGGGACTGACTGGGGCTTTCGGGCCCCTGCTGAATTCCTTTCCTTTGAGATAATAGTGGAGAAACTGGAGCACTTATTGTTGACTGCGACACTTTGGCAACTCAAAGACGCAGCAGCGAAAAGAGTCGAGGGCCCTCGAGATTCTTCACCTGACCTCTCACCTCTTGAGTTGTTGAAGCCTTGGGAGAAAATTCACAGGACCCAAGATGGAGCCTTTTGGTTCTCATGGGATGATGATGAGAAACTGTGTTTCAGTAAGACGGGAAGTCTCCCAGTTCAGTTCAACAGCTCTGACCAGAATAGTCTTCTACTTTAATACCTACTAATCTGCCAGATGCATCTGTTAGCAATGACATATATGGGTCAGGCTCAGTGCATTATGCATAATACTGCCCATTATGGACATGCAGCATGATATCATGCATACTTTTGGGCACAATGCAATGTAGCATGTGTATTTTTACAACCATTTTTTATTTGCTGTTTAAAGTACCTTCACAGGCTTCAGTGGTGTCAGTGAAACCAAGCCACTTTGTGCCAGATGCCACTGGCACAAATACCGTGTCAGAAGCCTCGTTTTACAGAATCTTCCATCCTGCAACCACAACCCCTGGGCACCGGACACGCGTTTGTCGACACAGAAACAGTTTTGGAAGATGTTTGTTTTGTCTGCTTTCTGCTTCCCTGAACTGCGATTATGATTGTATCATCATGTATCATCATAGATCGTGGTAAGCGGATTAGACGATGGTTCTGCCAGAGTGGCTGCTGTGTTGGATTCACAGACGAGGCGTGTTAGCCCACCATCTGGGGGAGCAAATATGTTACTGCTCTACTGCCAGACCAACAGAGTTGAAACACAGTTAAACACGCACCTACTTTGCAGGCTTTGACATAATGACATCCATAAATGCGCAGAGTTGTTTAAGCATGTTTGCCATTAATATCATTTTCCAAAAATACAGAATGCTTTCAGCAATCAACACTTTCATCGTTATTCACAGGTTTGAAATTTGAATCATTTGCTAGCAACATTAGCATTACCTGAAACATCACAAACAGAGAAACGGATTAAGTGGAGGTATTGTCTCTGCACACAGAAGCCATTCTGCTGTGGTTATCTGCAACAAAGCGAGAACAGCCTTTGCTGGTACACAAATCTGTCAGCCTGAAGCACAACCAAAACAAAGATGTTGAAAATGCGAGTGTGAAAACATGATGGATGGTTTCACAGGACTGTCTGTCTTACACAGACAAAACAAGCAGATGTGCTTTCAGAACAAGCATTTTTCACAGACCTTCATCTCTTCCCATCACAAAAGATCATTTGAAATATGCTTCTCTCTTTTTATTACTGGAGAGATGGGCTCTCTCCATGGGTGTGTGTCTCTAAAAAGCCAAACACTCCCATCCTAATTGTTGAATAGAAGACAGGGTGAGGTTAGAAAAAAGCAATCTGCAAATGTGAGCTGTCAGACAATAGCAGCGAGAGATGAGCCATTAATCAAAATGCTCCTCTCATTATCATTAGTGAGAAGTGCTGACTGTCCGTGTCTGCGTGACTCTACAGCCCTGCTGGAGCTTTCCCTTGCAACAAAGCCACATCAATACAAAGAGAGTCTCCTCTCCAGAGAAATCAGTAGAGAACAACATCAACCCGTGAGCAACAAAAACAGTATGTAAGCATTTCTTTATGCTAATCATCTCAAACATGAGAGCAAATGTCAAGCTAATTTACCCCAGCTGCATGGAAGAACAAGGAAAAGAAACCACTCTCCTGTTATGACTTCATACATTTTTGAGGAGCACCTGCTTCTCTGTCTCACTAACCACAGCATGACAGCCAACATTCAAAGACAACAGAAATTTGCATATGTGCTGTAGGCATCTTGTGTCTGCAGAGTTGCGAGAAAATGTTGGTTTTTCAGTAAAAATAAGAAAACAAAGTTGAGGCATTACCTTCGTGGGGTACCGTCTTCATGAGGCTGGATTATAACCACTTTGACGCTGACGGACGTGCGCAGTAGGTCAATCATTTGTTCATGGGTGAGAGTAGCGACAGCCACCTTGCAGATCTCCACCAGTCGGCTGCCCTGCCTAAGCCCTGCCTTCCAAGCGAAGCCAAAGGGTTCCACATCGGCCACAATGCCTTCAAAGTTGACGTGGAAACCAAGCTGGCCGAGGCCATTCCGACGCAAAGTCATCTCTGATGTCTCGCAACCTCTGGTGGTGATCTGCAAACAGAATCAGAATCAATTTGTTCATTACCTACAACAACAGTACATCCATTTTGTCTTGATTGCATTGTTGAGTCACAAAAAAAACAGAATTTTAGAAACACATGAAATGGACAGTACACTGTCGGGAATCCAAAGAACAAAACAGAAAACAAGCATGAGATGGCACGCAGAGAAAGACTGGAAAATGAGCAAATTTCATATGGCTTAATAAGAGCTTTCTGAACTAATACAGTATATTCCAACAGTAACTGTCAACAGTGTACAACTTGCATTCTGCCTAATAGATGCGTGTGGGTTACATTACAGAAGAAACACACAAACAAGAATAATACTATTAGAGCAAAGTGAAAATGCTGTCCTGAGGCAGAGGTACATGAGCATGTTTATTTGGCTAATTCATAAAACCTCTCAAAATGGAAGTTAATAGGAGAATACTTCTTCGAGCTAATTGATTTAGCCTCAGAGCTGCACAGAGGCAGCCAAGCCACACATGCACTGCACAGAGAAATACACCCCTGTCCCTGTGGACACTCTAAGTACAGTATGTCTGTGGGTGGGGAATGAGGGTCAAATTGGCCGATCAGACACGGACATGTCCATAGAACTAAGTCTATTAACCAGAGTTAATTTCTGAAAGAGGACTTTGGAGCACAACATTTGTACATTAATACATAATCTGCATCAACTGGCAGCTGGTGAACATGCTCTATTCACACCCACAGTGAAAAAAATGATCTCTTCACTCTTTTTCTTTCAATTCTGGGGACTGCAGTCATACACGTGAGACTTTGCCCATGAATACTTGGTGGACAGTCGCTGCTTGTCTAATTGTGTGCTTGGATGAAACTTAAAGTTGGTTCTTGTCCAATTATGTACTTGCATGCAAATTGAGTCGCTCACTGTGCTCAGCGGTGGCCTGCCTAAGCCTCTGCTTTAATGCAATTCAGGTTCAAGTGAAGTTCAAGCAACCGTCTTGCATTAGCAGCAATGTTTCAGTAAATCACGCAATGACCAGACTGAGCAGAGAGGAAAACTTGCTACTCACTCACTAAGGTGATCTAGGTTCACCTTAGTGACTGAGCTTAAATATGTGTAGGTACAATGTAGGCCTGGGTAGTTTCTTCCAAGTTTTCTTGTGACACCACTGGAAAAAAACTCACATTACATCCCATGAGCTTTAATCACCCATCAGATTAGTCTTGGTTCAGCTGTGGGTGACTGCCTCCATTTGCCTCAGAGTGGCAGCTGGCTTCAGGGACACATTAACTCAGACTATGGCCTGTCAACACTCCACCAGATTCTCACACTGGCAGAAATCCTACCCCACTGTGTGAGAGGGGACCCAAGACAACCATGATGGACCTCATAGCGAGACACAATCCTCAAAGTTTATTAACTGAGGAGAGGACTCATCCTGTTGGTGACCTGAGTTCAGTCACAATCTCACTTTTGCAATAAATACATGCCCAAAGACTCAGTTTTCAAAGACAGATAAAACTAGAGGAGCACTTTGGTAAGGTGACCCACAAACTAAACAATCACTCTGAATAAAACATCAAGGGCAAAAGAAATTGGGAAAGTGAAGTCCAAATGTTCTCTGGGGACAAAGTCTGGAAGTAAATGGCCTGTGTATGTGGAAGGCATTGGCCTGGGTATTAGGGACCATGAATCAAACTGCCCTTTGTCAGAAATTCATTAGGCCTAAGTAATAGCTTTCTAAATGCCTTCATCAAGGCCCTTTATTCAGTCCATCCTGAAAATTAATGTGCCCAGGTTCTGCTCCGAATGGCCCAAATCCATAACGGCTGAAGCTAACAGGACACTCATTATCTCATTGGAGGGATTTGTGGCCTGTAATGCTATTCTGATAAGTATGGTGACATGAAACATGGCATGTGAACGTGTGTGTGTGTGTGTGTGTGTGTGTGTGTGTGTGTGTGTGTGTGTGTGTGTGTGCGTGCGTGTGCGTGTGTGTATGTGTGCGTGTTTCCATGCAGAGCCTAATAGAGTCCAACGACTGTGACATAAAACTGCCCTGAGGAAACCACCAGTATCAGCCTCAAATCTGTTGTCAAGCAGTGTTGCTGGCGTTGATCCTCAGTGAGAGGTCTGACAGTCAGAAGCAGCTTTGACATTGACGACACCGTCTGGAGTACCATGTTTCACAGACATGACAAAACCTTGTCATCCCATTGAACTTCAAACAACTGAGGCACAGATCAGTAAATCTAAAGCCACTCCATTCCTCTGGGATGTATGTTTGTAATCCTCATAAGATTCAATATCTGAATCCAGGGCAGCGATAAAGCACAGTTTTGCTTAATGAGACAAGAGTAGCCCTGAGCCATGGCATTACTGTCACCTGTCAACCAATCAACAACATATATAGCAATCTATTAATCCCTGAGGCAGTTAAGTGAAAATACAAAACATCGATTGAGAAGTTGCTGACAAAAAAGGGCATGAAACTATTACATCTGAGAAGCTAAAATGATTAATCCATTATCAAAATAGCTGTCAACTGATTTTTCTGTCGATTAATCAAACATTTATTTAAGCTTTACTGCATAGTTATGGGTTGGTGTAAATTTCATACAGTCATAAATTATACATAAACACACTGTATGTAGGAAGTGATTTATTGTCATGGTATTTTGTCCTCATTTCAATTTGGGTTCTTTGCCTCTTCTTCTGCTCACATCTATAGCAGATACGGTCATTTGCTCTTATTTGTAGTACAAAAAGAGACATCCAAGGTGTGCGAGACTGTATTTTGTTCAGGACACAACAAAAAAAAAACAATGCATACATGGAAAAGATGGCTTGTCTCATAAAAGCCAAACACACGGCCACCCAGCTCAGCAACACACCGGAGAGCAGGGCGTTATCGCAAAGCTTTTAGCTGTGCTCCCACACTGGGCTCCTCTGTGTGTTACAGTGAGCAATCTGTTCACTCTGGTTCACATTACATCACAGGTCCGGCAGCCTGCAAATCCTCCCCATGAAACATGATTCGAGTCAACCTCTGGGACATCACAGACACCTTTGGGACAAAGTATGCATGGTCAGCTCATACCCAAATATGCCTACTGCTGCTGCTCCACTGTCTGAGTGAGTAACACAAAGAGCCACCTACTTATTAATACTTATTCTGAGCTTTTCCCTGCGAAAAATCCCTCAGAAATCCCGTGGGTAAGTGGACAGTAAATGTGAAAGGATATTTGCATAGTGAATGAGAAAGCGATGTCCTCTGGCTAATCACAAATGCTAATATATCCTGCGCTGTCCTTTCTTATGATGAGTTGAGTAGACGCTGAATGACATCCGTGTCCTTTTAAGATTAATTCTGGTAAATACTTCAGGATCGTATGGTTATTGAGGTGATTGGGATATGCAAAACCTTGGTACTCCTGTTCACATTTACTTTAGCTCATTCGAATTTCTAATAGTTCACTGCAAAAGGTGATAATAAAAAAGGTGTAATTATCTCTGCCTACTGTAATCCTCAGAAGAATGAGGTTCTTGTTGGTGTTTTTAAGCAGGAAATGGCTTGTTACTCCCATGTTGTTGGCTGAACTGATGACATGCTGGCAAGAATCTGTAGAAATATTTTGAAACTGTTGATGAGGTTACCAAAGGGATAAGTGGAAGAGAGTATGCAGGCAGAAATAAGGTCATGCACAGCTCAGGTTTGGATTTTGGGATTCAACATCAATGTTATTTAAAGGAAACAAAGGGTTGCCTGATTCGAGGTTCAGTAAACAAATCATGGAAACTAGAAAAGGAAATACAAGCTTATGCAGCAACACAAGGAGCGGAAACAAGGCATCGGGTGCCAGATTCCAAGCGGAGGACCCAGGTGTTTTGACCTATTTTTTTCTGCACTTGAAAGGTACCTAGACCCACCTGACCCCAAAAATCACACAATGTAACCAAGGCTGCCGAGTTGTGCAGATGGCTAAGGCAGAACTACAAAACGGGGATGAGAAAACTTGGACTAAGTGGGTAGCTCTCCATAGGAGTGAAGTAGTCTGAGGCCAAGTGTCCTCTATTCTTAGTCTGTCAGACCCAAAAAATGTGTCTGTTTCCTCTCCTCCCCTTTAAAACTGGGTTGGTGTCCTGTTTAAGCTGCCTCCTCCTGCACCTGTGTCCAAATATCCGTAAAATCAAGAATGAGCAACAATCAAATCATCGCCAATCTTTCACTCTATCAAATTAACGGAGTGCTGCGGGGAGTGGCTTCGGCTTTATTTTTTTAATGGTTTATCCAGACCAAGAGCAGGACATCATCTGTACTAGTGTGACCTTAACAGTTGACTGTACACCTCTGCTGATTCTGTGTGATGAGCCAAAGAAAGCTATCAACAGGAGGTCCATAATCCTCTCTAGACTCTATTGAATTCACTTTACAGTTTCACATTCAAGTGACACTCCCGTCTCTGCACAACCCAAACAGGTCCAGGTAGACAGAAGAGGGGGAAGTCAGGCAAACAACTAAGTTTTGGGTTCATTCTGTGCACCACATTCTTACAATGCTGAGAAAAAAGGCAGCGAAAAAACCACAAGGAATGAAAATAAAAGACTGGAAGCTCAGCGTATGTAGAGTTGTAACACATGAGACTTGACAGGAAAGATATAGGTTAAACAAGCAACATTTTTTGCTGACATAATGATGAAAATAAAATAAAAAGGTTTGTGGTAAGTAGTAAAGCTACAATGGCAAGAGCAATATTTGTACAATGCATTGTTTCACCACAGAGGGACCACAAATATCTCAAAGTGAAATGCCTCACTGCACCATTTAAAGTAAAGGCAGCCATTTTCCTTCATATGCCAGGCAGCTTATGTGTGAAACACAGTCATAATAGATTTACTGGGTAATTTTGATGACAGTACTATTCCATGTTTTATGGGAGTTGCTTATGTGTCACTTTCTAGGCAGGATATACAGCTGAACTCCTTTTCAAAACATTATGAGATACTGGGACTGGGAGTCTTACAAGGAAGTTCTCATAAGATAAAAGAGGCCCATTCAATCAGCGGACAACAAAGCTGCAATAGCAAGGAAATGTAACGATCTTGTTAAAAACTTGCAAAATCCAGCACTGGGCCTAAGATAGCAGCACCCATGGACATAAAAAAGGAAGACACGGGGATATACGGATGCTACAAGGATCAGACAGTTCTTAATCCAGCAGATATTAAGACCCCTTAAATGACAGAGATTAATGCAGTTGAGTTGTTAAGGATCTTACCTCTAGTCTTTGCACCATCTCCCTGATGTCTTCTCCGCAGTTGTCGTGGGCAGACAGCATGATACACTCCCCGCGCTCGTAAAAGATCTTAATGCTCATAATCCCTGAGGTCCAGCCAATGACGTCACGACAAGAGCAGTTGAAGACCACATTTTTCGATTCTTCCTCGATGAGCACGATGAACTCGTTGGAAATGCCGAGCAAGCAGTCAACGTCCATCGACTGACCAAAGTCGCGGGCACGGACGCTCCAGGTGATGGCTCCCACGCTGAACAGATGTGCGTCCTTCCTGGGTTTCACCTTCTCCTTCTTCTTGGCTCCGAGGGTGATGAAGCTGAATTTGACAGCATTGTCAATAGTAGCTGTGCTGACAAAGTTCTCAGCCAGGTCCTTCAGGTACTCCTGTCGTGTACGTGTCGCCATGGCACGGAACTTCTCTGACTTGTGTGCAGCATTTTCTCCATTGATAACCTTGGCAAGCAGGAAGTCCCTGAAAACTGCTGACTTTGGGAAAGTTACAGACTTGGGAATAGGAGGGCCGAACGGAGGCACGTCTTTAGATCTGGACACAGCGACGCTGAAAAACAGGATGGAGTTAATTAATCTAATGTAGTGGTGACAGTAAAGAGGAACTAAAAGATGTGAAGAAATATTGAACTGTACGTATAATAAGCAGCCATTTGAAGAGCGTTTAAATTATATGGCTTTCAGGGAAATTATCTCTGGCGTGAAGACTGAGAGGAGCTCAGACTAATCTTGGTCTGTTCAACAAATGCTATGTTATTAACAAGAGTTGTCTTGACTTCAGAAACACTCAAGGAGAGAGTCGTAAGTCATAATTTCAAGGTGTCTCTGAAGATAATAACTGTATCATCACTGAACAGATGAAAAGAGCCTTGTGATTCCCGCACATTACTATGAAGTCATGACAGAAACCACAGAAAGCACTCAGCAGGCTATTATTATTATTTTTTCAAATTAAGTGCTCTCCAAAGTTCATGTAGAGCCATTTGGCATGAAGACATTTATGTAAAGCACATCAAAAGATAAACACATTCCCCCAAATTGTCTTGAGGATATGAGTGTGCTTCTTATGCCATGGTAAGGAGTGGAAACGCTTTGAGACAGCCTTGCAGGCGTGGTGCATGCTTGTTCTATTTACCTGTAGCAGACGTTATCAGTGCAGGGGTTGTGGACTTTGACGATAACAAACACATGTTGGAAATGGGAGCGGATATTTTTTGGAGTGAAAGGAAGGGCCCCGGGCTCCTGGAATACTATGGTGACGATATCGTTGCCAATGTGCCTCTTCCTTAATAACTATTTGAAAAACAAGGGAGAAATGGAGTGAAATACATGGAGTAAAGGCATCATATGAAGGGTGAATATAGTAGAAGAACTCAAAAGGACACATTTAGATTTATTTATAGGTTAGCTTTCCCTGGTTTAAAAGCATTTGAGTGGACAGGTCAAGAATATCCCCATAACATTTCAATGTCAAGAGACAAACTGCATGTAATGTCTATGCCAGCACCAGAAGCAGAACACCAAACCATTTACAGACCTTTAAACACAGCCTGCAGATGTACTCACTCATACAGCTTCATATTTTGCTTCTGAATTTTTATGTTTGAAATCAAGATAGAGGGCTTTTTGAATGAGATGGATGCATTGCACTAGCACAATTTAAGCTCTTTTGGGTGGAGGAAACATGTTCCCCGAAAACAATTTAAACCGTTTGTATTGTTGGCTTGTGTGGATTGTTAACTGCATTCTCTGGCTGCTATAGAGTTGTCAGTGAGGGTCAGCAAGAGCTTGAAACAAGCAGGATTAGAGGGTACAGAGGTAAATGGAAAGGATGAAGGGATGAGTAGGGTCAGCTTGGCTTGGGCCTGCAGAAAGATTAACAACAGGGATTAAATTGAACTATCCCATTGCATGAAATACAATTGAAAGAGGAGAAAAAAGAAAGAACTCTGGCCCAAATCCTGCCAATCAGACATTTTAGATGCACATGAGAGATTAGGTCTCTGCAGCGCTTCACTGTAGATCCTGCCCCTGACTTACTTACCAGCTCTGTCAGTATCTTCACTGTTATTATGTCTGCAGGGTTGTAGCCATACCTTTTACTATGGGCTCAAAAAGTACTTCCATACAAGGCGTGCAGAGATGGTGAACTTCTGTAATCGTGGCTTTATCTGGCTGTCATTCACCAGTGCACCACTACATCCACTTAATTCCACTTGTTAGCGCATACAGACACAGAGGCCCATCTAATACCACGCCAGGTCCAGCCCCTGGGGATGCATTGATTAAAATCCTACTTTGGGGTATTGTTACCATGGCAATGCCCATGCTTTCAACAGATAGGTCATTACCGTGGCAAAATGAGCCTCTGGGGAAGATTGGAAGGGGCAGAGATTGAAGATATCCTAAAAAGAAGCTGCTCAGGGACCACCATTACCATCATTAGGTGCCGGCTTACCACACAGAAAAGCAAACATGATGGTCTGCCGGAAGGGACAGAGTGAGTAGAATTTACTGACCTGCTGTCTGTTGTTGGGTGTGTAAGGGAGCATTGTGGACACATGAAACATCAGCTCATAGTCCTTGTAGGTGGTGTAGAGAGAGTGTGTGCCTGTGGAATCCGCTGTAACACAGGCAGGACAGTGCAGGGCAGTCAAGATCTCAGGCCTCACTACAAAAGGCCATTGTATCAAATAAGCTGATGATGTAACTGGACAGAAATCAAGATTAAAGATATGTAAGGCTGCACTCAGCAGGGTTAGAGGTGTGTGGGCTTGCACTTTGTAAATATTTAGTTCGATATGTGTCTTATCTTACTCTTGTTATCCAGCTGGGCTCTGTACTTGGTGAAGCCTTTGAGGCGGACCCTCTGGCCGAGCAGATCTAAGAACTCTTCCAATGCCGGTCCAGCACTCTCGTTGTTGTACATCTCTTCTTCTGTGCTCTGGCCCGCCTTGCAGTAAAGCACTCCCACCTTGTGCTGGAAGCTTAGCTGCAACAAGGAACATACACAGACACTCAGTGAGTAAGTATAATTTCCTGTCGCTGAAGTATCACACACCCCTCTCACACATACTGTACATTATGCACTCAAAGCATGCGAGAGCCCACTTTCCATCATGTCACAGCTAATGTGAAGGCCTTCATAACCCTTCTAGGAGAGAGCTGAAATCCCCTTTTGTGAAGCCAGGCTGTGAACTCTCAGGAGCTCTGAGCAGAGCATAAATCAAGCCGAGCTAATAGCTGCTACTTAAGAGCAGCTGCGGAGCAACAAGGGTGACATATAGCAGGATAGCTTTGGTTAATGGGAGACAGCTCTATAAGCTGCCAGCAATAGCATTTTAATCCTTTCTAAAAACACTTCCTTACACTTACTTTCGCTTGGTAAAGTCCTCACTGTGGCAGTGAAACACAAGTAGCAGGCATTGAATGGCAGCAGCATTGATCTTCCCAACACCCCACTTATAATATACTTTTAATTCTGTCACTGCTCAACAAAGAGCACCTCAATAAAGATAAATGTCTTATTCACAAAGAGGAGTATTCATAGACAAGCCGGTCAAATCTCACAGGTTTTCACTACCAGCATTAATATTATCCAGAAACTATAGGTCTGATACGAACTTGTCAGAGACAGAAGAAATAAAACATCCACAGTGATTCTTCTAGCACTGTAAGACAGACTGAGAGAGGCCTCTCCACCAACATGAATCTTTCATGGATTATAGCTCTCTGATGTTGGCCAAGAAAGAGAGTCACAGAGGGAAAAAATAGATGAAAAAATAGCCTCCTGCGTTTGGCACCTGTTGCCCAATATTTGCAGCTGAGGACAGCATGATCTTGACCCAGGGTAAATGTGTCAATGCGGACAGAAGAAAGGATTTCTCAGAATGTCAGAAGCCATCAAATGATCTATATGCTGAAACAAATTGGAATTGTCTTTTTCCTCCATTACAGGTTATCAGTTTCTGGTGAGCACCTGACACTGTTGCAATGATGACTCCCTCCATCAGGGAGTCTGCTTTGAACTGAAGCTCCTGCGGTGGCGGAAAGCTATTATACCATCAAGCCCAGTGGAAGTGGCATGATGTGCAATGATGTGATCTCCTATTTTTTATCCTGCATTATATGGGCTCACTTAACCTCCTGCTCCTCTTAGCAGGCTGCCTCATGGGAGGGACAATCATGTTGCCCTTTGGTACAAATTTGGTGCTGCCTGAAAAAGTGCAAACACACCGGGACACATAAATCATATACAGATGAGTAACGGTCCTCAGGTGAAGCTCATTGTGTAACCACCTCTGATGTGTTTTGCATTTTTGTTGAAGTGAAGGACAGGGGAGAGCTTTCAACACCGTCCACTCGGGATAGATCCCAAGAGAAGGACAGGGGTAAAATATATATATTTTGATATATATTGGGATCTCTCTCTATATATGTATATCCGGAGTGGACGGTGTTGAAAGCTCTCCCCCTGTCCTTCACTTCAACAAAAAACCCCTTAAAAATGGAAAGATACTTAATGAGCAGAGAGCGAAATGGGGACAACATTCCCTTCTGAGAGCTCTGAGATGCACCTGAGGGATACAGCAGTGTCCTAACACAACACACACACAACACTGTGACATCTGTCTGCACTGCAGTGTCCCGATGCAGCAATAATCCAAAATATGGCTGCCAAAACCTTGCTACAATCACGAGGTACCATTACACAGATATCTATCGCTGTTTTGGGTGCAGACAAGTTCAATCTCCACATCAGCGATATCTAAAAAGAGGAACATGTGTACGAGGGGGAAAATTCTGGTCACTACATAATGTCACCAAGTTAATCCTGAAGTTTCAATGTCATGACAAGGGACTGATTCACATAAGGGAGAGGTGATTTTTTTGGCACTGCAATAACAGCCTCAGCAGGTGGTAGATTACTCTTCTGAACTTGTGGAACAAATCTCACTTGATCCCAAATTATACTTCAGAGTTGAGCTGTCGCCGTGGGCATCGGGAGTGATTTATGGTCCTGCAAAGGCTTTACCTGTTGACTACTGGAGGGCTGCCACAAAACTTGACTGGCAGAATGCAACTGGGGCGGTGTCACATTATGATACAGAGCAGAGCGGTGAACATGTTTTTTCAGATTAGGAAGAAGATCATTTGTTGATCTTGAAATATTTAATTCTGATGCAGCTGATAAACTGTTTCTGTTAAACAATAATCCTCTTTTTAAGTTTCCAGATTTTAGTCTTTAAGCAGTAACTATGGGTACACATTTTACAACAATGGCTTCCTTAGAAGAATGCATCATTTGTGATTTCTATCACCTAAAATCACATTTTAAACGCTGCCTATAATGCTTTTACCAGTCCATCCGCATACAGTCAGTTCACTGTGATCTAAAATGTGATCTAAAACACATTCACATATGCCTGCTCTCTTCTTACATTCATGGCCATTACAGCATAGTCTGCAACAGGATATTGCAAAGGCTGCCCTGCTCCAGAATAATCTCACACACCAGGAGTCTGTTCACAGCAAAAAGAAGCCTTTTCACACACATACGCACACTCCAAACACAAAAACAGAGGACTAACATCATCATCATCCTCAGCAGTGTGCATACACATTAAACTTCTACAAATAAAGCCTTCTACATGCGGTAGAAGAAAATTATGCACTCAAACAAACAAAAACAGGCCTGTCAGACCACTCTATTTCTGAGCTGCAGTCCCTCCTTTCCAATATTAGCTTCTTCACATAAACACATTAGAGAGGCGGTGAACGTCCAGCTTGGTTAAAAAGAAGATTACGGGGTGCTTGACTGTTAAACATTTGCACGGCAAGCATAACATTAATGATTAAAACAGAGTGTACAAAAATACTGATGTCCAAATATAAAAAAACTGGCCTCCACTGGGCGTTTGGTTTGAGGTCTGTGAGGAAGAGTGCCAGTTGGAAGAGCTTTAAGCCCCACTTAGCCTGGGCTCTCCTCCTCTGAAAGTAGTTTCTTAGATGACTTTATTGCTTCTTTTCCCCTCAATGTGTCAGTTTCTGTCTTATATCAAAGTCTGTATCTACAGACAGTCTCTCACACCAAACCCTGGGGAAGTTGTACCGCAGGTGAACAAACTCCCACAGCAGCTCCTCTAGATTCCACAGGAAGAACTTCCTGGAGCACTTACTTACAATGTTACTTTGCCATAATTGGATACACAAAGTCTGTCACCATCTTAAGTGCATTTAACTTGCTTTTCAAGAGCACACTAGACTGCACTTGTTTATGTGCGTAACACCACCTTAATATACAAGAGGGACATAGCTGACACTTTCTATTATAAGAGCCTTTCCCCTGTCAATTGGAAGGATGGGCTCATGCTAATGAATGTAATTACACTAATAAGCTGCCCATTCTCTGATAGTAAGATAAGCAATACAGCACTTGCTAATCCCCCCACGCTCTTGCAGTTTTATTAGATGAGAAAATAAAGGCCTTAAGATCACACAATGAATCCATCTCTGACACCTGTAAATACAGAGAGCCCATATCACTAATAGCCATTTTATTCAAACAGAGATAATGCAACATGACATCCCTTGCCATCCAGGCAGAATACCAAATTACCTGCTCTCAGATAAGTAAGTTGTCAAAAGTGAGTTACTTTAGCTTGAGTGTCCTATCAGCAGAAAATGTGTGTCAAAGCAGTCGATTCTGGCTATAGAGACAGCGGGATTCATATTGATTCTATTTAAGTGTGATATTGGCTGTCTTATGCCTCCACCCGGGAGCCTGTGTTCATCTATAATAAGCAACCCACATTTGGGACAAAGGTTCCTGCTATTTGAAGTTAATCCCTCCCATGTTTCCTTCTATAGCGACGCAAATGTTAGAAACACAAACAGATATGCCTTAAACGGAAAATCTATCATAATATCAACAGAGTCCATCATTCTCTAATTCCAAAGCATCATTGATAATACTGATATTTGGCACTGATGGCTTCAAAATGAAATGGTAAATAGAAAAAAAATCTATGTGAGGGACAGTGAATGGGCTATGACTTTAGCTTCAATAAACAAATGTGTGTAAAAAATACACTGTTCCTTTAATAACTATTGCTCCCTATTTACAAATGTCCCTGTTTAAGGCACTCAACCGCAGATTGCTCCAGTGCTGCTTCATCATCATTGAGGGCACGTCAATGTACTCACCCCCTGCTCATCCAGCTTCAGTAGCTGCTCCGGGACCTTGGGGGAGTTGAGTGCCAGCCTCAGACACTGGATATTAAGCTCAGGGATGACGTATTCAAGCACTTCTTTCAGCGGCAGGCCGCGGGCCGTCCCGTGTCTCGCTGTGGAAGGAATGGCATCCTCCAGGATGGCTCCACGGAGTGTGGTCAGCTGACAGAAGAGAGATGGTGAAGAGTCAGGCAGTCAACTGTCTGTTGTGTGTCTCATGAGGTCTTGGTGTCTCATGTGTTACAGTTAGGTCTGTGTGTGCACTATTTCCATTTGGGTCAAAGTGTGTGAATCAGTGATTTTATTCATTTGGATCTTACAGGCCACACTTTTCTTGAGCCATTATATTTTATTTAAAAATGTTGCAAATGAAAACCAGACTTATATGCTGGCTGTTACCTGAACCAGGAATAATGTCCCTTTACGTTTTACCATGTTATTTAGAGCAGTGGCTTCAATACAGCTCCATTGAAAGGCACTGGGAGTTCATATTCTAAATAATTAACATAGGCTAACTGAGCACTAGATGTTAAGTGGTATTTTACTATCAAGATCATTGATGTGTCGGTAAATGATAACCCAAACTGCTTCAGAACACCCACTCTGTAACCTTATGTTGTTGTTTGGAACAACACAGGCACATTTAAGCCCATAAATCACATTTCCATCTGCACAGCCTGTAGACATGAATGTCAGCAGTCAACGGCTGTCCGACAGAGAGGCTTAAAAAGCAGTTTACTTGATAGACACAGAGAGGAAGGGAGAGTGGGCCAGAGAGGCAGAGAGCGCTCAGGCTAAATGACAAGAGTACATGCAAATAGACGCTCCAGTGGTTGGGGAGTTAAAACATTTTCTGCGTGCTACTTGCAGGGCTACCATGACCCAGATACATTGTTTTATCGTGGGAGTGGTGCTCTAAACCAAGAATGGCATTGGATATCAATGACATTTCCCTGCCTGACACATCTGTTGCACCTGAATTATTCAGTGGATGAGAACACCCAGCATCAGTCAAGGAGAGGGTTCTGTACCACCAGGGACAGTGAGACTGTGCATCTCACTTTGTGGATTAATCAGCCTGTGTGTACACGCACGCGCATATGGGTGCGTGCACGGGTGTGATAGAGTGTGAGCAAGACAGGGTGATAACACTGGCCAACTGAGTCACAACTGGCACAGGATCGCTAGACACATTAGGGTGCTAGGAGCAGATTTGGGAACGGAGAAAACAAGAAGCCACTTCTTGTTTTCAGGAGTACTGAAGCGTTCCTGCACTCTTGTACTGCTTGAATGAGCCCTGAGCTGAGTGACCATAACATGTTTTGCTGAATGCAATATATGAGAAATATCCTTTAAAAGCATGTTGCAGCTAGTAGACAGTTCTTTAATAGAACGATAGAAATCACGCAGGTTTCTCCTACCATGCATCCGTAATAGTTTCACACTGATTTAAGACAAGTAGAGCAGAAAAAGTGCACATCTGTGTAGTTACCTGGCTGGTTCTGAACGTGACTCGATAGTTGAACTGCATTCCTTCTTTCTCCTTGCCATCATCCAGCTTCTCCCTGCGGATGCTGACTGCCACAGGTCCCAGATTGTCATCAAACCCAAAATAGTTCTGATGCTCTGGAGGTGAAGCAAGAAAGATTGGAAATAAACACACATGAGAATCACAGTTCTGAGATGACATCGACTTCACTGAACCAAAAAACTTGCAAAGTTGTGAAAATTGTTATTGCCACACAGACATGTTTTTCAGAATAACAATCTGTAACCTTGTTCCAATGTTTATCAAATCACTGCTTCAACAGAATGACGATTTCTATTATTGAGTTCAAATATTTATTCATTCATGTAAAAATTTTCTGCAGATTGATGATGTGCGAGCTGTGACCCCAAATACAGAAAGCAGCAGGGGTCCAGCGGAGATCTGAAACTGACTCACTTTGGATTAGAACCTGGCTTGTAGCGGCAGCACTAGGATTAATTTAAGTAAATAAACAAATACAAATAGAGCCCTGGAAAGTTTGACCCACTCTGACCCATCACTGACCCAGATACTTCACACAGCGTCGTGCAGAACATGCAGAACAAAGTATTATTACAGGCAGAGGCAGGTTTTTGTTCAGCATGATTCAGTATTAAAGGTGGATTTGGGACTAACTCAAAAAATAATAATCTTTTGCATTCTTTATTCTGAAGTGATGAATTAATGATCCCACCACATGCACACCTTCACAATGCAGACCCTCAGAACTACCAGAGAATATAGGACAGCTTTTGGGACTTCTTCTACCTGGACTCACACCAGTACAGATAAGACAGTCTGCTCCAGGGAAGCAAACCCAGGCTTTACAAAGCATGCTGACAGTACGGGATACATCACTCGCATTTCTGCTTTTGTTTTCAATGCATGTGTAGGTTGGAAGAATATATGGGGAGAGTTGATAATGCAGAGTATTTGCATCCATTTGTGGAACATAAGCAGAAAAGTTAGTGACATTTCTAATTTACTGAATAATTTATATGAGCTGTTGGTCAAAATAAAACAAAGATTTATATCATTTAAAGAAAGGATTTTGGTGGCAGCGCCTGTGGATGTTGGTGTTCAGTTGTTCAGTACAGCCATCAATTGAACTAAACTATCTAAATCATGAATAAGCTATGTCAACGTTCACAGGAAATGTTATTTCCCCTTGTCCAACACTTTGATCTATGACAAGTTATCTCAAATACTGATGGCCAGATCTCTGGGACATTTCCTGGAGATTTCCATGGCACTCAGACGGTCTCCTCTCCAGCGTACATGACAAACTATAATGGGGAGATTCCCATTAAATTTCCTGGTCAGGATGCATATATCTTTGTGGACATGCAAGGAATTTTCCTCTTCTGTCAAGATGTTAATGTGTGCAGCAAATAATAATTATATAAATATGTATATAGTTGATAATTTAATAAGCAGATTGTCATGAAATTTGTAGATTTAATAATAATAGCTTAATTTCTGGTAAGGCTTCAGGAAGAGCAGTTTTGTATTGTGGGGAGTGTAATGAAAAATTTTATGGACACTAGGGGAGCCACTAGAAGGACTTCAGACTCAATTTGAAATTCATTATTACTGCCTGAATAAGACACTCAAAATATGTTGTACTTAATGAGAATTTTGTAAAGATATAGTATCATTGTAAAACATTTGCTTAGTATGAGTCTAATAAAGGTCAAAGTATGTGTGTCAAAGACGTGTGTGTGTTTGCGTGTGTGTGGGTGTGTGCCTGACTGTTTAGGACATGGACAGGAGCAGAGCTTTGCACACAATATGCGGTGCCTTGAGCAAACACTCCCTAATCCAGACTAAAGAGAGGGAGAAAGACCTGGATTCAGCCGACAACAAAAGAAAAACCTCAGCAGGGACTCAAAGCACTGACATTCGCTAACAGATTTCTGCAGAAAGTTTAGATCTATGCCATGCAGAGCATACTATATAAAAACACTGATTCTTGTCATGGTGGCATTAACACTGGGGCATATCAGCATGAATAATGAATTAGCTGTATATAGGTACTGCGGGGTTAACCGTCTGAGGAATGCATAGCTTGTCGGGGACAGTGTAACTGAGGGGAAATGCTCTGTGAGGCATAAGGTCAAATGGTGGTATGAGGGCTGCCAACACATATGAGGCCGCTAGGCAGTTGAATACCAACGGCACAGTGAGGGAGACAGTGGAGGAAAGCTTTTTGTCAACACATTTCTAAAGCATGTCACTGGTACTCGTCACTTGGTGTAGACAATTTGCCAAAGGTTGAAAAATGGATGACTTTGATTGTCATATCAAATAACACCTCTTTTCCATCTTGCTGTCACTCCATGCTGCAGAAATACCATCAAGGTTTTTGAAAAAGTTCTACAATGCATATCCTTAACTTTTACATTTCAGGTCACATATCTCCATATAAGGCATGGTCTAAATAAGTGATTCTCAATGACCGGGCCGTGACCCGGTACCGGTCAGCACAGCACAGCGCTGGGTACTGGGCTGCAAAGATGTGATCTGACAAGAACCAATCATCCATCCATCCACAAGAGACTGGGTGAAGCAGAATAAAAGAGACACCCTCCATCTGTCGCTGATATAGATCATTCACGCTGTGACAGATAGATTGTGAATATGTGCAAATTTCTCATTGAGCGGTGAGTGTTATTTTCCGTGACATTTAATAAACTTCACTTTCACACTTCTCTCCCTCTGTCAATAGCGCATTGGCACGCTCCCTGTCTCTCTCGCTCGCCCACATCGGAGCGCTTTCTGTCGCTCTCTCTCTTTCATCATGACAGATGCAAAGCTGCAAAAATACTGAGCTAATAAAGGAATGAGCTTACTTTTGAACTTAATCTTTTTATTTTGACAAGGTATTTTGACTGAATGCACTTGATGTTACAGTCTCTCTCCACTTCAAAATGTGTTTTTCTTGTTCATTCACATTGATGTTTGAGCATCACTGTGTAGAATAATATATGCACAGAGTTAAAATATAGTTAAAAGATATTCTAAGCAGATTATTTTTTTTATATGTCTTAAAACTAGAAAGGATCTGCTACACAAGAACACTCCTTGCTAGCCTGCTGCTCCCCACACCCAAAAAGGCTGAGAACTCCTGGTTTAAATCAGCTGCTACTGTATATCTCAATGTTTACCCACATACAGTATGCAACCATGACCTGTGTGCAACAAGGCTTGGCCCGTGCAGGTGGATGAAATGCCGTGTCCATTAGGGCAGCCTGGGGAGAAAAACTCATGTTGCTAAGGAAAGGAGGGCTTTAGGCAATCAATGGGATCGATGTTCAGCCCAGGTTGATAAAAGCTTGCCTTAAAGCAGTGACACGCGGGTATGTTTGTGTAACTGTGTGCAGGAGTATGTGTCTGCTTTTATGTGTGTGTGATTGTGGAGAAGCAGAGGTGACAACGGACTTGTCTCTCCGATAAAACACCTCATGAAAGAAGGGCAAGGGCCACATCACATACTGTGAAATAGGCATCTTCTGTAAAAGTTGTAACATCCAAACGAAACTGACAGCAAGACTGGGCATTTCAATTCCACATTGGCCTGCATTACCACAGAAAGAGATTAAATAGATAAAACAACTACACCAGTTCTGGGATGAGCAGTGAGTGAGGCAACATTTCACAGTAAATGATTAACAGAGTAAGCTCAGTGGTACAGTCAAACACTGTAAGAAGAGCAGACTCGTAATGGTCTCATTAACCTTGACTGGAGACATCGAGCCTCGATTGACTAATATTTTAATACAGGGAATCTTTTTGAGGAAGGTCAGGCATCCCTCAGTGTGAAAGGTGAAGCAGCTGTTTTCTGGGGAGGCTTAAGAATGAGTAATTCAATCTGCTGAGAGCAGTGAACACGGATGCACAGACAGTGGGAAAGACAGATATGTGTAATGCAGTGATGGGTCAGGGTCAGCATGGTATTTCCAGCATCAGTCACATAGGTGTTTTAATGAGGGGACCTGGGACCTTGGCATAGCTTTGCTGACCCTAAAGTTTCAGAGGAGGTGTCCTGACACCCCTGTGGCCCCCGTGAGGAACAGCTGCAACACACCCTCTCGCTCACCTCTCTCTTCTCACATGACTAATCACAGCTTCTCCACAGGGTTCAGGACAATATCACAGGGAGGACATGACCGTTCCTCTCCCAAGGAAGTGAAACACACACCCTCACACCCAACACAAGAGTGCTATTGTTCTGGCCCTTATTTCATCTGGTCCTACAAAAATAACTGGGCCGTTAAGATATCTGACCGCATGAGCAGAGGCTGTTCCATTTGGGAACTCTCACACGGCATTGTGAGAGTGTTATTTCAAGGAAAGGGATTTGGCCCGCAAAGTTTTGTAATGCTCAACATTGAGTCATTAAATCCCTCCGTATCATCACTGTTTGATCTCCTCTACTAAAAAATCACACATTCATTGTAAGCATTCCTTACCTCTCCCATAGAAGTACTTGTGGTAGTAGTATGCTCCGAGGTCGATGTGTTCAATGATGTAGCGTTTGACCTTCTCCCTGTGGATTGGCTGGTTCTCTCGAGGCACCTCCAACACAGAGACTCCTGCATTGGTGCAGTGGGAACTTAAAGATGATTCAAAAGAGCAGCTCTCCGACACACCACTGTAGTTGGCACTGTTGGCTCTGGAGAGCGAGATCCTCCTCTCGCCCTCACCACCAATCTCATTGCGAAAGTGTGGACAGGTCAGCACTAAGTTGTTGCTCTTCCCATCCCCCTCATCAACATCTAAGTTCTCCTTGGGGTTCAAGTCCTCCCTGCTGCCCAGTGGAGACTCAAACATGGGAACATTTCCACTGCTACATCCTACTGCTCCACCATCTATACCTGGTCCGGGTCCAGCCCCAGCTCCACCTCCGGACAGTCCACCCGCTCCAGGCCCTATTCCAGCTGAGGCAGCTGAAGCCCCAGTAGTGGTGTTCTTCCTCTGGCTCAAGTTAGCTCTGCTTGCCACTGCCTCACTGATGTTGAAAAGGACGCTCTGGACGTCATAGTGTGCAAAGCATTTTTGGAAGCTGAGTGGTCGCCGGTCATCCTCTATTGAGAGCCTCAACGCGTCACTCTCACTCTTTATGGTCCGCAGTTTCCTGAACAGAGACGTTTCGGATGATTCTGATTTTAGACGCCTCATGAAGGATTTCTCTCGCTCCCGGCTGTAGAGCAAGGAGCTGTCTATGTAGTCGTAGCCTGGAATGTGGACTATCTCACCCCTGGCAATCTGGGCTGCTGTCTGCAGGCTAGGGGAGAGGGAGGCATCACAGCGCAACAACTCAGGGAAACCCAGAGGCGGTATGCTACGGTGGTCCAGGGTGTCCACTCGGTAGCCCCTAAGCATGGTAAAGAAGCCATCTCCACTCAGGCCCTGACGGTCAATGGAGGATGTGCTGCCATATTCTCGGTGCAGCGAGGCCCCAGTGTTTGGATTGACAGCGTTCTGGTCCATTATGTCCTCAGAGTCAATGTCACTAATGGTAACATCACTGTTGCTGCGTTGACGGATAGGATGAAGACCCTTCAGTGGGGAATGGCTGAGGAGATCACTCAATGTGTATTTGTCAGAGTAGTCTACCTCCAGACAGACTGCTTCGCCTTGCTCCAGTATTTCCACAGTATGCTCCTGCTGGCCATTCTGAAATACTGGTATCACACTTTGATAGTTCGGTGAAGGCCGTCCGTCCCACCCATCTTTCCTTGGTGGCCATTCTGTCACTCTGGCCCTGACGCCCATTTTAGGCATGGCTGGAGTACCATTTGTTTTGCCAGCACCTTCAGGTTTTCCCTGCATATTGGAGGCTGGTGGTCCCATGCTACCATTTAGGGCTTTGAGTTTCCTGCCGAATAGTTCTTCTGACTGCATGGCTCTGGAGTATTCTTCTGGGCCTCCCACAATTCCCACAAGGTTTGATTTGTTATCCGTCACAGGGCTCAAAATACTCATATCCTGCTGGCAGACCCCTTGAAGAGCAGACTTTCAGGACCCTTCTTCATTACATCATGTGAGTGGAGGAGGAGCCTCTTTCCTGAGTCAATGAAGCAGGCGCCGTCATAACTCACTGAAGGCGGCTGGCACGACAATCGACACACAGCATTTGGATGTCAAGGACAAGTGCCTGAGGAGCGCTGAGGCACAGCGGAGTGGAGTCTTTTCTCACAGTGTGCCGCCAATGCAGAACGACAGCTGGAGGAGTCGGATCTGTAATGCAGAAACAGAAACATGGAAGAAAATGTTAGCACACAGCAAGTGGGGTAGGGTACTTTAAAACATTTAAAACACAGGAAAAAAGCAGTCTTTATTCCTCAAAATGACCCCAAAACACAGCACATTCAGTTCAGCTATAAAAATGATCATACTGCTGACCTAAATTGTCTGTAGCCTGTTATCTTGTGATAAACTCCCACCAAGGTGTACTTAGGGCTGTATTAGTTTTGGAACTATGTAGAGCACATCATTGAATATAGCTAATTAGTGTATTTGAGAGGAGCTGGTGCTATTATGGGTTTATAACAAGATAGAAGTATATCTTTGTTTCAGCAAATGCCTGACAGATGGTGGTTAACCAAATTACAGCAACAAGAGGCAGATGTTCAGCTAAAGGTTCGCATGTACCACTATCTGATCCAACCGCTCACAGCATTATCAAGACGGCAAATTATACAGGAGGGGTACGTTTGCATATTTAATCCCAACACCGCTTTGCTTTTTTATCTGATGTCATTGGTTAGGAGCAAATTTGTCACATGATGTACTTGGAGTGAGAGGATTATTTTTGCCAGCCTCCCACCTTGAGGGCAGATTATTTCTTATTCCTGACTGATTAAACCTCAGACACGTAGGTGACCTTTATTGGGAAACATGTCTGGAACTGAAGGAAACAGTAATTTGTGAGAAACTTTGAGGAGAACACACACTCAAGCAAAAAAGTAGCACTTGGCCTGCACTGAGGTTATCACAGATGATAACCATGCCATTCGAGAAAAGTTTTGCCAGCACTACTGACCAGAATGATTCTGAGAAGATTAGTGACGCTATGGAGCAGAAGTTTGCTGATCTGAAGTCCAACCTGGACAGACGGAGTAACCGCACTTAAGACAACACTAAAAGAATAACTGAAACACACAGCTGTGTTTCTGAGGGTGAAGACCACACAACCTCTCTGGAGGACAGGGTCACTGAACTTGAGCAAAGGAGGAAAATTAAAGAGGACCCGATGAGGTAAACTGGCTATGACACATATAAAACAGAAAAGTAACAATGGTCACTGAAGCATGAGGTTGTAGTCCACGCCACTGCTGTAACTTTAGAGGAGAAAGCTTGCAAGTTTACTTTTTCCCCTTGTTCAGTTTTGTTCAACCGTGGAAATAACAAACAAACAGCTGATATCAGCAGTTTTATTCATTAACCTGAGCATCTGAGGAGAGAGAGAAGGAGAGCGAAAACATTGTCCTTGAAACGCACCTTCATTCCCTCTTGGGTATTTCAGGCGTCAGATATACACACACACTGCAAAATCACATTTCCATTTTTATCCGTAAGAAATGTCCCTGTATATCAGCCATTTGTAGACTTCGTTAACTAGGCACCACAGTGGCCATATAACCTCCTTCAACTGTGTGAAACGATTTGACATGGACAATGTAATAAAGACGCTAACAAAGACCATACTGTATACTGATGCTGAAAGCAAACCTCCAAGAGGAAGTGAGCAAATCCAGGAAACCCAAGCAGGTTGTTCTCTCATCGATCTCAGGCCATGCTATTAGGTGTGTTGTTGGTCCAGTGAGGGTAAGTGGTGTTACACTGGATTCATATCCTCAAACACTGACTTCCGATGATCACACCACACCATGCCATAACAGAGACTGTGAGTTCTCCTAAACTGACCTAAATGCTTTTTTCTTGTTCTCTCAAGCTGGTGGCGTGCTTCATTTCTTCTAGTACTGCAATCATGTGAAAATCCCATGAGTTATCAAGTAAACCCTGAAGATCACAGAAAAAAATGGCCCTGAATTGCTAGTTTTTTGCTTCAGTGAAGATAAGCCCTGTTAAAGCTACTCTCTTTGTAAGGTTTCACTGTGGACATGATAGATAAAGTTAAGCTCTGTCCACTGCCCTTTAACATGATAGCTTCTGTTTCCAGACAACTGTTTACATTTTTCTGTCATTTACCACTAAAGAGGAGGGTGAGCTATTTTGGGATGAAAATTTGGGTCACATCAAGATTAGCTAAAACACACACTGGACCAAATACACATGGGATGAGTTGGGAACTTTGTGATAATAAAGTACAAGCTTTCTGCCTGGGCCAAATACAGGTTAGGCACGCATGACTCAGATGTGTAGGAACAGACTGATAAGCATACCTTCTCAGTTAAATCTGCTGCCTAACTCATTCACAAGCAGAAAACTGTAGTGTCACTGTATTCAACACAAGGTTTAAAGAGGACAAGAAGATATGGAGTTGTGTCATGTGAGTGCATAATGCAGCAACAAGAACTGTTGTGGAAAACATGTTCATCTGTTACATTTGGGGAATGGTGAATGAATATGTGCTGGGCTGGAGAGTGTTTCTTCATTGAAACAGCAACAAAGAATGACACTGAAGGCTTTTCTCCATGGAAAACTTGTTTTCAGTCTTCCTGACTGGCTTCGCTCTTGTAGTACGACAATGGTTAGTCGATCAAGTGTGTTTTTGAAAGTGCCTGCCCTTTTCCAAACAGTTTCCCTGGACGACTTTCCAGATGCTTCTGTGCAACAACCCATCTGGTGCTTCTGGATACTACTAAGGTAGAATTCAATATATATTTTTAACAATACTAATATGATAAGCAAATGTACAATAAGATTAGAACCATACACTTTCGTACCATGGTATAGGATGAAACCAGTATACTGCTGCAACTATAATAGTCACCAAAACAAACAAAACATCTCAGAAAAGTGACTGTAGGTGACTCGACATTTTCCCAGCAGCTTCTACTCTTGCTGCTGGAAATTAATTTTTGGTTTCTCCAGTCAACCAAAATTGACCTCAGATTTCTTTCCCAGGCATGGCAGGGAGCAGAGGTGACAATGGCAGTCTGCTGACCGACACCCAAATGTCACGCGTTGACTGAACAATTACAGCGAGTGATAGCAAAATGTGCCACCTGTGCAAACAGCTTTATCAATAGTGACACTCCAACAGAGGCTTTAACGGATGACTGAGAACAGGAAGAACAAAGAAACTGACATACTGTAATTTCAATGCATGACAACAAAATAGCATGAATGACTTTTCACAGTAGTCTGTGCTGAGCGGCTAAAAAAGATAGAGGGCTGTAATGCTGTCAACACAGCAGCGCTGTTATCACTGTCAGGAGAAAACAGCATTATGTCATCGTGTGAAAAGAAGAAAAAAAAATGGACAAACATGAAGAAATAAAGATAACAAAAGACACCACCAGTACAAATATTCCCTATTTTAAAAGCAAACGTCTTTTCAGTCCTGGCTGTGTTTCATAGATCGTCTCCAATCTCTTTCCCACTTGTAGTGAATTCATAGTTTAAAAAGAACAAAACAAAACACAGAAGCAGGAGATTAGTCTGTTTATGTTCATACTGCCCAGCCTCTCCGTGTTTGTGCTGCTACACGGGGTCAGGAAAGGGTGAACTGGCTTCTATTTCACCTTGAGGACAGGACAGGATAAACCAGTGAACATGGTGGTCTGTGTTTCCCTTTCCTGCCCTCTATTAACTACTTTCCCTGCGACAGTGATTAATGAACTCAGTTGTAGCATGTCTCATTCCACATCCATCCCCCTGCACCCCCAACCAATAGAGTGCCACACGCTACTTGGTCAGCAGAATCTATCTTCGGTGTGACCTGAAGGAGGCTGTTTTCTGTCCTTTCCTTTGTGGCTGTGTGTACAGGGGAGACAGCAGATGGAGGGTGGGCGGTCTGCTTTGCTAACAGCCCTTTATTACTAGAGTAATGCATCGCCATTATGGGTGTTTAAGACACAAGGCCTGTTGAACGGGGGAAGGGATGGAGAAGGAGAGATGGGAGAAAGACAGGCCTAATTACAGTAATGAACTCATTTTCTGTCTCTGATGTTGGATAGTCTGTCTTTCATCTTGGTTCATCTAGAGAGGAGTGGCCCAGCAGTTCTCCTAGGTCTTAAAATAATCCTGACATTGTGGCCTGATTAAAGGCCCGGCAGATATTAATACGTTGTCAGAGAAGTGAACACGATCTGTCCACCATCTTGAGATTAATAGTTATTATCACTGAGAGGCCATTTCACCAGAGCCAGACACACGGCATGATGTCAGCCAAGTCTGACACTCACTTCTCATTTAGTCACTTCTATGTCTCCTACACAACTGTCACTACAATCAGAGGAATCCCTCTGAACAACACTGTGGATCGTCTTTTTGTCAGAGTTTGGTTGCGGCTCTCTTGCAGTTCTCCAAATTATCAAAATGTTTACAATATTGGATTAATCAAACTGGGCAGTATGGCACTTTGCTGCTCAGCTACTTGAGTTAAGAGTGTAAAAAAATGTAAATTTGAAAGAGATTTATGGAAATTAAGTCATAATGCAAGGATGTTCTACAAAACATCACTGCATATATTAACACTGACGCTGTATTTGACGCCAGTTGCAAACACATTTTGTGCACAACATTATTAAGATTACTCCAGTTAGAGCTGACAGCACTTCAGAAAATTAAGCACATACTGTATGCTCAAAAAGCACGACCATGTCGTAAGGCCTTTAAAAATTACTCTTGAGAGGAATGTCAAATCATTTGCATGCCTGATACTAACATAAGGTTACCTTTCAAAATATCTTGTGCAGCATAAACTAGAGGAGTTGATGCTGCAAAGGTCTAGCGTGTTAAAATTGCAAAATTCACCGAGAAGTCACAATTATGGAAGCAAAATATCAAGATTTGCATATGTTTGACCATCACAAGCACAATGTAGCTGTATGTTTCTGCCAGTGCACCCACTCTGTATGATTACAGACCATTACAATAACAGAGCAGCGTGTTATTATATTATTCAGTTCACCGGCAAAGCTGAAGCCAAAGCATCTTGTAGGTAACAGAAGGCACATGGCCCAAAAGCGAAGCAACTGTATTCAAGCCATGTTTTTCCTTTCCTTGAATTTTCACATTCTTCCAAAATGTGGTATCCACTACAATGTCCAGCCTAGTGCACCTCAGGCCAAAGTCAAACATGTTCATTTAGCCCCTCCAAAGCTGCAGGGTCACCCTGAGCCCCGGGGTGAACACAGACCTGTGATTATGGACAATTATCTTTAATAAACGGCAATGTAATTGAGCCACATTAATGCTCCTCTGTTCTCAGCAAGCAGGAAGTAGTAGCTGGCCTCGTCCCCAAGACACCTCGACCTCCAGAGCTGAGGCCAAGCCATGATGCAGTCATCTCCTCCTGCAGCCAAATTAGGGTGCAATGTAGGTTAGAGGCCAAGATGATTACAGCAATTTTCCAGCTCATGGACTTCATCATATAGTGAGTCAGGCAGCATTACTATGTGAAGCAAATTTACAAGTCCTGCTCTATGCATTCACAACCCTATTTATTTTAGTTGCTTGTCACCTGCCTTCTACTGTTTTATGTTGACAGGCTTCAGCCAGTCAGACATTTGGATGTGTCACACTGTGTTCATCATTAGCACAGAGGAAGGAAAAAATCCAAGCGGAAAGCAAACAGACCTGAAGGCACATTTGCTTATGCTTCACTGCCCGCCATTTGATTCCTCAATAAACTCACAATAAAAACAATGAATCACATTCCATGTCACATCACACTCAAATACAATCAAATTTGTGCCGCACACTGTGTTAGTGTTTCACCCTCTGAGGAGTTGATTTAAAACAACGTGGGAGCTCTGTTTTCAATCCTCTATTGTGAGCAGCTGTTCCAACCTTGCGGTGGGAATGGGAGGGCTGTACGCTTTGGTTTTGGGCAGGATAGATATTAAATTCATCACACTTGCAGTCAGAGAAGGAGGGGTGTATGACTGCAACCAGACACAGGCATCTCCAATTTGATGAAAACATTTCTGTTTCTGCTTCACTGGAGTGATTCTTTACCTTGACTGGGTTAAAGCACAGGAGAATGTGGGGTTAAGAAGAGACATGAAAGTGCTGGAGCTGGAAGACAAAAAAAGAATGGGAGTTTTGCCAAATCTTGCTCAAAGAGATCTGTACAATTAAACCACAGACCCAATTAATTGGGCGATGGTGTCCTTGAGAGTTCATTACTGGGTCCTGGGAAAGCAGGCATACCATCTTCCCCAAGTGGCTCCATAACCAGAGAGGACACTGTGTGCAAGACTCTGTGTGTTCATGCGACCAAAGAAAACCAAATGCGTCATTCAACTTCTTCCTCTTTCATCTGCTGCTCCCACAATTCAACCTCACAACAGGGAGGAATCTCACACCAGCTGACACTCAAATTAGCACTGATGCTAAAGCCCTGCCATTAATGGCCTAAACCACCCCTTCCTGTACACAGCGATAACTCACTATAGCCTAAGAACCCAATCATCTAACTCCACCTTCTCTTATTGTGTTCAGACCACCAACTGAACACCCCGATGTGCCAATATTGCCTGCAGGGAGAAATGCTGAGATTTTAATGGCCAGTGTGAATGGAGGGTCACACCCTCAGTGGGAGGTAAGGAAACCAATGAAATGAGTTCCAGCCAAGCCGCCTTATCGAGCCTGATGTGTAGAAACGAACAGCACACCATATCCAGCTTAGTTATCCTTAAAAGATATTCACACGGATGGGAATTTAACAACCACAGATGCTAAGAATTATTTAGGTTAAGTGAGGTTGCGTAAGTAATAAGCTACAGAATTAAAAATAATACCTCGCTAGTGACGGATGGCAATTTGACAGCATCTTCCATTAGAGAGGATATAGGGACTGTCAGTAACCATTTGCCCACTGCTCCCCCTGCATCGCACCCTCTCCTTCAGAGTTTTCTATTATGAGCTCCAGTGTGCTCGATTTGAAATCAGCTTTGGCTTGCCCTCAAAGGCTGCTGAATACAGCTCTGGGTGTGACTGGAGGTTTGTCCCTCTATGTAAAATTGTGGAATTCACAGAGAATCACAAAGCCAGAAATCCTGATGGTGAAAGTTGAAATGAACAGATGCACAAGCTCCAGATGCAGCTTAAAGTTACAGCTTATGTTACAAGAGGGACAAGATGATTTCGAAGCGGTCCTGATGCTGCTTTGCAACAACAAAAAGCAGACAATGTGTTTGTTCCCTAAACCAAAGAAGGAGACAGAACAGAGAGCTTACTCTTTTCTACCAGAGGAGGGGTGCAAATGAGGGGGCGAATGTGTGCCAGCCACTTTTATGATGTGCCAAAAATGAGTGACCTATTTCAACAAAAGTAATAAACACTCCAAGTAAATAAACCTAATGTGATTTACTTCATTAACTGCATTAGAAGTGTCTTTCAAATTTTCTCAAACATTTCTGTAAATACTAAACTACAGCACAGTGCCAGTAAAGCAACATGAAAGGTGAGAAGTACAGCCAAGGACCAGCTGCTTTCTACTAGTTTTGGTAAAATATTTCAGTATTCAGTACAGTTTTAGCAGATCTTTGTGTGTTCATGGAACATATTCATAGGATGGATTCCTTTCAAAGTTGCCTTGAAATTATTCATCCTGGTTGTCAAATTTGCTCCATTTACCCAGTTTGGAAATAATATAAACAGCAGATTAACAAGGACCATGTGCCCCAAAGCTGATCCCTAAAATGTGGAACTGATCACACGACATCATTAACAATTTGGAGGCGCTTTAAGCATGAAAGTTATAATTGCAGGACTACACACACTGCATTACAGCCCAATGAGGGCTTTTTATTTGTTGCAAACCTGCCTTATTATTTGAGTGAATATGACATTTCTGTTTTTCAATGTCCAGTCCCTCCAGGTTTTACAACCCTGATTCCAAAAAGGTTGCAACAGAATATGATCATCTGTTAATCCTTTTTGACATATACTCAATTGAAAACAGAACAGGGACTGGGAAAGTTGTGGAATGCTCCAGAAACACCTGTTTGAAACATTCCACAGGTAAATAGATTCATTGGTAACAGGTGAGAGTATCATGATTGGGTATGAAAGGGGCATCCTCAAAAGACTCAGTCATTACATTCTGTTTCTATTTATGTATTGCAGTGCCCTTTTTTGGAATCAGGGTTAAACTACTCATTTGTAACCTAATATCTCTTTAACGGTCTGCATATGTGCATTCTGTCCCCTTCAAACTTAAATCTTTGAGTGAAAGCATAAGAGTGTCAAAATGACAATGGGCATGACAGCAGCCCAAGAAAATACAGAAAGAACTACAAAGGAGAGGGGTGTGTGTACATTTGAGTGTGTGCTTGCGTAAAGGGAGAGGGGCCGAATGGAGGCAGTTTCTGCAGGAGAGAGAGACGATTAGAGGCCTTTTGTTTACATCTCAAAGCACACGGACCCAAGTTGACCTAACAGCAGAAGAACAATCAGCAGAAGAGATAAAAAAGGAGGTCAGACAGCAAAGAGTAAACATATACCCTCGCCGTCTCATCATTCCCCGGGCGCCAGGCCTCACTATGCACTGTGGGAAATGCCCACATTCACTAATGCCCAGTCAGGGCTCCAGGTGCACAGCCTTTTGGAGAACACAGCCTTTATCAAACAAGCACAGCAGTGTCTCCGGGAGTCTAACCTCTGGCATTAGAGCCGCTTCAAAAGAGACTCTTTTATACTCTGTCTGCATTTTGATCTATATAAAACTCCAAGTAAAAATCCTTTCAGCTGTTTCACTTCTAGACTAAGAAGACTAGACGGGAATCTCTGCAGAAAGGAAGTTGCCTCATACCAGACTAAAACTTCAGTACTTCCATAGCAGCCTTGGAAAACTGAATAGCTTTCCACACATATAAGGTGGACAGCTGGAAGAAAAGAGGCCACAGATATATACTGTAACTGTGTGCTCAGGTTCACTGTCTGATATCTGCTCCTGTGGTCACAGAGCTCACCCGAGGTCACTGCCCTCCAAGAGTAATCTCGCCACACCTCATTGGTCAACAGTAGTGCTCTCACGTGTAAAATTAAACAAAAGATAGCCGTTTGCTTTGCCGTGGACTTTGTGGTTTGGACTGCTGGTTATTTCTAGCCATTGTCTTATCATGGAGGTAGCTTACATAGACATGGGGCTGTTTTCCTACAGCAGTGTATCCCAGAGTCTGTGCTCGCAGTAGCTCCATGTGGAATGTCTGAAGCACAGGGGTCACTCGAGATCTGACTCCACTTTTCTTGGTTCAGGGAACAGTAAGTATTTACCCAACAGAAACTGCAAATGGTAAACTCGTTTCATTTCCTGCACACATTCAAATCTCATAATATCTACCATATGCTGCATTACAGACAAAGAAATGGGGTCTGCCAGAAGAGTGGTTTGAAACACCATGATTGTGTATGGAAGCCAGGGAACAAGTCAAAGTAAATCTTATTATGTGTACATACCTTTCATCTCTATTTCTCTGCAAACATCAATTGGGTCTTTCAAAGTAATTGATTGCATTGCGAAGCACCACAGCATGTTTTGAAGATCTGCATGCAAAGGCTTCAAATGCAACATTTATGCTCATTCACCGAGGAGTGTTTTGACATGCTATATGATCACTAAATATCCACAACAGATGTTCTTTAAGTGCTTTAAAAGAACTGACTCTTATCACTTGGTTACAACTGAGCTCATTCATCAAGTCATTTGTCACAGTATCTCTACTGCAGACATAAAATGCACCTTGTGCTTCAGATATATTGTTTCTAAATTCCAATGGCAGATAATGCATTGAGATGACAGCCATCGATTAAATGAAATTACCACTGCAGCTCTGGAATGACGACCTTTACGTGCCAAGATTAACATAATTACTAATGGCAATCCATCAACTGGGAGCTTAACAACAGTCACAGCACTGATGGTAGCTTCAAATAATCACACTGACAAGGTGTAGAGCCGAGCTATGTGGCGAAGTCACATTATGAAAAGAAAAGAAGTATCATATACTGTAAATCAGCACAATAGTGGTAGTGCTGGCTGTAGGTAGTGCAGGAGAGAGGCAGGCCTCCTCCTGGCTCCACTGAAAATGGGAGTCTCCCACCCTGATGCCCCGCCAGCTGGCTAACTGCCCAGCGCCTGCCAGGCAGCACACTGCCATTGTCCTTTAGTTGTTTCAGGGTGATCTGAGAATTAAAATAGACGGGACAACAGATTTTCCCTGTTTATATACACAGAATGGAGAACAACCACTGTGGTAAACAGAGACCCACAGTGCACTAAGTTAAAAGATTTAAGCAATGTTGTAAATCTGGCTAAGTATAACGAAGAGAGTCCCTGTTCTTATTCAAAATTAATGAATACTGACTAGTGGAATACCGTGTTATTGGAAATGCGACTAGCAGTGCTATCACGAAGCACTTAGTTGTATGTCAGCTGATATTATATAACAACCTGCATTAATATCACACCCAAGATACACATGCATAGTTTTAGATGTCGATCCCAGAGCCTACTGAGGTCTCGCAGACTGGAGCTCCTGTATGTTCCCAACAGAAGGAGACCGTGTTTGTTCTTGGCTGCTCCAGTGGAGCCCCACGAACAGAGAGCACTGTGCTGTGGCCCTTCTCCAAAAGGGACCATCTGTCTCCCGAACTTGGCCTAGCCACACCAGCCTTCACTGCTATGGTGAGACAGAAAGAGACGTGCAGGGTTGATGTGGCCCAGCAGGCCTCCAGAATAAACCACCACCTATTTCCATCAGCACACATACCCCCTCTGCTGCTTCCCAGCAGCCCGCTGCTTGCCCCTCTACCTCCATACCAATGACAGCCTGTCAGCGGAGCACATTCTCCCGGGAAAATGAGAGAAAGAAAAGAGGTGGAGAGAAATAGTGAGAATGGCGCTCTGATCTTGCAAAAAGGAAAGCTGTTAAAAGAGTTGTGAGGAGGCCAGATCGAAAGCTCTGAGAACATCCTTGCTCCTGCTCCTTTGCTGAGGTCAGTCAGAGTCCATATTGTCACATTATCACTGAGGAACAGTGCAGCAAAGGAGGGAAGTAGGTAAGCTGTGTGACACCGTGAAGACTGAGAACCTACACACCGACACACTCTCACACACATCTTTCAGGGAACAGCATTTATACATGCTGACTGGCAGAATGACCTCAGAGTGTGTCAGGGCCACGGAGCATCTGTGCCTCCTCTTATTCACTTCAGCGTACTGATTTTCTTTTCAAAGTTTGTTTTTCACACTTGGCCTGGTGTCGCTGACTGAAATCTGGGGTAAGAGAGGCCATTTGGACTCCCGGGCAGCAGCTGGAAGCCCCACAGCTGATACCGAATAAGGTTTAATCAACTAGAGGATGTGAGGGGAACATAACTGCAGGGAGAGCAGGAGTAAGCACAGATACACAGATGAATCACTCATTTATTCACCTTGCAAGAACTTTCTGTGCTGTGTCTGCCAGAGACACACACTCACAAATTCCTCTTCGTACACACCACAGGCTAGACAACTCAAACATACCATTGTCTAAGATTTTGCTTGCTTTATAGAATGCTTATTCTGCACAGAAATGCACCAATATGAGGTCAATATGTATTATTTAGCTGTTCCATTTTTTCCATTACACATGGACATTACATGACAACCAGCATTAGAGATCAACAGTTGCCATGCTTACCTGATTAAGAGGGTCCTTTTTCATCAGAGCCATAAATCCTAAAGGCACAGGACACAAAGCCCTGTGAGCCACTGTGTTAATGAGCTCAATGTGTGGAAATGCTATCCAAGTGCATTAAATCCATCAGCCACTTGTTGAGAGGAAGCCGCCGCACTTCACAGCAGAAAGCCTCTACTATAAACAACTCTTCCTTCTGCTCCTTTATCCAATAACTAGTTTGGGGAGGAAATGGAGAAAGATTGAAGAAAAAGAAGAAGAGAGAGTAGAATAAGGACAAGTCTGGCAGCCATCGGGGAGTCAGTTTAACAAAATGCATACAGCTGCCCCCTAATGCACGCGGCCCTCTCCCTCCCCCTGTGACAAAGCCACCAACAGAATGAATAAGACTGCAACATTAGCATATGTAAGGGAAGTAGGTGGCTGTGCTGGGTGGGGGGAGAAAGACTGCTGGGTGTTGGTGGTTGGGGGGAGGGGGTGGACCGTGACATTCAGAAGTTTTCTGGCTGACAGGAAGGACAAGGAAAAAGAGGGGGAAAGCTATTGTTCCCGGGAAAAGATGCCCAGGTCAAGCCTGTGACCTTCCAAGTTTCTTGGGATTGCTGACATTTGGAGCAGCGGGAGATGGAGGAATCCACTTATCTGTTCCCTGTCCTATGAACTACAGCCTGGTACAAAGGTCTGTCTGACAAACAGAGCCAGCAACAATGACCACCTTAAGCCCTCTGAGATAAGGAAAGAAAGACACGACCAGAGAGGGGAACTGCCCTTCTTTCAAAACTGATAATCCCTCTAGCCACATGCCATATGCTGAGCCTGCATATTTTTACCTTCAGTAGAGGCCAGAGCAGCAGATAGGAGGGAGGTAGGGAGGGGAGAGTCTGCAATGGTCCTAAGAGCAGGGAAGAAAAATGCACGAAAAGGTCCTCATCTCTGCAGGGTGCTACTCTCCGGTGCTTCACTGCAAACAGCTGTGGGTTTAAGTGCCTGCACACACCAAGCCAAAGAGCTAGCACCAACAAAGACTGACTGCAGTGTGCTTAAGTGCAGCTTTTATCAGAAGATGTGAGGGAATGCATCAAAAGCTACAGCTGACAGCAGGCTGACCACTAGCATTCATGTACGATCTGCGCCTGCATGGCACTAAATAACAAGTAAGAGGTCTATTCAAAAGTTGTGGCTGGCAGTGTAAAGGTGTGCTTTGCCTCGCTATATGCATGGTCTTTTGCCCCCCCCACACACACACACAGGAGAATCTGAAGGAAAGTGGTGAAATCAACAACTTGAACAGCTAATGCCTGGGTGGTCAAATGTTACAGTGGCAGTTTCAACTGTTTGGCAAACATATTCTCAATTACCCTTAGGTGTGAGTGTGAAAGTGAATGTTTGTATGTCTGTATATGTTGCCCTGCGATCGACTGGCGACCGGTCCAGGGTGTACCCCGCCTCTCGCCCGTTGACAGCTGGGATAGGCTCCAGCCCCCCACTACCCAGAAAGAGATAGGCGGGTATAGAAGATGAATGAATGAATGAATATTCTCAATTAATTTTTCAAACATTTAGTGAGATTAAGGCTGTGTACTTTTTTTGGATTACATATATGTACTTCTGAGTAGCAATTTCCTTGTGTGCAAATGGAGGTCAGCTGACCATCAGCTGTTGTCTTTGTGGTGTTCAACTTCAGCTTTTAATGGAAGACGTCTGGGCTGTTCGGCAGTGTCAGCTGTTATTTGTTGCCGTTTGTTGATGCCACTTCCTTGAGGTCAGCTTGGTGTGCTTTGGCCCCAACACAGAGATAGTGAAGCAGACTTGCAACTGTAAGGGTTTGTGGTTGAATTCTGTGAACCAGCAGGTTAAATGTGGGTGTGGAGACCAATAAAACCTTTCTAACCAACCAATGAGACAACAGTTGAGGAGTTGCGTAAAAAAAACACATTATTTCAGAGGAAGTCAACCATCCTTGGACACATAAAGGCTAAAAAAAGAACAACTTTGTACGGTAATTGAGTTTTGATGATATATCTCTGCAACATAATTGAGTTTCAGGGAGCTTAATTGGAAAAACACTAAACAGTGTCATTCTAACCACTTCCTGATGCTCTGTCTGTTTCTGGTTGGAGGTACGAGCATGTTAACAGCAGGAAATGACAGACTTTAATCAAGCTGAATGACTGGCAGCAAGTACAGGTCTGTGTGCCACAATCCGCTTTGATCTAGCCTCTGCAGGCAGGTTTGCAGCTTTGATTTGAGTTGAGGGGAAGGAAAGAGTTTTATTTGAAGAGTGGGAAGCCCCAGGAGGTAACACTTAGGAGTTCTTGTCACTGCATCCCAGCAAACAGACAAACTATTCATCAGCCTACACACATGTGCAGCAGGGCCTGTGGAGAAACACACAATCCCACAAGCGCTGCTCGTTTGCACATGGACGACCGGGTCTGATGGGTAATTTACATACCAAGGGTAGTCATTACACAAACGGATACACATGCAGAACGACCTACATTCACAAACACTAAAAAAAACATCTTTCACAGCTCATTTTTCAAACGCTGTGGAGAGTTTTGACTTATTTAAAGAAATATACTGACTTCCATCATCTAACTCAATATGAAAAAAGAGTTTCTTTTAATCATCTCCTGCATAATAATAAAATGAAATGAAATATACTTTTAGTGGCAGAGGATTGTTTTTGTCGTCACACTTGAGTTGTGATTTGTTTTACTCACATGGGAAGTCCCACAGAAAATGGCAATATTAAGCCAGGGACAAAGTTTCTGTTCATTCAGAGTGTTCATTTCTCCACCATTACATATATATATATATACACATACACACACACTTTGCTTTAGAGAAAAGTTTAGCTTTGTACTTGAGCTGGATATGGCACTTGTAATTAACATTTTACATGCTTAAAGGAGCATATTTTGGACAATACGCTTGTTTACTGATTGAAGATTGATGCAGAGTATTTCTTTAAAATAGTGCAGCATATAACTGCCCTGTAACAAGAGATGTGATAGTGAGATGTAACACGTAAATTAGTGAAGCTTAGTGTCTTTAGACAGCGTCAGACTAGCTGTTTCCAGTTTTTCTGCTAAGCTGAGCTAACTGGATACTGGCTGTAGCCTTGTATTAATTGTACAGACCTGAAAGAGGTTTCAATATTCTTATCTGACTCCCTGTAAGAAAGTGAACAGGTATATTTCCCCAAATGTCCAACTGTTCCTTTAAGCATGAGCATTAGGCAGAGCTTTCTACTGGACTAACTATAAATGTGGACAAACTGTCAAAAACTGTGCAAAATGTAATTCCTCACCCCTGATCACAATACACGTACACTCACCATTATCCAGGAGATAGCATAGTGTTAAATCACACACTCTGAGATGCTCTCTGCAGTGAAGCCTATTCTTTCCAAACAGAATAGGCTTCTCTTGTCATTCTACAGTCAACCTGAAAAGACAACCAGACTCAGCATGGCAGTGTGAAAGCCACTGAGGCTTTCTTCATAATTACAGTACTAAACAAAGGAGCATAATGTGGTAAGGAACAAGGGCTTTTGCCTGATTACTTCCACCAGGGGACACTTAACAATCCACCAAGAATGAAAGGCACCTGTATCTGCTTAGATTGAGCCCTCCTTCATGAGGGCGTGACGATAGCCAGGCATGTGATACATTTGCTGTCCAGTATTTTTAGTCCAGCTGATAATGGCATGCTGTGGTAAGACAAGTTTCTCCTTAGTTATGCAGAGAGGGAGAGAAGTTGTTTAGGGAAACAGCCTGTTCCTCCTGCAGAGAGGAAGGGAAGGAAAGCAGCTGGCAGGCAACAGGCAGACACTCCAAGTGTCACTTCTCTCCCATTCACCCCCTCCCTGTCCCCCTGTCTCTCTCTCTCTCTCCCTGTCTGTCTCTCTGTCCGTCTCTCTCTCTCTCTCTCTTTCTGTTTATTCTGTATCTGTTGACTGAATTCATCAGAGAGCAAGACTCTGAGCAGCCTCCACTATCCTCCCATGCCACTCCATCAGGAGAAGAGTGAAAGAGAAGGGGGTAGTGGGCACATGAGGTGAGGGGGTGGAGAGTAAACAGTGGTTTCGCATCCCCTATGTTGTTGCTAGGCAACTTTTTTCTGCGTATGACAGCACTGAGTGACAGCAGACCTCCCTTCAGAACAAAGAGGGAGGGAGAGGAGAAGAGCAGAGAGCAGCACAGAGATGAGTGGTGATCTGGTGAATACAGGGACAGACACATTGTTGCTCAGTTTCAAGCAGCACAAAGCAACACAAAGCAACATTATTTAACATTTTAGTCTTGAAAAAGGTGAACCAAGATAATGTCAGAAAAGATCTTGGAGTGAGGAACCAACAAGGGGTCGCAAGATAATCTGAGGGGTCATGACATAGCTGAACAGAATAAGAAAGCAGAAAAACATTTGCGCTTCTCATTTTTGCAGTTTTCTTTGAAAGAAATTAGTGAAAAAAATTATTCTTTCAAATAAAAAATAGTCAAATGCAACTGGTGACAGTGGATTTTGCACTGCTTCAAGGCAGTCTGAAGAGGGTGGGTACCAGAGCTTCAAAACATTGTCACTGGTGCAAACAACTTTATCTCTGCTCACAGAGAAGTAAACTTAATTTCTGCTGCTGTAATCACACTGCAGAGCAAAACAAAGAATTAATTTTTGAACACTACAGCATTGCCACTGGCACACTGAGGATGTCTTCAGCAATTAAGTGCTTATCCAAGTCTTGTTTCTATTTTGCAGCTTTGCACATGCTCTTTCATTAACTATGAACATATGATTAGGATCTGTCAGAAACTCCTGGGGCAGAGTACCAGCATCACCACCACAACCTACAAACTATACTTTGGCAAAAGTTGGCAGACACCAATAGTTCCGGCTCAGCACATTTTGTGTGCAGGACAGATGACGTGCTTCATCCACAGGGCACATAATGAGGGTTTCTGACGATTGCAGGGGCTAAAATTAGCACGTGAATAATAATCACTGGCCAGAGAGCTGCTTTTCATTGGAAGTTTGGCAGGGGAGAGTGCACTGGATGCCAGATCAGGGGTGCTGCTCCATGGATGTGTGCAGAGGGAGCAGGCAGTCAGGAAGCAAAGGAAAGTTGACACTGGAAACAATATTGTTAACAGCAGTACGGGCAGAGCTGCCAGTGTTTTTAGATGACCATGTAGGACTGCCAAATGCCTGCACCAAGGCTGGCAAGAGAAGTGGAAAACAACACAACAAACAAACAAGCATTCTAACAACAGTTACCATTCATAAATGTATCAACCTGTTGACATGCTGGAGGTGTGGCTAGGAAAAAGACTATATTCAGAACGCTGTACAGGATCTAGATACCAAAACAACAATAAAAACAACAACAACAACAACAACAACAACAACAAGCCAAGTGAAGGCCATCTGGAGCATATGTTCCAGTGCAGCTACTTCCTGCTGTAATTAATGAAGATCTCCAAAGGGAACAGTCTGATTAAGTGAAAACTCTTCTTATTCTCCACAGGCCGTGTTTTCAGAGCTCAGAGAGAAATGGCTCCGACAGAATTCCTGAGAGCTCGGCGGCTCTGGTTTGTCATGCAGCTGGCATCTCTTTTATGGAGTCACTTTCAAAGCCCCCCGACACAAGTGGCATCAAAAACATCTGTTCCCTGGGCAGCTACCCACATGAGAGATTGCCCAGTCCTGACAGGATGGCCTGCAGATGTAGGCAGCAACCGACATGCAAATGTACATGTAAAAGAGGAGACAGCCGCATTGTGACAGTTAAGACAACAATATAAGTTACAAAGGAGAGGAGAGGAAAAAAGAAATGACAAATACAGTGAAAAGATATGGACAGAGAAATGATGAAGAATGAAAGGAGGGAGAAAACCTGAATAACACGAGATGATATGTTATTATAGTGGAGGAAGAGGAGTGCAATAACTAGTAATTCTGAGTCATATGTCTCCTGGCTATAGTGAAGGATGTGCAGTGGTACTTTGAATCCCAGACTGAAGGCCAATTTGACCTCCATCCTGTTCAAAGCAGCGCTGTTAGTAGAGGGGCCTGCTAATGCCTGATGAAGTAGCAGTAGCACAGCTATATTAAGGCTGCTGTGTCCAGAGTGTACGAGATGCCTTAAATGCCCACTCTGCTAGTGCTCAGCGCAGTGTAAAACACTATGCATCATTAAGGGAAGTACTATCCACGGCCCTGTAAAAAGAGTGCAAGTGGGGGGAGAGTGGATAGAGGGAGGCAATGGGAAATGGTCCGAGTTATTTCCATTCCCTCAGCCTGTTTATGGAAACATTACAAGAGCAAGGTTCAGTTCTCACGGAGCAGGAAAAGATTTGGGAAGTAAGAGTGAGAGACAGGGGAAAGTGAAGGAGGGAGTGGAAGAGAAAAAGGAGGAGGAACTGCTGCTTTTAGCTGTTTTCTCTGGAAAAGACCTTGCTCTGTGTGTGTCCTTCATTGTGTGATTCTCCCTCTGGCACAGGCCACAAAAGCCTCCATTTATCTATCCTGAGCATCTAGCCTTATTGAGAAAAGGCCCTGAATGGCGGGCCGCCATCACATGTGCCAGGGTGACATGGCTTTTCCCTTGTTAACACTTTAGTCTTGCACCCAGAGTGCACCCAGCACAATCTCCACCAGAGTGAGGGATTACTCCTGCCGACAAACGGGGGGTAAAAAAGAAATAGTACATCTGTTCTATATATTTGCATTTCTTTGGTCGAATCACAATGCACCACTTGACTCGATGGAAAGCGAACATTCTCAGTCAGGCGTGAGAAACCCACCCCATCAATGAAGCCTTTTTCCACCCTTTGGTTTTTTAACCGGGGCAACAGCACATCACAAGGAGCAGCTTGCACAAAACACAATCTGTCAACTTGGAGGCAGACGGAGGCCAGTTTATTCATGATTCGCACTCATCAGTTTCTATTTACTCAGTGTTCTTTGGAGTAGAAAGGGGACCAAGTGCAATTTTAGGACATTGCAATGTGCGCTATTCAGCGATCTGCAGCTCTAATTGCAGAGTGAGAGGAATTTTCTACATCTCTAGCATTGAGGCACAACAGCTGCAGCTGGCATGGCATGCGGTGGGTGTGTTTAAGGGAGGTGTGGCAGCTAAAAGGGTGTCAAAGACAAACCTCCCACTAAGAGCCACCCACACACGCGCACAGCTACACAGAAACACACACAACTGCACACAGGGTTACATGCACAGACAGCCACATGTTCACAATCGCAAAGTATGCATTTGTCTCTATGTAAAGACGAATAATGTTAATGACATTCCAGAGCACTGGGGGAAATACCGCGCTCAAAATTTGCTCCCCTCTCGACTGCTGCTCATCAGCACATCCTTGATCTCACTGATTTAGAGAGGAGTCAGCTGCCTTAAAGAAAAAAACAACACCAACACATACAGTACATACGCGCATCCCAATCCTCCTGTCAGCTGGCCATCATCATCACCTGCTAAATATCATCTGTACACACACACACACACACACACACACAGTACACCAACCATTAAAGTGTGTTAAGGGACGGAGGGATACGAACGCTCTTTTTTTGGCTCCACATCTCTCTCGTCTTATTCCCACCTCTTTACACCCCCATCCTACCACCCCCCCTCCTGAATGTTAAATGGGGAAAAGTGTCCAGGGAGATGAGTGTGGACGAATTCATTCCTTCCACCAGGAGCCAAGTGCACTGATCCAAGCCATCATTAGGGGCCCTGGTGATCAAGTGACCTTTGACCTTTAGAACCGATCAAGGCCAACGATCTGATGAGGTGCTCTTATGATGGGGGTGGGGTGGGGTAAAGAGAGAGTGCACAGAATAGGGGGTGGATGTAAAATGTCCTAACTGTCATATGGAGCATGGTTGCAGTGCATCCTGCTGCATTTCCTCAGGGACCTCACTGGTGAATGCACATAGAAGTCCACTGACATAAATATTTATGCAATTCAGAATGACATTAAAAACCCTTTAAATGTACTTCCACCTCACTCAAGCAGAGATGAAGCAAAAGGAAGGTGTCTGCCCTTAATCACAGAGCTGGCCAGACTTTACAACAGAATACCAAATAAGCACAGATTTCCTTATACTTCGCTTCCTTATCTCTAAACTGCAGCTGGCTCTGAAGAATGTCACCAAGATGGCAGCATTTAGGGAAAGCACCAGGCATTGGCAGCTGTACAACATGCAATCAGGGTCAACAACCCAGCAGAATCAAGAGGAAAGCTTTAGTTTAGGTAGACTGCAAACGCAGTGTTACTGTATATCCAGCTGGGTTTGGTAAGATGGACGACTCCCACAGGCTGTTGCTATAAATAAGATCTTAGTCAACCTGTCTCGTTAATGAGAGAGTCAAAGAGTTCTTTAGCACTTCGTCAGAGTCTGTTGGGTAATGTGTGCCTCAGCCCTTGAAATACCACCTCAGAAATATGAAATACTTGAATCTTCACCATTACGATCGTCCCTAAGAAAGCACAGACAGTAATACTATTCAATACTATATCAATAATGACCGCAGTCTTCCAGTATGGGACTCCCTGGGGTAAAATCCTATCAAGGCTCATGGCTCATTGTGTGTCCTTTTCAGGATCCAGCCATGGGCATGTTGTTGATTCTGCAGGGCAACAACAAAAACACTGAGGTGACAAAGCAATGGTGCAGCAACAACCCATGAGGTCCACAAACAGCAGCTTGGGCTAACCAGGGAAGTAGCTCTGTTTGAGCAGAGGGAAATGCAAGAGGCCCCTGAGGGACTCCAGACTCAGACTGCCTTTCAGTGAAAATTAAACAAACTGACAGGAAACAATTAACCTCCATTCATTTCACTTTTTACACTGCCCCAGAAAATGTCAAATGTCACCACCTGAGAGAAAGGATCTTCATGTGTGACCCGATGAGAGTCTGTGTGTTTACATGCACTTAACTAACCTGATTATTGTTGGCTTTCTAACCTGATTTATTTAGAGTGGAGCAAATGAGAAACTGCTTCCTGGTTAGCTCAGCAGGATTTCTGCTGCAGAGACCGGAAAGAAAAGAACTTGGAACTTTGAGTAAACATATTAAAGTAAATATGTTACAAAGCAAAGCCAGCAATAAGTTGGAAGCCTGCGTTGACCTCTGCCCTTTGGTGTTTGTGTGCTCCGCCTAAATGCAGATTATCTTGAGACAGATGAGAACAGTGTAATTATACAGCTGCTCCTGTGGTTAGATACACAGCACCTGGCTGTGTATCCAGCAGTTGTGTCTTCATTGTGTTTTGGCTCGGGCCCACACAGCTCAGTGCTGAACTGTATGTGGCCCTGCAGTCCTGTTTACATTTCAGAGAGGTTCTTAGGGCTTCCAGTAAACATAGCCTGTGAAAGGTAAGCGCTGAATGAGCACAGTGTAGCTGCATTGTAAGAATTGCTTGTACAGAGAGCTCTTGTTGGGATCCTAACACAATGTCTGGGACACTATGTTAGGGTCCTAACATAGTGTCTGGAACACTGTTTGCTTGACTGTGTTATGCAATCTTTTCCTTTGCTCCTTCTTCTTTTAAGGCAGTAAGTCCATATAAAGGCTAGCACTCAGTGTCAAATGTGCTGCCCCTCTAGCTTTGGAGCCCACAGCGTCTCACCCCCTGTGGCAAATCCCCAAACATCCACAGAAGCTTCTAAT
This sequence comes from Chaetodon trifasciatus, assembly GCA_037975065.1. Lineage (NCBI taxonomy): Eukaryota > Metazoa > Chordata > Actinopteri > Chaetodontiformes > Chaetodontidae > Chaetodon > Chaetodon trifasciatus. The sequence continues at coordinate 8,714,649 of JBBMOE010000013.1, forward strand.
ACACTTCAGTTCAGGGGAGTAGTTGATCTCCTCCATATTGACAGACGTGCGATCATAAGAGCAAGAGAACACAGAAAAAATCAGGCCGCTGTCACTCTAGATCATTATCCTCCGTCAACAGCCTTTACAAATAGCATAAAAGGAAGGCTAGTCAAAATGATGTCGCAAAGAAAGAGGGGAAAAAACAAGCAAGATGGAATATACTACTCTAGCTTCGAATTAGCTCTGCTTGGCTGGGCCGCTGCTCCTTAAACACATCATGCCACTGCTGCAGCAGCCCCAAGTACAAGGAAAGGCCAGGCCGACTGCCATCCCTGCACAGTTCAGCTCCTCTCAGCTTTAGCCTTCCCTTCCACTTTGTATAAAAGGGTTTCCCATACACCCCAGTAACTCCAGTATCTCAGGCTTGTTTAAAATAGTCAAAGACTACCATGCGTTTGCTCACAGCAAGTTATAAGAAAAGGCCAAAGGCAACATCATGTACAGGCATTTTTATGCTTCAGTAAGTGGATACAAAGGCTACATTAATGGCTACAGTAATGTCCTGGTTTAATGGTGTGCATAATTCAAGAGTACAATCTGAAGTGAGCTACAAGACACAAAATCTTTATATTTCAAGTATATTGAAAGGAAGTAGAATGGTTATTTTAACCAAATGAAGCTCTAGAAAATGAAAAAAGCTTCTTGGAAGAATGCTATAATGCCTCTGATTTCTTCTAGCCCACACTTGAAAGATTTTCTACAGCTTGCTGCTGCTGTTAAAAGGAAGAATAACACAATCAGAATAATACGCTGAAGCACACAAATCTGAAATGCACACTGCATTAGAAGTGCAAACGGCCAAACTTTTGTTATAGTTCTGGGATTCTCAGTATAAACCACAGATATTCTGTATACTAAACTCATTATCATCTGATTAATGGATCAGTGGAAACACAAACAAGAATGCACCAATATGTTTCGTTAGCGCTTTTAAAAACACAATGACAGACTACAGACCGTGACTAGACTTTGTAATTTGTCTCATGTCAGTGGGCTGGCAACATGAAAGGAACCAACAAAAAACAGACACTTCCTCACAACTGATGAAAGGACTGTTTAGGAGAAAGTTCATTCCTGTAAAAAGGCTGATAGCCAGAAAGCTTGTACATTCTCATCATCACTGTACATACAGCAAAAAAGGCAATCTACCAACAACACAAAGCAGCCTCTGTCAAGCAGCACAGAGTGGTACAATTCAATTCTCTCATTCTTTGATCCTTATATTCTTTATAGCTTATGTAAATACTGCTTACGGAATCTGCCTTACAGTATACAGTGTAATCTCTATTGAAGCAATCCTGCTGGTCATTTAGGCTAAATTGAATTTCGCACATAACCTCACGCTCAACAACAGTGTGGAAACACTGCAGTGCACTGGTGAGGTTAAGTGAAGGATACAGGCTCCAGCAGCAATGCCTCAGTGACTCACGCACGCGAACACTAAAGCTGAGCACTTTATGGCACATCTGTCATGGCTCTGCTCCATTTGACTTGTTAATTACTATCAACCTCCATCAGAAACAAGTCAGCGTACTTTTACGGTTCAAAACAACTCATCCGATGGCTATTTGCTCCTTGGCTTACGCAGGGTCAATTTGACAGCCAAGGGCACAGATGTTTGCACGGGGGGTATCGTGCAATATTGGCCTGCATTTTATGACTAGGTACCTTCAAGGACTACATGGCTAATATAACTGATATAGATATTATGAAATACATAACCCGAAGACTGACAGGAAAATACATAAATACACCAATAAAGGGTGAAATAAGCCTATTCATCTCACCAAACCATCAGAATCAACTCTATTTATTCATAATTTTACTGTTCTCATTGGCAGGTGATTGGTTGGGGGGGGCAAGAAAGGAATTTATTGGCTAATGAAAACATTGCCCTGGGTGCCTTTATGAAGGTAGTGTTCAATAAATGAATACACAGAGACACAAGAGAAAAATTCTACAGAGGCCGTGGTGGCATGCGGTCTGGGCTCTGGCTGGATCACCCACACCCAGTCATGTCTGCCTATTCAGACAGGCCCTTTCTTTTTCGCTACAGTAGGAAGGAGGTATGCACACCAGCACTAAACCAAATCCCTTCTTATCTCCCATTGGAGGCTGGCTGCGACCACAGAGGTCAGCTGTCCCGATTGTCTGGGCCCGCTGAGGGGAACACAGACTGAGTTAACCCCATGGGTCACAACTGGTCCTTGGACTCAGTGGCAATCAGGTTAATGACTGGTCAGCACTCATTCTCTCCATTGTGGCTCAGTGACAGACATGTAGACAAAACATGTAAGGAGGGTCAGCAACTTTCGGTGGCCTTTTCCCCAACATTCCTGATATGGACACTAATGAGTCCCCAAGGGAACATGAGTTGCAGACATAATTCATCTTGGCAAGACACATTTTCCTATATGCTTGACTACTGAAAATCCATAATGCATGACTATGCTGTTTTTGGAGTGGCAATGTTAAATGATTGGCTTGGTGAAACAAAGAATGAACCTGCGGTATTTGTACATCTCCATGAATGGATAAGAAATGGCTAAAATAAAGGTACCGTGCAGTCACACCAGGAACAAGACTAATGGATTCAGAGCAAAGCCTGAAGGTGTGGTTTGCCTCCATTTTGCTATTTAATGCAAGGATCAAGCAGCAGGTATAAATGCACCATTATTTATTTTAACCCAACATGGATAACTGGTGGGGTGAAGCAGGCACATGGCAAAAGATAATCATTCTCAAAATCTTTGGTAATTATGACGATCACGGCCCTCAGTTATACACTCAGATGACCCACATTTCATCATTGTGTCTGAAGATCAAAGAGATTATCTGGGGGATTAATGATTTTCTTTCAGATGGAAAAGTATTTTCCAGTTACATCTATGTTGACTGTGAGGGCTACATATGTAAGCCACTATCATACAGTTACGATTATATGTAGCTCTGTCTGTCAACTCTGTGAGTATGATGGAGCTTAGTTCAGAAAAATAATGCAGGGTTTCAAAAGGTCATCATTAAAAAGGCCCAAGCTGGTCTAAGCGGGTCATATGGTTTTGTTTTCATGACCAGAGATGCAGTAGTAAGATCTAATGTGTGGACATAATGATACATCATTGTACATTCACCATCTGCACTACAACAAAAGGGCTTCAAAACAGCTGTAATAAGGACATAGAGAAGCATACGGTACATCATCCATGTCTCCTGCTGACGTTATCAGATGCCTAATCTTTATCATAATTGGTCTAGCTACGCATGAGCCAGCAGTGATGGCACAGTCTGTCATCACAGGGCTCAAACCTTTATTCTCCCCTCTGCCCCGGCATCCCACCTTCTCCTCAGTCCTTCAGCAGCTCGGTGAGGTTGACAGGGTCCTCACCAGCAATGGCGCGGTCAGCGTTTGACTTCTGTCACTATACCATCTGCTCCATCCAGCAGCTTCCCCTCCAGCTATGACACTGCTTTTTCACTCACATGTGCCTGGTATGACAGCAAGCCACTGGATGAGTGGCAAGACGGTGGGATATTAAAGAGCAAAGCACATATAGCGTGTACAATACACAAGGGATAGGCTGGTGAAGCAGCTACTTTAACAAACAGAATTTACTAATACTATTGGCATCTACTTCTGAACAAGGTAACTACGAACATGTTCAATGGATCCATTTCTAAGATATAATGCAAGAAGGCCAAAGTAAAATGCCTTAAAATTGCAAGCATAACGGTGTCTGCATCTATCTCCAGTGTCTACTGCAAGGCTTAATCACATCAGTCCAGTCAGATCAACATAAATCTACTAGACACAAATAAATAAACAAGCAAAGAGGCACACAAGGCCACCAATCCACATATGTCCTCGAGAAACACACCGCGGGCCATAAAATCTCATTTGTGCATATCACGTGAAGAGTGGGACTATTGTGCAGTGAAGGGGTGCTGGCGTCTTCCTGCGTTTCCCTGGAATGGATGCTGACACACACCAGGGCCTGAGCAAGCTGTTAAACATGCCGTCTTAATGCTATTACACTGATTACACATGAGAAGTCGTATCATGTGCAGTGCAGACCCTAAAATAACCTCACAAGATCCTTTGATAACCATGTTTCAACCTTCTTCAGAGAATCATATGAAAGGTTTATTGTGACTTTTGTATCCTAGACTAATGGAAAGTATGACTGGAACTGATATATTCTTAAGTGATCATCAATGTAACAAATCAAACTTACTGCCAGGTCTTATTTGTACCATACACATTATGAACATTGCTCAGAAAACCACCCACATCCATCACAAACAGACCCCCTGGTGGAACATGGGACCAATTCATAAAAAACTTCAACCTAATGACAGCATCTGTGCTTTCCCTTACAGTGATGAGTGGGCTTAAATCCTTCCATAAATCCAGACTGCTATCAAAACAAAGGCTGATAGAAAGACGGAGAGAAAATCTGGCTCTCACAACAGGAGCAGGCAGCATGTGATCCCCTGTCTGCTGGTTGGTTGGTTTTGAAGCAACAGGATTTGGTTGGGAGGCCTAATGTGACTCCTGGCCAGCCAGTCAACCAGCCGACATAGACCAGAGCAGGTTCCCTGATCCTTGTCACATGAATGGGGTGTGGGATCTTTTGGAAAGGAGGGCGCCACATGGTTTGGCACGCTGCTATGGTACAATGAGGAAAAATGTATCACCCCTAACAAATGTGGTCTGAACTTCAGTCCTTTGGCATTTTTTTTTCTGTTCTACAGTTATCCAAATCATGGCTAGTCAGCACCCCAATAGCAAAGCACCGTGGGAATAACAGGGAAAGAGCAGGAGACAGTGTCAAGCACTCTGGGGGAGTGGTGTAACAAGACTGAAATCAACCACTGCTGTTAAGCAATTACCCAAACATAAAGAAAGCTCGCAAACAGTGTGTGTTACGGTGTGCTATGCCTTATGGTAATATCTTCAAAGGCTATTTCTGGTTCACAAACCCAACAAAACAGCTGTAAATCGAGAGGGGCGTCTCCGAGCCCACTAGGTCAGAAGACATCCTAACCAGCTCTGCAATGATAACATCTAGCTATGGCCTGTGGGCATGTCACAGGAAACAGTTCCTCTGCCAATCCTGACAGGTGCCTTATTGTTCAGCTGAGCACACATTGTGCACATAACTTATTTTGAAAGACATATCTATCCAGCTCAATTACCCATTGTCTGGTTAGCCATGCAGAAGGCGCTGTTAGAAATGATGAGAACATATTTCTTCTCCAGGGCCCACTCCATGCCCTATTGATGGCAGAATGCAACAGATCTCCATTCAAGCTAAGATTGAAAGACTTTCCCTGGCACTGTCACGATCATGGCTGCTGAACAGGTCTCCCTCAAGGAGTGCGCTGCTGGCAGTGGGTGAGATGAGGTAGCAAGGCTGCTTCATTGTCATCTTCATGAGGGAAGGTCTAATCTATCTTTCATGTGTCTGGGGAAAAAATAAAGACTGCCTTGTCATCTGTAACGTAACAAAAACAGAACTTCCAACAGAAAATTCAACAAGGCAGAAAGCAAAGGAAACACTCTAAATTAAAGATTATATAGGTTAGGTTATGAGTGCAACTACATAATGAGGAAAGGCATGAATCCAAACTCAACTGAAAAACAGGCTCACTAATGGAAATATTTGCATGACAGAGAGAATGGGTAGATTAATGGGGTTGTTTTTCGCTTTTGTGCGCAATAATAGCAAATTATTCACACATCACTACAGATGTCTTTATGCTCATTCAGGAGAGTGGCCAACTGAAATATGGCCTCCCTGATGTGCAGAGCTCTGACAGCTGGAGTTAAGCCAAACATTTTAGGCATTAAAGGAAAATATGTTAAATGTTATACCAGGCCATCAACATAGTAGAGCCTTCTTAAAACACTCCTGTGCCTACTTAGCTCAGCACAGCCCCACAGAAAACTAATCTTTCCCAGACATAAAACGCTGTGAAAAATAATGGTGTCTTATTGATTTTAACGCTCCAGGAGCTGAGAACTCTTTATGCTTCATCTGTTCAGATGGGAGCTATGAGGACAGGAGGACATTAATCCAGAGCACTGAAAATTAAACAATGGAAAGTCAGATTTACATTCATAAGCACCTCGTTGTTGTGTCTGCAGCTAGCTACAGGCAGAGGAATGGCCTTAATTGTTTCCCTTTATTGGGAAGTCAGTTATTGTGGAGGCTAAACTTCCTGCAGGAAGACAGCAAAGGATATGGTGCTGGAAGACAAACAACATTTGACAACAGTTTACTCTCCCAGAGGGATATACAGTACACAGTATGTAGAATAGGCCACAGGAGCAGCCAGTAAGAAAACAAGATTGTACATGCTGTGTACAAGCAGACTGCCAGATATTATTTACGGAGAATCTAAACAACTCTCATGTTTGGGGAAATAGTTCTTTGTCTGGACACACTGACAAGCTCCCACCACTGCAGAAAGTCAAGATAAGCACATAATACAACAGCAAAGCCCAGCACAGTGTGTTGTCTTTGACCACTACTTACATAAATAAAAAACACATTCCTTTATGGGCTTCCCAGAGCCATTAAACACGGCCTGTGAGACTATAGCTGTGGACTTCACCTACATGGGGAGGCTTTCTCGCTCATGACCACTTGGACAATGATGCCTTTATCGCCCCCCACCGTTTTCATGGAGGCACTCCACTGTCCAAATTCATTCAAAAATATTTCTGCGCAAATCCACTCTATTTACCTCCACCCAGCACAAACCACCACCACCAGAAAAAAAAAAAAAAAAAAAAAAAAAAAATGACGTCAACGTCTAATATCATTAGCAGCCAAACTGGTTTTAAAAAGCGGAGTGATATGACATGTTCTGCCTTCAGGAATATGAATGTTAAGTTGAGCGTGTTTTGCATTGAATTTGATTTATATGTGAGGCTGCCATGCTCCTCAGTACATAAACAAACAAACGTGAGTTAAGTACAAGTCAACAGCAGCGAAGCGTTAGCTCATGTACTTCATGAACAGACACATATATGGGCCATAGACAAGCTACTGCTGAAACATCATATCCCCCAGTTATTTTACGCTTGTCCATTTAGGTGCCTGAAACTAACTTTATCCTTTGTGTTCACCATCACTAACGACATGCCAGTGAGTTTCTACGCCTTCCGCAGCTCTCGCTGCGTGCAGCGCTCCTCACTTTCAGCTACAGCCCTACTTTTCACTTTGTCCGTCGGTTCGGACGGACAAAAACGCATACGGATCTTACCTTCAAGTCTGAGCGGCGTCCTGTCCAGATAGTAGAATTTTTAGCGCTGTCAAGTATCCTTTAAGGGTGAAACAAGTTGAAGCTGTGGTGGTCGGTCTCACATCTCTTTCTCTATCAGTCTCAGCCTCCAGACTGAAGTGGCACAGACCGCAACGATATGCATCCAGCACCTAACTCCGTCATGACAACGCGCAGCGGAAAAGACTCCGCCCACCCGACGCTCGCAGGAACGCCGGCGCGCGCGCACATTACCCCCAAATATGTATAGGCTGATACTGAAGACAGGCTGACAGACCAATGTCCACTACAGACGAAAGGTGAATAATGAGCTTGTTATGTCAACCAAGCCTGGTGGCCTTGAAGTCTTTCACCACACGACTATTTTAGTGTATAAACCCAATAAGCCCTACAGTGGCACCATCTGGTGAACCGTAGAAAAGTTGCTCTCCCAAACTGCACCTGGATAAATACCTAACTTCATATCCCTTTGGCCTGCGATTGTTATGTGTCGTGTTTACATTTAGAGTCCTGTAACATGTTATCCTACATTTATGAAGCTTTTTCTATTTTCCTTTGTTTACATTTGGAAACGGACTTACACAATTACATGTATTTATCAAAACAAATAATACACTGTTTAATAAAATATGACCAAAAGTAAGCAATATTATTGATACTTAATTCAATTTTCAGTGCTATACGTAAAAGAACCCCTGAAACTACATTTCCCAGGTATCGCTGGGATTTATATGACGCAAAACGCTCGCGACCTGCTTGTTTCCATGGAGGCGATAGAAGCTAAAGGCTCGAGTTGGCGGATTAGCTAATAGCTAGTTAACTAGCTGGCTGTTGTTTCCTGAGGTCTTTCAGTTGTGTCAGGATGTCAGGAAGACAAAAAAGCGACAGTCTGGAGACTCTCTTTTCATTTGAGCTTTTGGTTGAATGTGTCCGAATCCAGAAAGGAAGTAAAGTTTCCGATGAGCTGGCTCTCGGGGTACGGCTGCTGGATTTTCCAACGCTGCTCATTTATCAGTCTCAGCGGAGCAGCGGTGGCGTTAACCAACGAGAACTTCATGGAGAGGATCAGCCTGGAGAACACACCTTTAACAGGGGCAAGTCTTGTTTCTTCAAAATGAACCTGAACTCACTGCACACCCAGCTGTCTAACAGCCCCCTCTATGCTATGGTGTTGGATGTGAAAGAGGAGATCCCCAAGTTAGTTGGGACCTCGCTTATCTCACTGGCCACAGTGATGGACAGGATCAGGCGGGATGCCACTGAACATGGTGCTTCTGCTCCCTCGTCTCATGGTGAAAGGAGACTTGTTGGTATATGCAACCTGATGGGGGAGAAAATCGGATCAGTTTCCCTGAGTTATAAACTGCTAAGTCTGGGAGCTAGTTTACTGCCACATATCACAGACAGTAGGGGACTTAACAGCACCAGTGTACCTGGAGAACATTATGTACAAGTAAACATCATGGAAAAGAAAAACGTATCTGCAGATGACCGTGACAATGTCTGTTCACCCACACTGCACAAGTGTGATGTGAGCAGAAACATCCCAAACAACAAACCACCAAATGAGAATGCTGAGCAGACTGAACACAGGCCAAGAAGCCAAACGACACTCAAAGAAACTGAAAACGGTTTTGAAGAAGAGTTAACTGTATTTTGTCCGCCACATCTCTTCTACAGTAATTCTGCGGAGGAAAAAAGCAAAAATGAAGGGGCTGATTGCAACTTATTGAATCTAGATTCAGAGCTGTTTACATTTGAAGACACATATTCAGAGGAAGAGATGGCTGACAGTAAAATTGAAGGTACAAGTCCTCCAATGATCAACCGGAGAGTCAGAGATTGTGTAAAAACGCCAAGAAGCCAAGAAACAAGTGGGGTGACTCCAATTGTCCTTGGAGAAGCTTTACAACAGTTGCCTCTGCTGAATGCTCTTCTTGTTGAGCTGTCGCAGTTGAATGACCAGAACCCACGCCGACCGTTGTCTATTCATCCCAATCTTGCTTGGATTTACGGGCCTGCTTCCACGGCTGGGCATGGAAACACAGCAAGAAAGGTGCAAAACAAATCACAGCAGGCAACCAGACAGCACATGAGTCCCCACTTCAAGTATTTACGTTCCCCCAGAAACTGTTCTACACCAGCAGTTCAGCCTGCATCTGTAAAAATGAAAGACAAACAAGAAGAGGCTTTGATTGAGAGTAAAAGGTCCAGTATGTCTCCCAGGAAGAAGCTTGTATACGGTACAACGAAGACATTTAATCTAAGGCTGAAGCAAATTTCTTCCTTTAAAGTAAACCGTCATGAATGCAAGGAATCTATACAGAATGAAGCACCATCATTGATGACCAAAGGAAAAACAAAGTCCAGTGATAAGATCATGAAGTCCAGCGTAAGAAAATCATCAGTAAACCAGAGCTCCAGTCTCAATGAACATGTCGAGACAGTGATTCAGAACATCACAGTGGACTCTGCACTACAAGAAACAATCACACTAAAAAAGAAAAACCTGCATGGAAAGGTTTGTGGCAAACAAGACACACCCTGTCAGAGAATTTCAGAACAACCTTATCTCTCTGAAAGAGGCTTGAAATGTATTCGCATTCCCGGTGTACATGGTGTCGCCCAAAACAGAGACAAGAGCGAGCATCACAGTGAATCAAATCGATCACAGTCTGAATGTGACAAGCGTGGGGACAAAATTGAATGTTCAGGAAGCAGCAGACACAGCAGCTCAAGATCTTCATTTTCAGACTCTGGCGGGGAGGGAAACAAGGACGCAGACTATGCTGATGACTTCAACAGTCTCGAGCCCAGCGATGCCTACTCTCCTGACCCCGCGAGTAGCCCTGAGCCTTCCAGAGCCAAGACTCCCAGGTCTCCCATCCGCCCCGACTTCTGCAACTCTGACTCTGGCTCTGAAGGTTTCCGGAGGAGAGCGGTCCTCCCCGTGCCCGTTAAAGCCCCCAGCTCTCCACAGCGCGCCCTGAGGGGTACACACATCATCCGACCTCGAACCCACGCCTCAGCCCTCAGCTTTTCCTCCGATGATGTTGAGAGAGACGGATCGGCTTCCTTAAAAACCATATACTCCAGAAAACAGATGGCAGAGAGTGGTGGAACGGGAAGGAGCTCTGGCGCTGACAGTTTTATATCATCAAGAGGTCAAATGAGCGAGTCAACCAAGAACAGCGGCCTAGTTCGAGCGTTTTCTGCAGAATCAATATCTTCCTTTGAACCACAGGAGGCAGAGGAACTGGAAGATGAGCTTGGATCTCTGGATTTCAGAAAGGAGTATCAGCATATCTCTAAACTAGTGGCCAACAAACTCCCTGGTTACACCATGTAAAAAAAATACATATATATAATTTCATATCATGGAAACATTAAGGTGACATTATTTTCCTTTACCAAGTCCGACAGATGAGTAGCAATATTATACTGTGCACCTCTATCAAATGCATATATTTTAAATGTGTGATTGTACAAGTTTTCCTTTCACTTATGATGTCCAGCAACAATGTCAATAAAGACAAGCTTTCTGTGGAAATAATGTGATCATTTGACATCTTAATCACTCAGTTAATACTTGGCTACTGGACATTTGCATAAAGAGTTGGACCACGAGTCTTTTAGTAACACATAAGAGGATGGAAAATCTCTCTGCGCGCCATTTAGGATGCAAATCATTTAACTTATGAGCTCTCATTTCCAGTTGTGTTGCCTCGAGCGAAGAATCTCCCAGTAGCTGGTAGGGCAGGTCCAGGTTTCAGGGTATTTCCTTTAAATACCACTTTGCATTTGCCCCTTGATGTTATTTGATAAGCGAAAGAGAAACAGCCATTCATTCATCGTAAAGCTGGCAGGGGGTGTTCGTTTGACAGTTGTGTTAAGGATTTATAGCAGTTTTTGGGTTTCAGTAGGACAACTGAACTACTAATTTGCAGTGGTGGAAATGTTACTATTAAGTATATTTATTCAAGGACTGTAATTAAGCAGTTTTCTAACATACTCATGCTTCATACTACTAAGTAAATTTACTATTTTAATTTGATTAATCTCAAGTTTAAGCGTCTGCTTACACTTGCAGTATGCACTATAGTAATACTAGTCCAACCAGATAATATAAAACACTGACACGGTGCATCCTGCATGATGAGTAATTTTAGTCTTGATAAACGTCTTAATGCAGGACTTTGCACCGAAATATTCATGTTACTCAGATAAGGTTATAAGTTAGCCCTTGTTTAACTAGTATTTTACAGTTACTACTATTGTTGAACAGGATCATTAAAGAAACTAAATGGTCGAGAACTGAGCTAATAAACGCTGCCTTTCACCAAATAAAGCTCAGACGACTAGTGCCCACCGCGCATGCGTCAACTTTGTGTACGGAAGCGCTGTAGCAGCGTGTTGAATGGTGGAACGGTGCGAAGTGAAGTGAGATGCTCAAACACGTTTTTCTGACAGGCCCTCCAGGTAATACCTCACACCCAGGCGTCTCGGTGCTGTTGAAGTCAAAGTCGCTGTAAACCCAGAGCAGTCAGTCAGCTGTCTTAACCCAGAGTCCCAGTCAGCAAACGATAACCGTGGCGTGGTTCTCATGAAAGTTAGCTTGTTTTTGCTATTTATATACTGAATGCTAGTCCTTACAAATAGTGAAGACGCGTTCATATAAGCAGTTCCTTTTTAAATACTATTTGACAGATGTTTAGTCGATAATTGCCATTCAAAGATATATTGATTTAACATAAAGTTAAATTTAGTAGGCTGAGAGCATTGATCAAGGATGGAGATGGCAGCATCACTGATAAATGGATTACACAGTTTACAGTTAGGCACTGTGACGTAGTCTAAAATTTTGATATAGCTGTTTAACAGTGTTGTTTTGTCTACAGGTGTGGGGAAAACCACTCTGGTCCAGAAGGCCTGTGAGGCCTTGGTGTCATCAGGAGTGGGAGTTGAAGGCTTTTACACAGAGGAGGTCAGGGAGGGAGGCCGAAGAGTGGGCTTTGATGTCGTCACAGTGACCGGAGAGAGGGCCCACCTGTCCAGAATCAGGTAGCAGGGTTGTCATCCTGCCCAAATCTCACTGCCTGCTCTCTTTTATCATGCTGTTTGTGGTAACATTTGCCTTGTTCTAACTTAAAGAGATGGTCCCGGTTCATCTCATGGCAGACGGGAATACACAGTCGGCCAGTATGTGGTTGACTTGCCCTCATTTGAAAACCTGGCTCTCCCCCTCTTCAGAAATGTAAGACAGCAACACACGCTTTTAAAACTCATCAATAGATCACAGTGAGCAACACACTCCCTTTTCCCTCCACTTAACAAATCATCCGACCTTTGATTTTCTCAGAATTGATGGAATAATTGGAAGCTTGCAAACACATAAATTCCAGAGTGACATTTTTAGTGTTCGTGGTGCCGTCTGGCTGTCACTGACCGTGATTAATCCGGCATGTAAAGTGAGCCCGGAGTGACGCCTACACATGCACTGTAAAGGAAGGTGTCTATGCCTTGGCTGCACATATTCCACTTTCATCTCACTTAAATCATCTCTGTAATCATTGCAGATCACCCGTTGCGTGTAACATGCCAACACCGTGACAGTGAGATTCACATACATGAGATGTTAACATGATGAGCTTTACCCACGTGTTAGATTAGCCACATTGCCACAGATGCTTCATCTTTTAATCAATAAATGTCCAAACTGAGCTTTTATTTCTAAAGCTTATCAAGCATATGTGTGTACATGCATTGATAGCGCTCAGGGGCAATGCTAACATCTGTCTTCTCCAGGTGGGGTCAGCGGAAGGGGGCAGCAGGAAGGTGTTTGTCATTGACGAGATCGGCAAAATGGAGCTCTACAGCCAGTCGTTCATCAGATCAGTGAGACAGACTTTAGACAGCTCTTCCTGCACTATCCTGGGCACCATTCCCATCCCCAAGGGTCGACCACTGGGTCTCGTTGAAGAGGTGCGGGGCAGGAGAGACGTCAGGGTCTTCACGGTGAGTGCAAATGCTAGCATGCTTTCCAGGGGGAAAGAATAGATATTTAGGTCAATTCGGGAGCATTTAAGTCTCACAATAGCTGTAGGACACTGTTTACATTGTATCCACTTGGTCTTAGAAGGACAGTCAGTCTGCTCACTAACGCAGAAGTGGCATGCCCTGCATTATCCCTCTCCTATAGCAGGATTAACTCTAAATCATGCGTGACTGATTCAACAACAAAGGGTGGTCTCAAATGTCAAAATGATTTATCACGGAAGACTCAGTTATAGATATTGTCATGCAAAATACTGGCTATGCTGGGGTAGTGATTCTATCACACAAGGTTATGAGGCAGTATGAACATTTTTGGCAAACGTGTGATTTGTAATTTTACTTCGGGGACAGTGGGTCATAGATTTGTGGTGGTGGAGACATGTGGGAAGCGTCCACTCTGAGATTATCAGGAGTCTATTCTGTGAGGCTTAGCTTTTTGATCCTGACCCACAGGAACAGACGTTCGTCACAGTTCTCATGTTATTTATCTTTGTCAGCATAGGTTATATAATTTTACATTACCTGCAGACTGTCTTCTGTACTTGCCATCGTTTATCATTTTTGTTTCCTTCTTTCCCCACTTCAGGTGTCAAAGGAAAACAGAAACACTCTTCTACAAGACATTTTGGCAGCACTACAAAATTGTCTTAAACAAACAGCCTAATATGGAGATTCAGAGCCGCTACATGGGAATAAAAACTGCAGCGTGTGTGTATTTTTGTGCTGACAGCAAGTTTTATTTGTGTCAATGCATATACAGCACACACAGCCAGACTATTGAGTGGATCCGCACGCACCTCATAACAGGGTTGTGACCTAACCTGAAGGGCATAGGAGCCGCTGAAAGAGTTAGTGTGTCACATGCATGTATTTATGCACACCGTTCTTTTTTCTTTTCTCATACAGCCTTAAAATGGATTGCATTCTGAATAATTAATTGTGAGATGGAACACAGCAGGGGAATTGTTCAGTTTCTGTGTAAATAGCCCGTGCTCTCACAGTCAAAGACTGCTAGTCCTCAAAGCAGCTGTTTTATTTTGTATTGGTCTTACAGAGACTCCAGCAGGCATTTCTTATTAATTAGTGTATAGCATTAATTTGTCCACAAGGACAAGTGGCGGTATTTTTCTATTTATGGTTTTTATAAAGGGCCAAACAAAGCAGTGTCCCTGTTCATTCACTTAGTTCCTTGCCATGTGCGTCTCCTCTGTGTTTGTCTTGTCAACGTGAGGATGTGCTCATTGAAAATCAATCAATACTTAAGGGTTCGACTATGTTTAATCCTTTCATGGTTTATTCATCCTCCAGAATGAGCAGAAAAATCGAAAAATAAACAGTTTTCATCTTTCAACAGCCAAATTGTTTTTCTCTGGCATTCCTTTCTTCATTTGATGAGGGAAACTGTTCATTTGTTTATCAGTTACACATGTTTTCATACTGACTGAAGCTTCAATCTTGTTTTCATATTCAGTGGTACAAATAAACATGCTTCACTTAAGTGTGAGGGATTTCATGCTCCGTCCTGGGAGATGATGGGATTTCTCCCCATGCGCAGTCAGATTGCATTAAAGGATAAATGCTGTGATATAGGATTTTTGAGTGTATTTATGAAGGTTTTAATCCGATGGTATCGCTCAGAAGAGTCCCTGAAGCGCTTTACAGCTGTAAAATGAGACATGTTGTCAAACTTGGAGTGAAGTTGTTGTGACTGTCAACAAACAGCTGAACATTAAATCTAGCCCATTAATACTTTTTGCCCTATGTGCATGTGTTTTAGACAAATGTTCTTCATAAGTGCACATTGATTAGGAAAAGGTGAAGTCGTTTTTCAGAGAGTGAAGTAGCTCAAGAACATTCAAGGTTCATGAGTTTGTTCGATGGCTGAGATCAGACACAGACCGCTGCAAGTGGAATTTCACTGACTCTGCGTGAGCTCTGGCAGTTGTGTCAAGGTTTTTAATAGAAACCCTCTGGCAAAGATATTTGTTTCAACACCAAAGCATCTTCAGGTCATTTCAAAGTGAAAATACATGCAAGGCTTTTTTGGCTTGTTTTTTAATACCGCTTGTATAACTGATGTAACCTGTCAGGTTGGCTGCAGAGAGCGCTGCCAGCTGTGATCTGCGTCAGACATGCTGCTGCGACAGCATCTGTTCTGTGGCCTCCGCTGACGTACCTCTGGATCGACTGGCACTGACAGTCGCTGAATTGGCCTCAAAGTCAACATCGCAGTGGTCATATTTTTGAGCTAACATGGAAATGTGACGTTGTATTGTTATTGTAGGCACAGAACTTAAGTGGCAATTAGGGTTGATCGTGCGGTTCATGGGAGGGCAAGCCACACAGCACTGCTGAAGGGGATGGTTCCCCTGATTGGACGGTGATCCTCTGCACCCTGCAGCCGGGTAGCAGATGGGTTATGTAACAGTGGCAAAGACCCTGCCAGTTTTACCAATTTAAGGGTGTGTGTGTGTGTGTGTGTGTGTGTGTGTGTGTGTGTGTGTGTGTGTGTGTGTGTGTGTGTGTGTGTGTGTGTATGCATTTGATGTGTTGTGATGTAATTAGCAACCATATTGTTCATATAGTCACATTATGGTCGTATCATTCATAACAGTGATTCCCAGTCAGGGGTATTTCTGCAGTTGCCAGTGCATATGTGCAAAGATTGTGGAGTAGCTCAGTAAATTAAAAAAAAGAAAACGATAAAATCAAACATCAAGTTTCTTTTATTTGGATAAATATCCTCATATTGAGTCGACAACTGAGCACCTGTTGAGAGTGTGAAATTAGTGAGCAGAGAAGTTGTAACAGCTTAAAGTATTAACAGTTGAAATAGTTATCTAAAAGTAATGAATACATGATGAAATAGACTGCTAAAATGAAAAGAAAACACTTCAAATATTTTTCTGAAAGTGATGGATAAATATAGTATATTGCTGATATTGATATTTTTGATGTACTGTAGGGGTACTTGAGTTCATCTGACAGCGCTGTGTGGGGGTATGTCTGCCAGAACAACACTGGTAACCACTGATTTACAGCATCATGATGTGTATGAAATGCTCCACCAGCATAATCAGAATCAGAACTGGCTTTATTGGCCAATATGTGTGCACACACAAGGAATGTGACTCCAGTTTAAACAGACAGCTCAACGAGCACAAAAACGACCCCCCCCCCCCCAATATTAACACCAATTTTTGATGCAGTGGCAAAGAATTTAAAGCCACAGAGCGGTTTATTTTTCCTTTTTTTCCATACTCCAAAGAACACTCATTGCTGTATTTTATGGTAACGTCCATACGTGTAGCTGTTGTGTACAGTGCCACGGGCTTGTTCATACATAACCATTGTGCAACTGTAACAATTGGATACACTGTCAGGGGACTTGAATGTGTTGATGCATCTTAAGCCGGGGTGGGGTGGGGTGGGGGGGGTGCAGTGCTGTATGAAAAGCCATATAGAATAGCTTGAATGAATATGAAGTGCATTAATATCCACATTGCAGAGATACATTTGCACCCTGTCTGTGGGACAGATGTCTATATGGGACCCTGTACCCTTTATTCCCCCACACGGACAACACAGAAATTCAAGGGGCTTACCAGCAATCCAGGACAAAAGGGAGTTTGCTGGGAGGGGGGTGGGGGCGGGTTCTCTCCAGTTATTGCACTTTCTGGTACCAGGAGGCACAATGACAGCTGCAGAGGGTGGAGATATTGTGATATATTGTCCAAGAAGCCTTCGGCCAAAATGCCAAACACAACTGATGAAAATCTGACATATTGTTCAAAGACCATGTGGGGGATACACAAAAGCCTGTTCCAGCTCTCCCAAAGCTGGACTCCAAATTCACTGTTTATTTCCCAAGATGACCGTATGATTTATTGAAAGATGTGGAGCTAAAGCTTCTTAGCATCTGTGATGTCAGATTTCTCTGTGCCAAAGCCTGCGCATGGTAAGTACTTTGCAATGCCCCCGTAAATCAAGGTAATTTCTCAGCATGTACTGGGTATGTGAGACTTCACCATTGCTGCAACGAGGCTTTGCACGGCCCACAGGCATTATGATTTCAGATATGTTCCCAGAAAGCTATAATTGACCTTTAATTCTCCTCATTGTGCAAATGGGCATAACTAAGGTCCGCTGGTCTTGACAGGTGGGCAGTTAATGTCAAATGGGATCCGAAGGCTGTGGAAATTAAGCCATTTGATCTGGGCTCCTAACCACTATTCCATCCTCCTGCCCACCACTGATGATTCCTAAACCACTCTCCCCATTACATCACTTTCATGGGTTCCCCCGGGCTGCTGGGAGACCGTGTTGGGTTTCAAAGCCTGTGTCCGGGCCACGAGCACACCCCTCCACAAGCCCACCTTTTGAGCTTGTGATCAAAGCTCAAAGAAGCATGAGAATGAAAAAGGAAAAATCTTTGTAAAATGTCAGCAGATTTCTTCATACAATGAGTAGCATTTATTATTTTCCAAAAATACCGTCTTAAATCTAGACTTACTTTCATCTAATGGCTCAGCTGTAACATTCCCTGTAGATGTGGATGATGTTATTAAAGTGTCATGCATCCTGTGGGCATCTCTCTCCTGTTACACTACCTTGATGGCTCCTTGTGATCTCCAGTTCTCTTTGAATGACTGTGGTAACCCCTGTGAGTCACTCTTCTCACTTGGCTGCATAACAAAACCTGGACTGTACCGCACCTTTGGGAGGATATGTCATGTTGGCTGTTATTAGCGGTTAGACAGGGGAGGTGCAACAACCAAAGTGCGGAGCGGCGCGTGGGCGTTGTGTTTTGTGGTGCACGTATCCATCGCCCTGCTGTATAATCCCACACCCAGAGAGGAAGCCTCCAGATTGTGGTGACACACAAACACAGTGAGTGCATCACTGTCTCCGCAGGGGGAGGGCTGAAATCCCCTGGAACTGGGAAGGAAGCAGTAGGAGCTGTCAGCGGATGATATGGAGGTCAGAGGCCACAGAGAGGACACAAAGATCGGGGCCGTGGTGATCAATCGATTGGGCAGTTGCTGCGTCCCTCAGGGCCGTAAAGGATATGGCTGTCATTGCAAACTTGACGGAGAGGGAAAAACACAACAACTGTCTTTATTGTGGAGGGAAGAAACCTAAATCTCTGCTGTCCATGTATATCAAGAAAATAGGTGCCACATGTGCATGCAGCAACTATGTGAATGTGCCAATCACATCCTGGACGTCATTGTGCACACAGTACACTAATAATATACATTATTGCAGAGGCACATGGACATGACTTACACTATATGGAGATTTTGTATATAAGCTGAACAAATGTGGGGTATGTTTTACAGTACTGCGAGAGGTTGAGTCATACACCATTCAGCTCTATAGAGTCTCAGTAATGATTCACAGATTGCTGACCTGCCATGATTAATGCCTCTGCTGGATGCTTTTGACAAATTTTCACCACAAACGCAGAGCTTTGCGAGCTCTTTCCATTCCATGCTCTACCGTAACTGCTGTGTGCATGTGTGTATGCGTGTGTGCATGCCAAGACCACACTGTGACTTTTGGCAAGGCTTTATGAACTGAAAGGTGGTGCAGTGGTGGTGCCAAAACTCAATGCTTTTTCTTCCTTTGTTTTTTTAGTGCTACTTTACCACACTGTGTTTGTGTTGTGGGCATTGCACTGACAGTTTATATGCTGAGATCTGAGCGTGTGATGCATTGCACACAGTAGTCCATCCACTTTTCTGACACTTCATCTGCAGCCACTGCTAACATAACAGTTGACGCTTCAACTATTAACAGTGCATACGCTTCAATTATCTCTTGTGCTTCAGCTTACACCGACATTTCAGTTGCTTTCACTCACACTTTCACTTCACTTGACAATTAAACTGCTGTAAGTGTTCAAACTTTAAGTAAACATGCACACTTCCATTTTCACCAGAGAATCTGGCCTTTTGTAGTTGCTCATGTATTCCAAATCTTCCAAGAATTTTACACCAAGTGACCTATTTCTTTCCCTCTCTGTGACAACTAATCTGTCCCTCAGAGATCTTGTGGGGAATCACTGAATATTTTGTAATGCTAAACAGTAGCATTTTGCAAACTCTTTATGCATATGACTCATTATGCAGCTATGATGTCTGCAGTGAATGCTTGGTTCCTCAGCATAAATGCAATGCTGATTATGGATTTGTTTGAATCATATGTCTGAATGGTGGAAGGTTTTTAATATGCAAAAATAGGGCTAATGATGTGAAGATGTTTTGAGCCTGGCCTGGCCTTTAATCTCTCTCTATTCATCTAATCCCTTTTCTCTTCAAAGCCTCCAGAGATGACAACAAGGCTTGAATACCAGACATTTCCACCACAGCTGTATTAAAAATATATACCTTCATCCATTAATCATAGCTGAAGTAAATCATTGTTTTTTTTTCAACATTTTATTATGAATAGCCTTTGCTACAATTAGTATTAAAAATATGTTAATACCAGACAAGCTCAAGCAGTATCAAACTGCTGATTTTAGTACAAGACAGAAAATCTTTGGGTGCACCACACACTGCACATGTGACGGTAGGGAGCTGTGATGATCTGGCACAGTGAGTGACACGAGTTCAGGTTATTGTTAATACTCAGACATAGCAGAGTGATCACTAGGACTAGTCTCTACATGTGTTTTTTTATCCTGCTTCTTCATTGAGCTGGTCGGTTTACTTTATACAGACACTGTTAACCCAATAACACAACAATCCAAAAAATAAAATATGAAAGGAAATAGGAAGTAAAACTGGTGTAAAAATGTGTTTTTCAATGAATCAAATCTACAGCTACACAGTGCACACTCACACAGTATTGTTCCTTTCACAAGAAAAAGGAAGAAGAACAACATGAACACTCATAAAAATGACTTACTGTGAGGACCTTTCAGCCCATGAAGTGATTTCTACAAAACACATCAAAAATAAAACCATGGTAGCTCTTCTGATCATAAATATAGTCAGTAGTAGTGTTTTCTGTTTGTTTGTTTGTTTGTTTTTTCTCTTTGGGGCTTCAACAAATATGTGCACTGCACATTAGAAACTATTTGTCCAACCGTTTATTGGTAAAATCACCCAAAAAAACTCAGAGATCCCTCTTTCCAAAGAACTTTTTGAAGACAGACTTGTTGCGTGGCCGTGGCAGGCTGGCATAGCTCCTCACAGCAGAGTCCTGATAGGTGTCCTGCTGCCATCCAGCTGAGGCCAGCAGCGGGGGCTCAGAGCCTCTGCTAACGGACGGACTGTCTGATGGCTTGTCTCCAACTACAAGAGTCACACAGTAGTTGGAGCCTCTTTCCAGGCCTCTGCCTCCAGCGGTGTGCAACGTAGGTTTGATCCTCTGAAAGGTTGCTGGGAGAAAATCATGAGGAGAACATTAGGAGACAAAAAACAAAAACAGCTGTTTATGATTCACAGATACATCATAGATCAAGTCAATAACTGCAAAGTAACCTGATGTGAAGGAGTGGGAGCGGCGCTTGTTGCTGAGCCAGTCGTGACCGCTGGATACAGGGGAGAGAGGGGAGGATGAGGTGTTGTCTGTGGATGCCCCAGACAATCTGTGAGTCACTGTCTGCTTTAAACTGCCTTTATCGTCATCTGGAGAGGGACAAAACTTTATTAAAAGCAGAAATGGAGAAGAGAAGAACTGAGAAACGAAAAGTGAAACAGTCACAGCAGTAACAGATGTGAGATATGTCCTTGCAGTCCTGTGATACTGTAGCTGATTAGCTGATTAACATGCAGTAAGACAATACCTTAGCTCCCCCTAGTGGTATATACTAGATCTGCAACAGCCTCTGCAGCCCCTATGTTCCTTGATGGTCAGAGCACTTATCATAGCAGCCTGAAATACTACACCACTGGTTCAAGTGGGGATGTTAATTAGCCAACACTGGAGGGTGGGGCTTGTATTGTTGCCACTATGTGTGAATATGGCGCAGATGCACATACAGTTAATTCGCCTCAGGTAGATTTATCTTTGTCTACACAGCAGAAGGCCTTACCAGAGCAGCCTGCATCTGAGGATGAGATGGTCCACTGCTCATCCACACTCCTTAAATGACTCTGTGGCATGTGAGTGAACTCTCTGCTGAGGACAACAATCTCCTTGGTTTGGGCGGCGCCTGGTGGTTTGCGCCTGGGGAAGGTGGAAGTGACATCATGTTGGGAGGAGCAGTGGCATTTTTCAAGACCACGACAACCGGAGCAGAGGGCGGGCTTTCTGGAAAAAGGAGGGAAACATTTTTCCATTATTGTAAAGATCAGAAGCATTTCGACTTTGGAAGAGAGCTGGAGGTCATTAAACCGTTGTGTCTTACAAGGAAATGTGGAAGTCTTCATCAGCTGAGACATTTGATAATGAAGACGCAGACTCACTCTGACCTTTTATTAAGAAATAAAGACATGGAAATGAATCACATCACTTTCACATCAGGTCAGAATTAGCATACATTAGCTTTGAAATTAAAATATTTGCCTGTGTTTGCTTGTATTTTCATCATCCATTTCTTCATCATGAAGCGCGAGGAGGCATTGAGCAGGTATTCAGACCCGTCACGGAGCCTGAGGGCCACAAAAGACAAGTATTACAACCTCCAGATGCAAATGTCAATTTCAAATGTGTATAAACATCATCATTGTAATTTGGTGGTTATTAAAATCTTACTGTAGTCGAAAGCAGTTGGGTTTTTTGGTGTACTCTGGCGCAGGTGAACACTCGGCTCCCATGAGGTTCAGCGGCAGGCCACATGCAGAGCTCTGCAGCGCAACACAGATTGATCATCACTGACTTCATATCAACCAATTATTTATCAGTCCCGTCCTCCTGACCTCTTTTTGATGTCATTTTTCTGCTTACCCTCAGTGTATCCTTTCTATCCTGGTAGAAGCACAAGGTGTGTCTATATAGGACAGCATGGTAGGAGCTCCAGCCTCTGGAGGCTGCCTGTGAAAATAAGATAAGAGTGTGTGCTGCTGACTGTGGGCTTTACATTTGCTGACCATGCTGGCTTAAATGTTGAATGGAGCCTTTCTTACTTTCTTTCCTCCCAGCTGCAGCTTGTGCTTCCTCTCAAGCGTTCCCTCCATAGACTGCAGCTCAGGCTTTCCGCCCTGAGAGGTTTAAAATGAACACCAACATTTAGACCAAAAGAAAACCCCCTCTGAGGGGTTAATCAGAGGAGCCATATTTCTAATACTCACTGCACTCACTCTTACCAGGGTGATATAGTGCCCTCCTGTGGCCACTGATCCTTCCTGCTTCTCCATGTTGTCCAGGCTTTGAGGGGCTTTTCTATGCTGACAGACACCATCCAAACCCATGTGAACTGACAGTAGGCTCATTGACTGGTCCTGTTCAGAGAGAGGAGATTCCACAGTCGTCACTGATGACAAAATATCAGCTGCTCGTACATAAAAGCTACTGAGCCAGCTACAGGTTCATTGCCAAATTACTGTACATTTTATTTCTTGTATTTTTCACATGATAACTGACATACATGTTGATATTGTGTAATCATTCAAAATGTATTACTATTGTATTGATTAGGATTCTGAAACATGAGGCACAGCGGGTTAAAGTTTCAGTTCAGACGAATTACATAAAAACACTTAGACTCCACTTACACCTGGTATAATGAATCAAAATTAAAAATTGTATCAGACAGATTGTATGAGTTAATTTGGGTGTAAATGTGTTGTGATCAGACTGTGATCGGATCTGCCTGAACACATCTGGAGGTAGTCTGGCTTGCATTGTGTCTGGATCTCAAGTATGTGTAAACATAATCCATGCAACGTGCTGGCATCCATTGGCTACGCAACATACAGATATTTGTTTTTCAGCGAACATAAAATACAAGAAGTGACAAGGCTGAAAGAGACATCTCTCTAATTAAGGATTATACGTCTCCTCTGTGCCATGAAAGTAGCAAAATAACTGTGTGTGACATATTGCACTCATCTGTACAGCTGACCTGCTGTTTGCAGGGCATATTTTTCACCTCGTCACAGAGTAGAATACACGCTGGACCTGCATGTTGGACAAACTCACACAATATTTTTTATACTAAGAAAGGAGTAACTGACCATTTCACACAGTCTATAAAGTTTCCTCTAACTCAACAACTCTCAAATCTCTGTAATTTTTTTAAAGGGAGTCTCCACCTCACGTGCAGGCTTTGCTCAGGAGGACCAAGATCCAGTCTCAATGAGGACAATAACAACACATTAAAAATACCAGGTGTGAATACAAAGGCAAGATTGGATTGTTTATTATCCGGATAATGTGTCCGCATACAGATCCCATTTTAATACCAGGTCTAAATGGGGTGTCAGTTTCTCTTGCTTACCAGTGATGCTGCTAGATAAGCTGACAGTTTTGTTTTATTTGCTCAGATACTGATACAGATTTCTGCTACCATCACACTACAATGAGCAGAGGAGAGCAGAATTCTGACTGCGGTGCTTACAGTAATGAAAAACGACATTTTGGACAGTGTCTCAGCTGCTCTGGATAATACACATCACACAGTGTCAGTTCCTTTATAGGAGCTATTTTTATTTTATTGTATTTTTTCAAAGCTGTGAGCATCACAAACAATATTCTAATCAGGTCCATTGTAGGGGCAGAAGAAGAAATCTCAGAGACGGACATCTCAAAGCTTGAGCAGATAAAACAAAACTATCCCTGTGCTTACATACCAGATGAGTGAGATCTATTTTTATTACATTTTTTAAATGAATTATCCAGTCTCAGGTTTCAACATCACAGTCTATCAAACACTGACCTCACCTTTGAACAACCTGTGTGCTCATCCACCTCCTCCCCCACCTTTGCCTCCTCCACCTCCTCTTCTTCCTCCTCATCCTCTCTGTATTGATAAATATATCTCTGATTGTCTGCTACATCTGGCAGCTTCACTGGATCCGACGCTGTCTCGTTCACTGTCACCGAGGTCTTGCCGGCTGTTTCCCTGTTTGGAAAGGCTGCCCATGACCTTCTGTCTCCTATGGCCAGTGGAGGGTGGTGACCTTTGGTACTCTGCTCCTTGTCGTAACCCAGCAAGCTCTGAACATAGGGGGGCAGTCTAAACTCGGCCACGAGGAGGTTGGGTGCTGAGGCTGTGGCCAGGTTCCTGTAGAGCACTGCTGGGGTCTTCGGTGAAGGTGAGTGGGGAAGGGCCTCTCTGGATTGGTCTGAGGGTTCAGTCTCTTCCTGGTTGGGCTCGTATATGATGTCTGAGCAGATGCTCTGTCTGTAGTTAGTAGTCTGGTTCCAGATGTCCTCCAATTCTTCTTCTTCCTCCTCAAACTGCTGGTGGTCGAGGTGGACGGGCTCTGTTTCAAGCTCTGCCACTTCTGTTGGTGGGCTTGATGGTGTTATGGTGTTCTCCCTTGTTTTAGTGCAGTCTATACCTCCCACCTCAAGGGACATGAGCCTTCCCACCACACCCTTGGGGTGTGGGTTATCTGGACATGGAGCATCAGTGCAAAGCTTGATACTGCTGGAGGTGGAGATTCCAGAGTCTACCGAGTCCTGACGAACACTCACACTCACTGTTGACTTCAGATTCACGACCATATGAGAGGCTTGGCTCAGACACTGATGACCAGGACACTGTTCAGGCACACTCTGTGGTCTTGCACTTTTATGGTACTGGTGTCCATTTAAGTCTCGAATGAGCGTATGGACACTGGGACACTCGTGTTTATGTTCAGTTGTACTTTGAGCTTGGTTCACATAAATAGGGAGCTGGGAGAGCTGGTTCGTCCCATCCCTTTCAGCTGCACTGGTTTTAACCTCAGATGACATTTTGTCCCACTCCTGCTCTGCATGTTCCTGCACACTGAACTGGATTTTCGTTAGGTCGTTACATGGTACAGTCTGATCCTCACCCTCTCCCAGGTAAAGAGGAGGTGGTGGTTGGAAGCCCTTGTCAACATCAGGCAGATCTTTCACCCCAACCATCAAAGTCTGTGATTCAGAAAAGCTAACATCTGCTGAACTGTGCGCGACAGCAAGAGCGGGTCGAGTCTGTTTGAAAGAGCTCAGGGCTGTGTGCCTCTGGGAGAGGGGGTCCGGATCGGTCCCTGCTCCTTTTTTGGACTCTGGAGGGGCGATAGTAATGATGTCCTGAATGCTGGGAATGAGGGTCATGTCCTTAGGTAGATCGAAGCTCAGCACAGAGCCCAGAGAGAGGAACCTGCAGTGGCTCCTCATGTGATTTGAGGAGGGGGAAGTGGCGGGCCCCTCTGATACAGCATATGGAGTAATGCTGTATTCCCCTGAACATTCTGTATCAATGTCCTCCAGCAGGGGATTCTTCATATAGGCCATCGCTTCCACTCCATCCCCACTCTTTGGTGAGCTCTTCTTCCTTCTGCCCTCCTTCAGCGGCCATGTATGCGTGTCATATGTGATTGTCTCACAGGCATAATCAGGCCTCCCCTCCGTCTGCTCTTCCACTCCCATGATTTTCTGGATCGTGTGCCTGCGAGCATCTCTCTTCCTCTTTCTCTTCTTGCCCATTCTCTTGAGGCTGCTGAAGATGGAGCTGCTGCCACTCCCCGCCAAGGGGTGGAAGGTGACGTTTGCCATCTGAGTTGCATGCGCTAAGGAAGATGGCGAAGAGGAGGAGGAGGATGGCGAGAAAGTAGGGGAGCTTGAGGATGCAGAGCGGCTCTTTTGGCGGGGCAGGGTGATACTCTCATACACGGGGACCACTGCCAAGTTGTTATCCTTGACATGCAAGTATGTACTCACCTAGAAAAAGAAAAAAATATTAGGCGTGTGTGAGACTGTAAACGCTCTATCGCAAACGATTAACCCCAGAAAGACTCATGCGTGCTGCAGGCTGGAGCCCTGCAGCCATCTGTGAGAACAAGAGCTGGTTTATGTGTTACAGATGAATAATGACATGAGAGCAAAAGTGACTAAGACAATCAGCTACTTATCAGAGACAAACATCAGCCTCTTTTCCTCTGCATCCCACACATCTGAGAAAACAAGGGAGTCAGGAATGTACAAGCCTCACACAGCGATGCAAATGTATAAAAAAAAAAAAAAACATAATGTAAGACATAAAAATTAGATGAAAGGACAAAAGAACATGGACATGATTACAACTGCACACTTGCAGGACTTAATCAAAATCACATGTTGCTGCCCATGCCGTCATATGCAGCTGTAATGGCTTGACCTTTCAACTCTGTGACTAATCTCTTGTTTCTGTGGAAGCCCCAGACTATAAATCATGGTGTGCAGTCTCGGGGCCTTTCCTGAAAGTTCAGCACCAGTCCCATGTCTAATGACTGCGCCTGTGTTGGTGTTTGGGACGCACTCATGCTGGGAGCCATTTTGGAGCACAGGTTTCATAGGAAGTGAGGGTGAGGTCAGTAATTTTACACAATTGCAGCACGGCCACGGAGAGCCAGACAAGACCAGGTTTACATCAGGCTTGTGGTGAAATGACAGAAGGAGGAGCGAGAGCTTCTGTCAACGCTCACAGCAGGCAGAAGACTTTGTGTGCTTTTCTTACTCATCACCCTCATTCTGTCTCTGTGTCTTCCAGCTTTAAATCCTGGCTCAATGAACAAGTTGAGATCCAAAGAAAAGTTTGAATGTTGAAAAGTTGTATTGTAAACGTGCTGATTCACTGTCTGATTTTCTGCTGTCAGTTTAACAATTTATCTGAGTTTACAAAAAGATGAGCTGAAAGGGCAAAATGACGACTGACAGATAACTGCAAAGAGGAGTTTGCATACACTTGAGGAAATCCAAAATACATGCATTTGTTTTCAGTGCTTCAAGCTTAGTAACTCTAAGGCTGAAATAAATGATGGGCTACGTGACTCCTTTAAACATAAATACTGCAAAGATAATTCACAGCTGATTTTTAAATAAAATATCCTAGAATGCACTTTTTAGTCTAGTTCATAAAGCCACTTTCATTTGCAAATGAATTAATCAATTCAAAAACAATTTACATACGATTTAACCAGGGCCCAAATAACCTATTGGGGTGCCATTATATCTCAATTCATTGTATACATTATAGTAACAGTTACATGAAGACATTATATCACAGATCAGATTTCTGTTCACTTATTAGAGATCACATATATCTCTGCTTTTCATTCATCATCAATATTTTTTACAACGGGGTTGTGAGAATAGCACCATCTCATTAAATGTCACAATGTACCTAAATAGAATTTATTTGAGTTGGATTTGCATTTATGACTACAGTTAAATTGGAACATGAGTTCTGACAGTAAAATGGTTTGTTGTCTTTTCTCACTTCTCTCACATTAACTGTACATTTTCCAGCCGCAGTGACTCTGGAGGTGGTGTGAGTACAAATATGATAGCACTTTGGCAAGACTTGTTTCCTTTTACTCTCTCGCCTGGCTTACAGACATGGCAACAACACGGGGAAACTGCAGACCAACTGTACCTTGTAACAGGAGTTAGTAGAGCATGCTGCCCCCAAAAAACAACTAAACACAGCATGCAGTCCCAGCACACTTTGAGACGCAGCATGCCATGCCAATTCACACCGCGCAATTTACCTCGTTTGCACTTTGCCGATAAATCTTTCGCTTTCGCTTTAAACTACCCAAAGTATTTTCCAAAAGCCCCTGGCAGCGCCTCCAAAAGCTTTTACAGGCAGAAGATTGAGGCACAGTGGGCTGAGGGAGAGAACGGGGAAAAAGGAAGATATGAAGGCCAAAGGAGAGGGAGGAATGAACAGCAGGAGATAGTCAAAGAGGGAGATCTCATGCAGTGTCATTACAGAGAATGAATGTTGCTGCACTGACTTCCAGGAGCTGCAACAAATGTCATTCATAGTGGTATAATGGTGTTTGGTGACTTTTCGTGTGAGGTGATGTGTGTTTCTCACCCTGTGGACAGGCTCAGAGGTCTCGTCCACTACCTCATCCGTCCCAGCAGGCGAGTCAAGCACCTGAACCTGGCTGTCACCTGTGTTACCAAAGCTAAGGATGAGGTTGACCGTGCCCCCTAAAGCAGGGCTGCTGGGCTCTTTGAGGACCACAATAGAGGGTTTGGGAGACTCTGCAGAGGTGGCCTCGCTGCCCCGCGGTCCAATGCTGTTCATGACCTCATACCCGTCCTCTAACTGCTTCCCCTCCTGCTGCTCAGTTTGTCTGGGTGACAGGGATGGGGGCCGGCTGTCCCCTGATGCCTTTAATTTGTCTTCATCGGAGGTGACAACAGGGGACTGATGGGATTGGTGGGCCTCCAGCTCAGGAGCTGAACCCTATGTAGGAAGAAAAAATAGCAAATATTCATAATGGGTAAATAAGTACTCAATTTGTACCACTGATGCTTGTTTTAACTTATTTCTAATAGCAGGAAACATGGTAACCATGGCACTGATGTTGCTTTCCCCACTTTTCATCCACAGCCAGTCAATTTTGATTATTTCTGTACAACTTCAGCCTATATGGTAAATTGTTTTGGATGCTTTACAATAATCAATAATCTGTCAAATATGACATTGTACAAAAAGGTACATTGTATGATTTTCAGGACAGAAGTCTGTTCATACAATAAATGCTTCTCTGCTCATTTACCTCAGACAGCGGAGAGCACATTGTGGCCTCAGAATAAATGTTGTCATGCGAAGGTTCCTGTCTTCTCTTCTTGTGAAGCCGCTGTTGTTTCTGAGCCCTCCAGTGCACCAAGATCCACCCAAGCATACTCCTCAGTTCCTCCATGCGCTCTCTTACCTGTAAGACATTACTTAGGGTTTGTAAAAGCAGACAGTAATAAAATCAACAATAAATTCAAGGATGGCAGGGAGTCATAAGCAGAGTTGCATGAAGTACTCCGATCTTTTACACAAGAAAAATTAGCAATACCACAGTGAAAAAGTCCTGCATTCAAAATCTAAAAAAGTATTTAAAGTATGAGCAACAAAATATACTTCAAGTACTAAAAGTAAAAATACTTATTATATAGAATGGCCCTATTAGATTTCTATATATTACTGTATTATAATCATCAATGTTTTAATGTGTTCATCACTTTAATTGAATATAATTACTTTATATATGACTGGGTATCTTAATATATCAATTACATTATAATTTATTAGTTGATTTATAGTTTGTTTTATTGATAAAAAGTATTTGCCTCTCACATGTAATGAAGTAGAAGTATAAAGTAGCCTCAAAATTGTACTTAGGTACCGTGCTTGAGTAAATGTTTAGTTTAGTTAAATTCTCCCACTGGTCATAAGTGTGTAACCCTGCTCACCATCTGTGTGAGGTGGTGTTCTTTGTCTAAAAGGTTCCTCCCGGTGGCCACTAGCTCATCAAACTCCTCAAACTTTTGCTCTATCTGCATGTCCAGCTCTGCAGCGAGTGGCTTCTGGCCGTCCTTCCCAAGATGCAAGGCGGTGTCTGAGAAAATGCACGACCTGGTGTCTTCTGTCCATGAGCTATTCGGAGTTGGGGTAGGAGGTGGTGGAGGAGACAAAAAACAGGGCTGTGAGGAAAGCCATACATTCAAAGAAGACATGAGAATGACCAGACTCCTGATAGGACAGACATTCATTGCCTTGTCACGCTCGGCCCAAGAAACTTGCGTTGACCTCCTCAGCACATCTTAAATTATACTTTTCACCAGAGACCTGTGCTTGACAGTATGAACATCCTGTTCTTTGCTCGAAAGATATTGTAATGAGCAGATGTTCTCACAAAAAGGATTAAGAAAGAACGTCTGTCTTGGGAAGGGGTCACAGTGTCCTCACGCCCTGCTTACATCATTGCGAGGTAGCTCCTGAAGAAGTCCTGGAGCTGGACAAACTCCCGCAGACGTGATTTGTTCTCTGTCACACTCTTCCCCAGCTCTGTCCAGCCCTGCAACATGGCCTGGATCTTTGCCCCGAGTATGTGCACTCTCTCTGGGCACAGCTCCTCCAGCCGAGAAGCCTGGCTCTCCATCTCGTTTACCTCCTCCCTGATGACTTCATAGTCAATCTGTGGAGAATAACAATAAAAATCTATCATCTCCCATCATCCACGGCATCACTCAGACAGCCTGTACCAATTGTATCTCTGTATGACTATGACCTCATCCCCAAAGCTTTATGCATATTATTCAGCGAGAGACCCATATGGTCTGCATATGGGCTGCCGCGCTATAGCAAGCTAGCGATCTTAACCACTTTTTCTACTTTTGACGAGGCAGTAATTAATAGCATTGGGAGGTTCTCTGGGAGTAATACTTTATAACGTTTCTCAGCTACAGTAAGCCTCGAGAACACTGAGTTGTGAATGCCTGTCTGCTGACGGCACAGTTATTTCAGTTTGGGAGATTAGGTCATATCAAGCCCAGACAGCTGTGTGTGCGTGTGATAAACATAACACTGCCCAAAAAATGACTCACATAGAACTTTACCATCCCCAACCTCTCATCTCCAACCCCGTGACCCCCGGGCGCATATACACGCCCCACCAGATTTACTCACAAACACAAAACACACATACTTTGAGCGCAAACAGAACAATGACTCACACAAGCATAAACAAATATCCTGTGTGAATAATAAACTTTTGCACGCTCTGTGTGCGTATGTGTGTGATTGCACAGTACAGTTTATATAATAAATGAAACACAGCACAAAGCGGGGTGGGCTGGCCCTTTTTTAGATGTGAGAAAATCTGGCACAACAGGAAACAGACTGTGGAACAAAGTGTTGGAGGTGAGTGCGGGAAAGAGAAGGGGGGCTTCCCCTTTTTCATTACACCCAGCAAAGGTCCATAATCCAAAGTCAATGTGATGGAATACTGGATGGCGTTAGCACCAATGAGTCATTTTAAATGTTTACACCATAATCACAACGTGTGCTGGGATCTTCCTCTCACCTCCAGGTGGTCCTGCCTCTCCTGCAGAGCCTCTAGGCCGCAGCGGTCTGGCTCACACTGGATGGCCATGTCTGTCTCCTTCTCCAGGATGTCCAGGGTCAGCTCCTTGCTGCAGCACAAGCACTCCTCCACACGCACCGCCAGGCTGGCGTGCTTTCGAGGCACAAAGTCATCATGAGCACTTGTAGGATGTCATTAAGTCATTATACTTCACTGTGTATCATTTGTTTTCCAATGAGAGCCACATTGCAAATTAGTGTTTAAAAATGGTGTCATGGAGTCCCCTCCGGGTGTGTGTGTGTATGTGCTATTTTGATACATGTTTTTTTTTTTTTTTTTTTAGACCAAGAGTAAATCAAATTAATGCAAAAGCGCTCATGCGAGGAGGAGTGGTGGCTCATTTGGGGCCTATTAAAGTACACAGCCACAGACGAAAGGAAACCAGATGTGGCTCTATTGGTTTGTGCAGCTGTTTGTGACAAAACTGTGGGGGGGACTAAGAAACTATTCAGCATCATCTAAGATCATCATAACTTAACAAACTCTGCGGCAACCATCTGATGAAGTAGAGCCAGAGCTCCCATGTACACTGAGTGTCTAGACAGAAACACTCCCCTCTCTTTACCTTGCTCAACAGCTCCTGGATGGCCTGGTCATGGCTCTGTGATCGGCCTCTTTCCCGAGCAGTGTCATTCAGCATCTCCACAGCCTCTCGTAGCTCCTCTACAGGGTTCCCCATGTTTTCTATGAGGCGCTCACTGCCACCACTGCTTTGGAGTCCCAGCAATGTAGGAGCTGAGGAAATCTCTCTGTGAAGAGGCTGTTAGTCACAGAGAGAGCTGTTATCAGATAAGTCCAGTATCGCTGAGAAGGATCTGTTCACGTCACATTTTCACATTTTCTCACTTACCCCCAGTGGTATGAACCCACACGGAGTGTGTGTGCTTTTGTGTGTATTTTTGAGATATTCATCACTGACATTTCTGAGGATTAATTAGAGTGGCAAAGACACAATGCTGCTGAATAATTTTCCAATGCTTTGAGCATCATGAATATTGGGTTGTTGGCAGACATTTAGGATGAATATATTAAAGCCAAACCATTACATTTGAATTTTGGGCAAAATGACCCTTTAAATGCCACTTTTGGTGGGTGGCTTCTTACCTGGCCCAGACTGTACTGACTACCGCTGAGCTCCTGGCTCTCCTCCAGCTCCACGCGCTCCAAGAACTCCGTCAGCATTCGTGTGTCCTGCAGCTCTGAGTTCTGCTGGGTCAGGGCACTTTGGACACGGTGGTACCTGGGAAACACACACGCAGGAATGTTTTTAAGCAGCTACACCTTAACTGTAATCCACAGCCGCATATACATGCCTGCATCCTTCAGCAGAACCACATTACACAGACCACAAGCAGCACACTGAGTGCATGCCACCATCCCGTTTGTGTAATCATATATCATGTGTCATATAAACATATCCTGCACTTCAGGGCATGGAGGTACCCTGTCCGTGCAGAGTTTATATTTGAGATGGTAAAGGGAGCGATTTCAAAGGGTATTTTTTCCAGAATAAATGAGCCTTAAGTTGCTTGTACGAAGCGTTAAATAATGACATCATCCCAACTGTCTTACAGCTGCTTAGTGAGAGCCTCAACCTTCATCAATGGTTCCTCAGACTACAAGTGTCCATCCCTGCACCATCTAACACCTCCACCCTGGAAACACTTAAACTGAGCCCTTTCCGTTTCTTTATTTTCTTTGGTCAACTCTCTGTTCTTTACAGAGTCTGAACTTGTGTTTTTAGACATAGGTACATCCAGCGAACCAGCCAACACCATAAGATTTTACTGAGAGTCTTGTGGCAACAACCTGTCCTTTGACGTCCAACCAATGAGGGGGGGCGTCATCTTGCAAACATGGAATGGGTGACTGTGACACACTCTGACAAGCTGTGGGTGACTGTGGGGTAGACCTCGCTAAGTGCTACATTAATCATAAATGAATAAACTGAAGCCTTGCAATGAATGAGCACATGGAGAGTATTTTTAGTCCACTTGGGGAAAAAGGGCATACTTAAGGGATCCATTGATATGTATTTTTGTGGTTTATGGGGTGAAATTGTTTGTCTTAAAAAAGAACTTGGGATTTTATGAATACACTCTTCCAAGTTGGACTGTAGACACGGCGAGCCGAAACTTGTGACCTCTTGGAAACACTGACAAAATTCTTACTTTATTTCCTGACCACAGTGATGACTTAAACCACCAGAGTCTTATTGTTCAGATCCACAACACAAGTCTTCCATGATGACAGACATCGGGGGATACCCCTGACCTCTCCCTTTCATCCTCTGAAAAACTCACTTTCTTTCCACTTCCTCCATGCGCGCAGACAGGCCTCGTGTGTGGGGATGACTGTGGCCATGGAGGCGGTCCACCTCCTGCCTCAGAGCACTGAGCTCCAAGCTGCGTGCTGC
Organism: Chaetodon trifasciatus; assembly: GCA_037975065.1. NCBI lineage: Eukaryota > Metazoa > Chordata > Actinopteri > Chaetodontiformes > Chaetodontidae > Chaetodon > Chaetodon trifasciatus. Next base: position 8,748,450 of record JBBMOE010000013.1, read on the forward strand.
CACCTCTTTCTCCAGCAGACAACTCTCCCTCTCAGCCATGCTCATTGTTTCAGGGTCACCGGCCAGAGCAGATTCCTTCATGGAAAGCTCCACCGACTCCAGCCAGGCCTCCAGGCTGCCCAGGGCCTGGAGCACTTTTACAACCTATACAGTAGAGAAGCGGAGAGGTTAGTGAAGTAGAGGTTGTACTGCTGTGATTTGCAAGTGATTTAGTGCATAGTGAAAACAGCCGGAGGTGATGCACTTTACAAAGAAGACAATAATAGGTTTACCTCATGGAAGCAGACCATGCTCTGACCTACATCTTTGGAAATAAAAGACTCATGCTTTCCAACTAAGTCATCAATCTTGGTGGATTTGCAGCCTCTTTCCATCCCATAATCGAATTATATAGCAATGCAATTTATATCCCTTGGACTAGCCTTCATAAATTTTTGGGGATATACCTTGCAGACTGCCAATTAAGGTGGTAAAGATGAAAGTAAATGAGCTCCTAACCATGAGTGTATGTGAACTGCTCAGGCTCTGGGCCAACATAAAGCTCCTCAAAATGGGAGAACTGATCCAGAATCATCTGTCATAACCATAAATTTCCCTTATAACTTCAGAGGTAAGTAACGTGCCTCTGTATGAGTCAAGAGGAGTGCCTGCTGTGAGATATTTTATGAATCTCACCCTAAAACCCAGCTCCTCTGAGGCCTGCAGAAACACAGCATTCCTCTGGTGCCTCCGCCGCAGCTCTTCCCACAGGACCTCCAGCTGGCCAAGGAACTCCTCAATCTTGGCGCTCCCTGGGTGATGTGCACGGACCAGGCCACGGCCCTCCTGAGGAAGCGGCGTTAAACTGATGAGAGCATGTGATGACTATGGACCATCTATGTTGCAAAATATAGGCCTAATCTGAAGTTTGGGTCTCTTAAGCTGCCTCAGATGAAATGTCAGCTTGTTATTTGATTAATACACAAACTAGGCCTGTCAAGGTGCCCAGTTTGCAAAATGTCAGCGATATTTTCATTCAAGGCATTCATCCAGTGCCTCTGTTTTAAGAGAAACTGTGAATATGACAGTGTGCCTTGGCTTACTCTTTTGACCACCTCTATCCTGGCCCTGTTGGTGAGGATTTCTTGTTCCAGAGCGTGCTGACACCTCCTGGCTGCCTCCAGCCCCTCAAAGCTGGCAATTGAACACACCTGTGTGGCCATGGACACATTGTCCTTCAACCAGGACAAAGTCTGTGAAGGACAGGAGAGCAAACAAGGAAAGGGTTAAAGAGATGACCAGTAAACAGGAAGCTCAGTGACTCAGATTCAGGTGATGTTTTATCATAATGAAATTTTAACATTAGTTAAATGAGGGAACAGTAGCACACAAGTCAGCACACCATCATACTTGAACGCATGACAATTTGTCTCATTTAAAAATGTGACATAATGTCTGTGGCTGGTTACAAGAAGAGGGTGTAATAGTGCAAAAACTGTTCTGCTGACTTGACAGTTCGTAGCAATGAATTTCTGAGGCTGAGGTCAGAGGAGTTTACTCAAGATGATCCACTTCTGTTGATGCTGTGCAAAGTGTGCAGACAGTTTAGAAAGGAGATCTCTGGTGTGCATGGCAGGGGTCACGTCACCTTGTCAGCAGACACGGTGAACTTTTGGAGCTGTATGTGAAGCTGTGGGTGGCCTCGTGGGGCGGTGGCAAGCTTGGGCTCTGTTCTGGGCTTCCTGCTGCAAAGAAAACACAGACATGTGACTCCAATTATGACTTACATAAAGACCTCTCATTATGTAAGTCACAGAGAGAGAGAGAGAGAGAGAGAGAGAGAGGGAGAGAGGGGGCGGAAAGCCAGGCTGAAATGTCACCTTTCCCCCTTCAATTGATGTCTGACGATGACATCATTTGCACAGGCAGGGCCGTCTCCCATGGGTGAAGAGGTGTGGTTCACTGATTGCTGCTCCTGGCATTGGTTGCCCGATGTCCTCCTACCGATCCCACATTCAATAGTACTCTGTGGACAAAAGAGCACAAGTCTCTGTAGGAAAATCCAAAATATCAGCAACGTGACACTGTGAGTAATGTTTTGCTTTTTCTGTCAGCCATCCACCGAATAAATGTTGACTGGATAAACATCTCATAAACATCTCAAGTGGAGGATTGTATGCACTGAGCAATCACTAGACAATGAGGTATTGCTGTAGCTCATTGCTAATGTGAATGTTACAATGTGGCTGGACAACATGAACAGCTGCCCAGAGTAAAGTTTCTCCGGTAAACGACACAAAGCAAACTTTCTTACAAAGGCTGGCTATCCTCAGTGAAATAACCCAGACCATGCTAAAGATACAAGCTATTTCTGTTTGACAGCATCAAAGTTTGTCATAAAAATACTAAAGATGGCAGCAGAAGTTTAAATAAATTATAATTGCTTTATGAATGAACACATTAATTCTAACAAGGTTGCCAACATGTGCATTTCCAATCTGATGACTAAAAAGAGCCATTGCAGTTGGAAATATGACCCTTTTTTAAAATCCCCTATGCTCAACTCTCATTAAATAGCAGCAGTGTTTTTTTAGCCTTACATACAGATTTCCATGGCCGTCCAGTCTGACTCTGTTTAGAACTATGCAGCAGAGTTTTTAGCGAGGTCAATGCCAGAGCTATAGACCTTGTCTATGTGCAGAAATATATTAAAGACGTCAACAGCCACTAAGCCTCTTTTACAACCATCTGAGTACTTTAAAGGTTGGCCAAAGGACTCTGCAGCAGGGTTTCCAACGAGAGCTATGTTCATCTGCACTATTGCAGAGAACACAGTGGGATATCCTGATAGTTGGTCTTTTCACCAACTGCAAAAGGCCAAGAGCCAACAGAGCCAGTGCAAGAGTGCATGTACAATACATAGAGCCCTTATTTATTCATGTTGTGCTAAAAAAGTTGACTTTCTTTAATTTTTTCATTGCTTTTTTGGGATTTACTTCCGTTGTTTCTGTTGTGTATGATTTAAAATGTGTAAGGCACCAACCAAAAATGTCTGACATGAATATGAAATAATTAAATTACCTAAATTTAGTAAAACTCCTATGCTGACATTTCTCTGTATGAACTGTATGAACAATGCACACCACGCTGGGTTAATTGTTCTATATAACATAATGTCTTTTACATATGCCAGCAAAAAAACAGCACATCTTACACAAGTGAGGTCTCTGCAACGATCAGCAAGGCCAATACGCATCTGTCAATGCTTTCACGTTGAAAAATCAGAAATGCCGAACGGACACAACAGCCAAAAAGCACAGAACAGCCATTAATAATAGTGTTTTATGGAGTAGCTTTAATTTAACCACATTATTTTCTGACTGGGCTTATAGAAGAAGTGAGTCAGAGAGCTGGAGAAAAGTGTCGCCTCCAAAATTATGCGAGAGGTGCAGTAAATTGAAGGGGTCTAACATCATTTACTTACACGCCAGTCACTTTATAGGCCAGTCTGAGTTTCATAGAGGCACATTATCGGCCTGTTTATGTGCTAAAGCTGCAAAATTAACAAACTACTGTGGTTCATTTGACAGGGCTGATAACCATCACTGACATTGCTTCCTCAGATATTTGCTTTCGTCCTTCATCCTTCACACAGTGGCTTCCACTGTCAACAACTCCTGTGGTGTACTCAACATCCCACTCCGTCATATGAAAAAAAAAAGTCATCCACAGTGAAAAAAAGAAGCCATTTAATCATTTGCTATGTTATTTTCCATGGCATTCTGTATTTTTAGGCCTCATCCGCTCATCTCCTATTGCAGCATACCTCTCCCTATCTGGGTACTGTTGATTCTTATCTGTTTTCTACTGATCACCTCTTCCCCTGTGTGTCTTTCTGCAGTGTGCTATGAAGTGATGTCAGCCAAGAACTATCACTTAGCACCAAGCCCATCTGGTCCGCAGCCCCAGCATCTGGCTACAATTAGCCAGAGAAACAGACGCTAGCCATGTTTACCTCCAGCAACAAGAGGCCGTACTAGCGCTTACACAGACATGGACAAATACTTTATAATGCGTGTACCCGTACACATACAGAGACTAAAACCTCAACAGTTACCTTTAATCCACTGAGTCAAATTGCAGCAGAGAGAGAGAAAATGCGAGAAAGAAAGCTTGTATGTTAGCAGATTCCCTGAAAGTGCTGCCCACCGCACATATGCAAAATGCCTCAGAGTCACTATCAGCCCACAGGCCTGTGCAGCTGCATCTCTAGCATTTACCAACACCATAATCAATTCAGCACACCCAGGAGCTGCCGTTAAAGCGCCGCAAAAGTATGTGACAAATTACTTTTACTGCTCAAGCGGTGGTTGAGCCTGGCATTGAGGTTGCCCTTTGAGCTCCAGGGTTTTGTTTGGAGTGTGTCTTATTAATCCTTCGATAAAGAATAACGAGTGGAGCTCCCACATACAGTGCACCCAGGTAACTCCCAGCTCCCAGTGCAATAAACACGACAGGCTGCAGTGAAAGGGCTCAGGATGGCCATACCAACGAGCTTAGGGCCTTTGAGGGAAGCAACTGAGCTTGGCTCGCTGGCCTGATGGGCTCCTGTCACAGGTGGTGGGGCCAGAGGGCCAGTAAGAACCTAAAAACATGAGCAGGGAAATAAACGGAACCAGAATGGAAAGAGTGAAGTTTTCCGCAAGCATCTGGGCACTTTCACACTGGGCAAAGAGAAGCCAGGGACTCAGTAGGGACTTAACAAGTGCTCAGGGTCAACAAGAGGAGAGGAGCAATGCATTATGGGATACCTGGGCTGAACACAAATAGCCACTGTGCGTTCACTTACGGATTGTAAAGAGGTTTAATGTGCTAACTTAAAAGACTAAATATACACATAATTACTGGTTTTTAACATACCACACACTTAAGTTTCTGGTTACCTCCTCTTCCAAAAGACGCTAACAGTTCTTCGTTGTAGGTTTATGGGCAGTGGGGTTACTGTAGGAGCACCCACATGTTCAATAAAGTGCTGGTAGGCCTCCAAATTGAGGAATGTTGTGTCTGAGGAATCCACATGCTCCGCGGATTATCCACTCACCCTGGACTGACCCACAGACCATCTAGTAATATAGTATTTAATCCAATGACTGTGTACTGTTGTTAGAGCAGTTGAAAGCCAAGATATTATTCTACCATAAAGATTTTGGGTTGGAGGGAAAGACTTATTTGCTCTGGCCCATCGTTCAACCATGTTGTACAGTCACGGCTTGACATTTTTCATGGAAACTTATGGAATTCTTGTGCCAGTGTAAATAACACCTCTAAAAGCTCTTCCTGTGACTCCTTCAGGGCAATATTCATAACATTTTCAGACTGAGGCTCTTGTTGGGAGATAGAGAGGACTGGCAGGGAAACAGAGGGCAAAGTTACATATGGCTCTATCCTCCACAGCACTGGTCTTAGAGTTATAAAGCCAGGCTGGCGTTCATCCTGGCCATCTTATCAAGGGCTTCCCCACATGTGAAACATCAGATGATGTTATTAAGTGCAACTAACTAGCTGGTAGGATGAAAAACCAGCAGTGCGTTGGGCACCAAGACCAGAAGCCACTGCTCTACAGCACATCTGACAGACTCCAAAAATACCGTTATTTAGGAAAAAAACCTGCTTAAATTGTAAATCAGGCATTTTCCAAAGGACAAAGTGCGTCACTTTGTGCAGCCACAGAAGTCATAGGACTGGAAGCAGCTGAGCTCATGCTTCGCTCGCACTGATGCCGTTGTTCTCTCCCAGCCGAGAGCCACAGTGCGGTTCCTCCAGTAATGGAATGAAACGCCGGAGCTACTTACCACACAGCCTTTCATACGATTCTGCTCCTCCTTCACCTCCTTTCCCATGATCCTTTGTGCCTCTGTTCCCACGTTGCACTGGGGTTCTCGGGCTGGTGTCAAGGGGTCGGCGTCTTCCCTGGTGAAAGTGGAGCCAGTGGGAGAGAGCGTGGTCCTGTCACTCCTGCAGGGCGAGCAGAGCAGGAGGTTACTGTGGTGCAGACAGCAGAGCTTTCTGAGGCCCCACGATGAACTCCAATTATGGCTCTGAAGTTTCCGACCAGTGTTTGTGTTATTTGGTTTAAATAGCTATGAAACGCAGCTGATAAGGCAGAGCAGATGATGTAATATTTGAATCTAAAGATAGGCTGCCGACTTGAGAGGTTCTCAGCCGGAGAAATATTTGGAAAGCAGGAGATGTTGGACATGGATGTCAGATCTGTGGACTTGAGTTATTCCTGACTGTATTTACTATTCTTCCTATTCTTATTCTTGTTCTTATTCTTAAATTCCTCTTCTTCTTCTTCTTCTTCTTCTTCTTCTTCTTCTTCTTATTATTATTATTATTATAGGTAGAGTGTAAGGATTGCAACATTATCCACTGGCCAGTCGAACATTCAGATAACATGAAAACTACTACAAACTGAAATGAAGTTTGACAGGAATATTCATAGTCTCCAAAGGATTGATCCAAATGATTTTAATAATTGATGCACATTCAATATAAATTCTTGCACTTTACCACAGCAGCGAAATGCATCTGTGCCCATTAAGTACATATTGCTTCACATAGCCTAAAAAAGTCTAATGATGCACAAGTCTGGATTCTTACTGTTGGGTATTAAAGTAACAATAAACTTGTTTTACAAATGTCATAAAAATAGCAAAATATTCTTGTAAACATGTTTTTATCTTTGATTCAGCAGACTATTCAAGGTGATGGCAGGATTTTAATAGTGAGAGGAGAGCAAACACTGTTGCCAAACTGACCCAGTAAGCCAAGACGTTATTCAAGTAGTACAGTAATCAAACACAAAGCAGTGCAGAAAACTGAGTATTATAGACCAAAAAGAGGCTGCTGAGTGGTGCTCTCTGTGGTAGTTGGTCTCTAAGCATTCAGACAGACCCGTTCTTCACTTTGCGTATAATTTTTCACTGATTCAAACCAAAATGAAACAAGTCTAATCAAGAGAGAGAGACAGGTCTTTATACAAAGCTTGTTTTCATTTGGAAAACGTCCTCTAGGTTTTTGCCAGTGCCGACTTTTAATGTAGAGTACCAGAAGAGTTAGAAAAGCAGAAAAATAGAGTTCCAGCTCAGTGGAAACCTGCGAGGATCAATTACTGGTTAAAATGGCGCATGTATATTCGCAGGGCCACCAGAGTAGCCGATCCTTGGCCTGCTGTCTTACCTGAAAACCTTCTGAAGAAGCGCCCAGCAGTCCTTCACCTCACTCTGCTTCTGTGTGACGCCAGCAGCCAGGGCAGGATGGAGATTAGACAGCTGGGACACGCTCACATCTAGCATCTACCACACACAGGCCTGTAGGTTAGGTAGAGAAGGCTTCTGCAACACACTTTCAGGATCTGGTCGAGCTGTGCTGCTTTAATTGAAAAGATGTTTCCTACCATGATTTGGCTGGCGATGTCACGTATTTCTCTGTCGCCAAAGCTGTCCAGCTCTTGGCATGCAGATATGCTTTTGCTCTAAAGGAGAAGACACATAACAGTAAGTGTGAGTATTTCTGAATCTCAGATTGAAGAAGAAAAGAAACAATTGAGCCACCCAGGTTATTGTACCATGTTACTAATAGCAAACAATGTATTATCTGCCTGCTGGTAGAACGAGGACACCTCCAGTGCCAGCTGAAGATTTTCATGGTAGCTTTTCAGATGAGACTGGACCTTCAGCCACCTACACACAACAGATAACAGAGCACATAAGTTCAGTCTTCAATGTATCTCTAGATTGAAGATGTGTCGTGCAGCGCACAGGTTCAGCTGAAGGGACAAAGTGTACATTTTATTGATGTGTTTCCTTCTGCTGGAGATGTTTTTGCCATCTGTCTTCCCTTGTTTCTCCAGCTTCAGGGCCAAGTGGTTGATCTCCTCGTGGAGGTTTCTGTGGAGCTGCTCATCCTGCAGTGAAACAGGGGAACACAATCCAACTATGACCTCAGCTGTCTTTACCATAGACTGTAGAAGACAAATTACAGTCAGCCATAGATAAATGACTTTAAAATCTGTACAAAATCAGAATATAAACCACTGATATGTGGAAATGTGTATATTTTTACCTCTTGGATGTCGATCAGCATTTATAATGTTTTTAATGTTACCTGTTTCAGATCTAAAATTCTCCTTGTCAGCTGCATTTTGTCAACATTTTCTTCCAGGACATTCACCAGAGACTGCTCCTCTTCCTGCTGGGACACATAAAAGTCAGTGTTTATAGCCCCCATTTGTTAGGAGCCCAACCATTACTTCTTCTCAGACACTGCAGGATTAAGCCCGATCGCCCTGCTACCATGGTAGATGCTGAACAGAGGTAGCCTCGAGCGTTAGAAGAGGAACTTTGAACTTGATACTAATGCACACAGGAAAGGATGAGTGGAAGTAAACGGAGAATACCGTCTCCTCTGGGGATGGATGTTTTATAGACTTCATAAGCAACATCCTCCATTACATTCCCACATGTCCATTATCAATCACCACTTCCCTTGTGCCAGACATGGACATGGACAGAGAGATAAACATAGGCCTGAAAAGCTTTTTGATAATGACAGGCAGATGTTTTACACCGGTGAATACATACAAACAAGAGATGTCTTCAGGATACTGAGCTAATTTCCTGTATTAGTGAACACTGTTTTTTGTGCCAGTTATCTTGACAGCTGTTGATTAAAGCTGTCTGTCCATTCATTTTTGCCTCTGGGCCCACTGTTTCTGGTGTTAATTGTTCTAGTCGGAGAGCTTGATGGCTCTTCTGTTTTCTGTCAAATGCACGGGTAAAGGAAGGGAAGAAATATGAAAAAGGGTTCAGGACTGAAACGTGATATTTAAATGAGGGTGCATAAAACTTAATATCCATGTTCTAATATGAAGTATTTGAAATGTCTAGTACCATGCAGTCAGCTATAAAATAAAATCCCAAACTCCACAAATTGTTGAACAAAAGTTTGACGCAATACTTCCATAAAATTGTCTCAGAAAAGGATGACAAAAGGGGTAAAATAGCCCTCCCTCTGCGCATAGCAACAGCAAAGGAGAGGAATGCCTTTATGACCTTCTCTTTAATCCATGCCTCCAGCTTGTCCACTTTCTTGTTGAACTCCTGCAGGTTCTTGGCTCCGCCCAGGGCCCTCGTCTGATTTGCAGCCGTCTGTTTCAGGGTCTGCCACTGGTCCCTGAGCTGGCTGAGCTGCTTCTTCACCAGGTCAGCGGTGGGGTTCAGCTTGCAGATCAACTGCTCACCCATCTTTTGAAACAGAAAGTCATTGTTCATTGTAGGTGTAGCACAGACAGAGTGGCAGACTAACAGAACAGTGGCTGAGTACATTTGACAGCTCAGGTTTGTCAGAGTCAGAGCTTATGTGCCAGCCAGCTTCATAAATGTTGGAAAACTGCCATTGATTTCTTGGATATAGCCCTGAAAAATCTGCTGGTTCTGCTTCTTTCCTTCCTGGGCTGTCTGAATGTCAGGAGAGGTTAATTATCAGCAATGTAACTTTTCCAAACATTTTCTCCAGAGGGAGAAAGTATAAACTGGCTTGACAGAGCCGTCTGGAACACTGAGGGTCTGCTTTTCTCTCCGGTGGACTGGAAATGCATACAAGACCATTATTTTATGTGTTACGTGATCTGACAGACTCTTTTAGCACCAAAGACAGTGATTAATGGCTACATTGAGATCTCCATTACCTGTTCAAAAGTTAAAGTAAACATTTCATTTTGCATGTGGGTTCTGCTGATGTGCTTGACCTGGCAGCGTGGTGACGTTTCAGTAAGGCTCCTGTCTCGCGCTGATCATTTCATTACCTGGTTGAGTTGAATCAGGGTGTTCTCAAAGTCTTTGAGGTCCCTCTGAAGTGTCTGCGAGGCTTCCTCCCAGTCCTGCAGGGGGCAGCGCTGAATATTACATCCATCCTTCAAGTCCTGCAGCTTGCCTTTGATCCACGCCTCTGCCTACATCACAAACAGACACACAGACAAAAAAGTTAAACATATGCTGTACACTGTGGCCATTATGGTGAATCATAGGAAGCATTGATTCATTAGGTATAAATGTTATATCCACAGTGTTATTTGATTAAGCCTGCATAACGATACAGAGCGCAGTCACGAGAAGTGCTTGAACTCTCAGGAGCCATCTGTGAAAATAACTGATTTGTGCCTAATTTAATTGTGTGTGTTTTCTCCTGAGCTGAAAGGCAAAATGATGCTGTATATGATGTGGACAAAATGTAAGCAGATAAGAAATACTTGTATGGATTGATATCACATACGGAAATATGACAAAAACAGCCTTCTTTTTTACAGTGTTTTCAATTAAAAATACACCTAAAGTACATAACCTTGTGCGAAATATGACAGTACATTGAACAAAGGGGTTGTCATGGTGGTGAGACTTATTTCTGCTGATCAGGAGGGTGAACTGGCTAAATTTCTTCCCTTACTTAGATTAACACAGAGCTTCAGACACATCAAGAACCGCCCTTTGTTCTCCAGTGTCATGTTATGCAGAGCAGAAGTTTCTCTTGGCAAGTACCTGGACTCCAAAGCCTGCATAAGGCTTTGTCTTGCAGAGCTGCCTTTTCTGGCAACATTTGCAGTGTGAGAACTGCAAAGCAGGTGGTCAAAATCAGAAATGTGTTAGAAAGTACATGTTTGTTTTCGGCAAGAAACCCAGCGTGGAAATCAGTGACCCACCCGAGTCACAATAATCAAATGGACTAATGCGTCAGCTCAGGTTCTTCCACTTCTGATCCTAAATGAGTCATGCAATTGATGAACAGCAGAACTTTATTTTTCACAGTGTTGCTTTTGTGCACTCTGCACAAAGTCAAATAACAGTTAAGCACACAAACACGTCTTTATACCGTCACATCAAAGCATTATTTCCAAGAAAATTACCATGACAGACGATGAATAATAGACTCTACAGTAAGCACTCTTTTGACTCAATAACACACTGAGACTTCTAAACAACTCTTTGCTCGAGATTAAAAAATGTGATGTCACTTCTCCTCAGAGAGGCAGGTCATCAACTTTACAAGGCCCCCGCTGCAGCTGAGGTATTTCTGGGTTGAACAGAAGGAAAAGAGCTTGACAAAACAGGCCTGCCCCTATCTCCTCACACTGGCTCCCATGGTACTATAATGACCTCACACAGGAAGTCTATGATTCCCTTGTTTCTTCCTGTCTGCTCTCCACAACAATTGTGTGTTTATCAAAATGTACAGTGAGGCCTTAGTCTAGCAACAAAGAATAGATGGCTGATGAATGTAGTTCAGTCTGCGTCACCGCTTCTGAAAAGTCTGTGGCCACACAAGAAAACAACACGACAGTCTACAAACTTCAAAATAACACATTTTTAGTACGTTAACTGAAACAATGCACATCTTTACACTTTATAAAATGTTTACCAACCACCCCGTTTTTTTTGCCTCTCTAGTAATGCAACTTGGCCCTGACAAGACTGTGGGAGTGGAAGTCGACTTTCTCTATCATGGAAATGAGAGGGTGAAAGGCGAGATGTTTTGCAGAGCAGGCTCGGAGACAGATGGCCCTCAACAAAGCTGTGCTTCTCCATGTGGTGACCTGCTTTGCTCTCCTAGCTTGAAACATTGGGGGCTTTTAAAAGTCTCTCCCTGGAACGCTCACTTCCACTTCCACAGAGATGTAATACTGTAATAACACATTTTCATCAGCGATAGCAGTCAACCAAATCCCTGTAAAACAAGCAGGGCCCCAGGCACCAAAACCTCTGGCTATTTAAAGTGCATTCTCAAATAAAATTAAAGCACAAAAGGCGGTTTCCTCCAAAAGCAACAAATACGCAAGCTCCACTTAAGAGCAAAGGGGCTGCTAAGCTTGTTAACATTAACGATGTGCTACAGAGCTGTTTTCAACACATACATACATCATGCGTTTCCCTCAGCTGACACATCCAAAATGAATTTCTTATTACTGGAAGTAAGCAGTCTATCACTTGAATGGTTGCTCAACAGAGGTCTGATGACAAAGCCAACTGCTGGACAAAATGTCCCTCAGCCGAACTCGCTGAAAAATGTCCTTGTACAACAGGCTGGACGCAGCGATGAGATAACACAACCAGTTGTGCTGCTTGGCTGAGCCTCGCTGGGCCATAGGCGTGAAGAGATGGAGCCAAACAATGATCTCATCCCTAAATAATTGCTTCACTTGTGGCGGTTTCCCCTCCCTCTCTTCCCTCAGCTGAACACAGCTCATACAGTTCTCAAGACAAAATAAGAACCAGTACATATTTTGTTCTTCCTCCGAGGGTCATGCGACAGGCAGCTTTCACTCTGACTTCATCTCTACAGCGTAACTCGTTGCTTTTCAGATCAACCTCCACTCCAGCTTCTTTCCATTTCGCATTTTTTACATCAGAGGAGCTTTGAGATTCTGATAAGTTATTTACTGCGAGTTCATTTGTAATGACTTACAACATCTCCAACTGCATGTATTCTGCAAAAGTGGAGTGGAAAAAGCACACCCTCCTCAAACATTTTATGAGTTTCCAAATATATGACGGAACACAGAAAAGCAGGAGGAAAGTGGAGCTTTTCATGAGCAGGAGTTCCCTGACTGACCATTACAACCTGCTGATCCTGATATACTGTTCACTTTGTGTATTAATGGCACATTTTACCTGCAGCACTTCCTTGTTGAAGAGCGAGGTGCGCTGAGTGAAGCAGTCGCTCTGGGATGTAACAGCTGCAGATGCTTCGTTCTGTGTGTGTGGATGACTTTCTTTCCTCTGCAATTCAGGCACGGAAATCTGTGTGAGCACAAAACACAGACATGAGAGTGTTGAAATCATGATGACTTTGACTGCAACATTAGACTTTTTAATGAAGTAAAACCTGAACACCAGATGATGCTTGCCTCTAATAAAACCTCTAAGAAGGAGGTACATCTCTCCAGCTATAATCATCCCACAATGAGGGGATGCTTTACTGTCCATTCACGTTGATAACAGCTTTTTTTTTTTTTTTTTTTTAACCATGAAGAGACATTACACAACCTTTGTCAGACTGGCCCCAAGGTCCCTCTTAACAAAAACCTACTGTCAGCACTAAGTGAGATGAAATGAAAACGACTGGCACAACCTCACTAATGGATGAGCGTTCCTGCTGCTCGCCAATCAGGAAACATCTGGGCACATGAAGGAAGCAGGAAGGGACAGATCCTTGAATGTCTGGCGTTTCTTACCGTCAGCCTAACATGTAAACAAATCACCTTTAAAGGACTTTGGTAGATTATGTTCAGTCTCTCATACCTGAGCAGGTGAAGGCACCATCACCTTCTCACATGTACATAACATTTTTGACCATTTGCATGAATAATATATAAGAGGAGGAAAAGCAAAGTATTGTAGTGGTTGAAGAAGTGATGCAGATGCCACAGTTTTGTAGTCCTACAAGGGGAAATGAGGCCATTGCTGTGTCAGTGTGTTATTATAACCAGCCTCCATGAGGACTTCAGCAAGCCTTCTCTTTTGTTAACATCTTCCCTGACCTCATGTTTTCCAGTGAGCCCGGCCTCAGCAGGCTCTGCTGTAACAGAGCACCTCATCCACAACACACACTGATGACTTCAACAAGAAACAGGCCAAATCCAACAGCCCATTGACTTTAAACAATATCCTACAATATACTCAAACAATTTTTCTTCTGTGGACACTTTCTTTAGAAAATAGTGCAGCCAAACAAGAGGAAACAACAGGCTATTTGTGTGGCGGTCAAAGACGCATTGCTCCTATAACTCCTTTTCCAGCCCTGTGTAGCTTTGCTCCAAATATATAATATCATAAACTGTTTAAGTCTGGCGAACGCAGCTCATGACTTCACTTCCTAAACGCCAAGAGATCCATCAACTCCACAGCTGCCTTTAAAGACCCCACTGCCTCACCACAAAACAACTCCTACACTCTGATTAAAGATGGGAAAAATAGCACCATTCTCATCAATTCACCTAGTATCAGAAAAATAGTTTAGGCTAAAAAAGTAAAACCTATAAATTTAATGTACATTAACTGAAATCAGTCAATTAGCTCTAAAGCTAGTTAGCTAGGTTTGCTAACTTCTTTGTTACATGTGACTTAGCAGCTAAGCTAGCATCTTACCTGCTGGACGGACTTCTCTCTGTTCAGTTTCTCCCTGCTTTGTCCCTGCGTGGGCTGTACTTCATCACTGCTGTCTTTTCTGAGTAAAACCTAAAACATTCACATAAAATGAGCCGACGGTAGTGCTGAAAATAAGCCGTGAATGAGCACAACAAGCTGGGCAGGACTGAAGATAAGTGTGGCAGGCAAGAAAAAATCATTTAAGCTTGCTCAGACTTCTCAATAATAACTATAACTTTTTACATGCTGTTGAGATTACATTTGTCAAACAATATTGCATAAAGTATTGTTTTATAACCTCAAGAATAACAAAAAGTTCTGTTGCTGAGCAACATAATGAAAAGCTGTTTTGGTTCTTCAGGTCTGGAGCCAATACTGCTAAATATTTGCACTGTATGTTGAAAAACCATACTAATATCGACGACTCAGGCCAATTGCTGAACTTGTAGATACATTACCATTATTTGTTAAAAGAGTTAGAAGAAAGGATTTATCATGTAACCTAAACTACAACATTTTAAATAATATCATTACAAAATACTGAGTTAAAACTTATATCTTAATTTTAAAAAGTGTCTTTTAATTATATATCAGCATTCAATCAATTATCGATGTGTGTGATATTTATTATTTGCTTCATTATTAGATTTGAATATTGCATTAGTAAAGTGCGCCTTGTACCTTGAAGTGAGAGCTGGGCTCATTCTCACAGCTCACACCTACAATCCTCGGCAGATGTGGATCTGATGTGCTGGTGACGTTGTTGTTGTTATTGTTGTTTTCAGATGTGGACCCCGTGATCGACAGCTGTGCTGGTCCTGCCGACGCCTTGCTCTCTGATCTGTCTTTACCCCCAGAGATTGTGATCTTCTTAATGGATCTGGACACAGCCAAGGGAGAGGCAACGTTCTGGTTCAAGTGGTCTTCAGCTGCCATGTCCTCATGCTGGTGTTTCACGGGGGCTGCCTGCTTGACGATGGGTGAGACAAGACAGGGGCCACGTGCACAGACCTGGGCTCGGCCGAGGTAGAGCGAGTTCAGGTTGTGCTGTAGGGTGCAGTTATCCAGACTCTGGCTCTGCAGATAACTCTGTGTGAACTCCTGGCATTTTGGCACAGCTGGGACTGACAGCCTCGTCCCAATAGTGAAGGGCTGGACCTTCCTCACTATGCTTTCAGACATTGCCTGTGTCCAGTTAGGAAAACAAAATAGAAGTCCAAATGGGCATTGAAAAAAGTCTGTCACATTCCTTTGCACGCTCTCCTCACTCACCAGTTCTGTTTGTCCGGTCTCTGTTCAGCAGGCAAGTGGAGGGTTGAACAGAAAGTGGAGGCAGAGCTCAGTTCTCCACCTTCTTGTGCATGTTGAGAATGCACAGCACACAGCCCAGGATGGCTTCCTTGGACTCCTGGGATCGAATGCGGTCCCAGACGTGGCGCAGCGCCGTGCCAAGGTGGGCAGCGCCAGTAGAGAGGCTTCTTCTGAGGAACTGTGCCACTGAGCCTGCCAATCTGCTACTGAGGAGCCTGATAACCAGGGACCGCAGCAAGATGAAAACTGCTGGCATGCTGCCTGCCTGTGCGGCGAAAAAAAAACGAAAAAAGAAAGCTCAAAAAAGGAGGGGGAAAGAGGAGGGTTGGTTAAGAGAGGGGATGAAGTCACCACCTCTCCTCTCTCTCTCTCTCTCTCTCTCTCTCTCTCTCTCTCTCTCTCTCTCTCTGTCAGGAGCGACAGAGCGGAGAGGGGTCTGTAAAGTCCTGGCTGTCAAAACTTCCCCTCTGAACCCGAACAGAAAATCTGCTCAGATAAGAGGCGAGGACTAATGGAGTCAGAGGGAGAGAGACCTCTGTCAGACCTCTTCAGTCACAGCTAATCCTCTATGAGGTAATATCCTCAGCTGAAAGAAAGTCACACACACCCACGCTGCTTCTACCTTACCTCCACCTTGAAGTGCAGAGGAGCAGCGAAAGCCCTGAGGTGATCTGCTCTGTTCCAAAAATTCCTTGACAAGAAAAAGTTCAGAGGAGAGAGAACAAGCTTCAGAAGCTCACGTGAACGCTGTCTGTCCAGGAGTGAGACTGCTCTCCTCAGCTCCGATCCTCCTCTTTCCCTGTCAGCAAGGAGCAGTTGTCACACAGGTTTACAGCTGAATGGGACAGAACACCCCCAACTGGATGCTCCTTAAACCTCAGAGCTGCTGGCATGACAAGTGTATGTGTGTGTGTGTGTGTTGGGGGGGGGTAAATAACAGTCAAGCAGATGATGACCCCCACCACTCCTTGATTGTGGCGAGGGTTCAACAGAGCACATGTTGGGCTGACTGATTGGAATGGCAGGGGTGGCGTGTGTGTGTCAGGAGAGCAGGGATTACTGAGGAGAGCAGACAGCAGAGAAAATATTTGCAGGGCACAGAGGGCAGAATCTGCTTCCACTGGTGAAAGCTTTCCCAAAAAAGGAACTCTCACTCTTCACTCTGCTGCCCTCTGATTTGACCCCAGCACCTGGTCCAACGGCTCCCACAGGCACTTAAGCCACTGAGAGCAAACCCAGTACGATCAAACTGAAGTAACTGCATGCTCCAGTTTACAACAAAGCTCTTTTGGAATTTCACAAAAACAATGTCCCATATATTAAACTTACATAACATTTAGACAGAAACATTAAAGAAATGTACTTATTCATGTGGCCTAAAGGCTCCAGAGTTACTCTGGAAACAGCCAGCAGTGGGACAGCAGTCACTCAGTAGGGCTCCCTATGACAGAGGTGGCCCCGGAGTCGACATGGTTAATGATGCTTTTAAAAGAGCTCCGGTTTCATGATGAAGTCATCTAAGGAAGAGATTTAATGTGTTGCAGCTTGAAATCAGAGATAAATTCTGCGCAGGCTGGGTGGTGTTCAAGGAAAGCTGGATGGGTGGGGTTCAAGGGGTTTGGCTGACTTTAAAATGCCATTTCCTCGTATTGCTGGGTGAGTGGCTCTAAAAGTGTGCGATTTATGTGTGCTGTGGGTGCACTGCGTGACTCTGACACCAGTGTATGCCAAAAAGTTGGTTGTGTTCAACTGGAACGTTTGGAAATTTGGGTTATTTTTAATTTGGGATCATTATTTGTCAAGAAAGAAAGATACACACACACGCACACACACACACACACACACACACACACACACACACACACACACACACACACACACACACACACACACACACCTTTTTGCAAGTCATGCTATGCAAAGACAAACCATCCCACTAACAGCTGTTCCTGAGCCTGTGCAATCCTCAATTTAGTCTATTCAACATGAAGGCTGCTTAAAAAGTCCATAACAGAGTTACCTGATTGAAGTTACTTTCAAATTTTAGCATTTACATCAAAACACTGAGATATACAGAACTTACAAAAACATGAAATGGATTATGCTTTTATCCGCACTGTTTGCCACCATGTTGAATAGAGTCTAGTCCTTTACATTCACTATAGCATTAGCTTTCTTGCAGAGTGTTACTTGAAAAGATCAATGCCACTAAAGATTGGAGGAAGGTAACAGCCAGCCTGGCTCATGTATTAACATGTATGAGTTGGTTGCTTCCTTCAAAATTTTGGAAAGAGTCTTTATACTAAGCTAAGATAATCTCCATCTGGCTCAGAATCAGTTCTTAAAGCACTGACATGAGAATGGTACCAAACCAAGAAAGTTAATAACATAGAAAGGCAAATTATTTCTTTTGACTGTGCCTTTAAAAAAAGATGGTGATGATGAAGGGTGGGCAGATTCATGGAGAGGTGCAGCCCCAAAATCATAAAAATCTTTCTTAGTGACTCTAGTTTCTAGTGAACAAGACACATAACATAGCATCATGTAACATTTGCTTAAAGCTGACTGGTACTGGTACTGGAATAACATTTTAATCTCCTGAGGGAATTTTGCAGTAATTTTAGCAAAACGTATGAAGTCTCTTTGAACTGCGAGTTTTGCTTGTATAGCCTGTGTTTTCCTCTTAGCCTGTAAGCATTTATAAAGGATGGAAAGTTGTTTGCTTGCAGAGTCACTGTCAGATTAGATTTGAACCAGGTGTCCAACCTCTGCCAACCAAGTCAGATTAGGCTACTGTAACACCTTCCTTATGTTGTTTACCCTGGAAATCCTCCTTCCCCACAGCTCTCATTCACATCTTGCGCGTAATGATTAACTGTGCTGCTCACATCCCTTACAAATAATTTAAAGCTCAACCTCAATCTGAAAGCTCTTTATTTTTGCCCTCTTCCTTTATGTGCAACTTTGAGGATGGCTGTTAAAAACAAGCTGGTTCTGGCATGATGGCTGATATCATTGCCTCCCAAGATGATAATAAAGTCCTGATGCTTTCTCACCACAGGCCCTGGTTAGTGATCACCCTTGTTAGATATCTTCCATTTTATTAGAGTCAGTAAATACGACTTGGAAGACTTGTTCAAGGGGTGATGTCACCGAGGCTGCCCGCATGAAAGGAGAGTGATAGCTGCGGTGGAGGAGAGATGGGAGCTAAAGGGGGTCTGTACTTTTCCACTTGGTCTATGTCATCTCAAAGGCATGATCGGCCTGCTGGTCAAGTTTCAGTACAGATAAGATTGAGTTTACTCTCTGGATCGTGACCAAAAAGGAAAAGATTTGAAGTTTTAAAACTGCTTGATATGAAAGGAATAGAAAAATGAAAATACTTGACATATGCTATGACAGAAATGCTCGGCCTGAACTTTTTAGTAACGAGACGGTACTCAGAGAGATCTAACCCAACACTAATCACCTCTGCAGTTTAAAGGCATATACTGTGCAAGGATTTTCTTAAAAAAAGGTGATCCCTCTCAAGCGTTACATGATCCACGAGGAGAGTGTGGCGACGTATTTGTCTGTAGGGACGCTGCCCTCTGCCTGTATTTTCTTGTTTTGCTGTGTTCTGAACCTTTCTGGGCTCTGAGCACATGGTTTGTAGCCCCCAGCCAATACCAGTGCGCAGGTGAGGTCATGACTTATTAAAAGGTAGCAGCCAGGTGCCAGATCATAAGCAGCACGCATACAAGAGGAAGCGATGAAAGGCCAAATGCCACATGGACAAGTCGGCCTGTTTTCTGTTGGACAGGTAGGTGCTGCCCACAAGCTTAGTTAGTAGTATTAAGGCATCTCCCTCACAACAAATGTAACACTCCGACCATAGTCATGTACAAGGTGGCGTTGAGCTTGGGTGGAGTGGCCATGTTTGAATGCTGTGTTTGCAAACAGTAACTGACAATTCCTGTATAGTACTGCCTAGCTTTAATATGACACAATCAATGAAAAACTCACGTCTGAAATCATTACGTTCAAGTTTCTGTTGATTAGTTTTATTGTTATGACTAAAATGATATTGTTTAATGTTGGTTGTCAGGGCTGGATCACCACCAAAATGCAATCACTTGTCCTGTGGCCCAAAATCGTATTTTTACCAGCAAGACAGACAGAGCATAAACATAATTAATGTCTTTGGTGATGTTATAAAGCAACATGAGCATATGTATACAAGTTGAGCTACTTTTTTCACATTGTGTAAACGGAAACAAACACATGGGCGAAAGAGAAAGTTGAGCTTGTGAATGACAATGAAACACAAACTACAAGGCAGTGGGGACATGGTGCCAATGGAATTGTGAAGTCATTTATTTGTATTAACGCTTATCTGTTGATCTAAATTGCTTTAAATTCCTTTGTTCTTAGCTCACGAGTCTGAACCCACATCTTGACAATGGCCTAGCCTCTCTCAAATGGCTTGCCTGTGGGCTTTTGTACTTCAGCCACTGAAGCTAATATACAGCATTAATAATAAAATGATTTCTGCTTGAATAGAACAACATGGCAGCTGCAGTTTATAGACAAAGGGAAATATAAACAAATTACGAAAGCCACATTTTCAGCATTTACTGCACGATGTCCCCACATGGGTTCATTTCTTGAAGTTTCACCCACCCCACATCTATTTAGCCGCACTATTGAAGGGGTTGCAACATAGTTTATGACATAATTTTAATGAAATCCTCTTAAAAGCATAAGAGCCTTGAAACATATCAGGAAAAGCACCAAACCCTTTAATTACTGATTTAATACTGACATACGCCTAGTTTTGACACTCACCTGAGGCTATATTTGACCTAATGAGACTGCATGCTTCTCAGCTGACGTTCACACATACACACACACACACACACACCCACCCACACACACACACACACACACACACACACACACACACACACACACACACACACACACACACACACACACACCTGCGGTACTTCATCCTTGGAGTCCTGTTTCACAAGTTTCTTCTGAACATGTCCACTCTTATCACAGCCATACAGAGCCCAAGCAAACTCGAGCACTGGATGACATCACATGCAATAAAATGCCATCTTAGTCAGGCAGTGCTCATTGTTTGGAGAGACAGAGTGCCAAGTTTGTCACACAGCAGAAAGAGGCAAGCAGGGGCAATGAAACTCAACTGTCTGCCATGACGCATATATTTTTCATCTATTAAACTATAGCGGCATTGTTCCCAAAAACAATGCCCTTATGTTAAATATGTTCCCTCTTCCCAAATATCTTGGAATGTTATACGTCACACTGGTTGTCAGGCAGAGTGGCTTGTTGAGAGGTAACTGCCATGTCAATGATACAATGATCTCTTGCATCCTCGTGCAGCATTCCTCCATGGAAAAACGCAACCCTTCATATTTCCTATATTCAGCTTCCAGCTTTGACAGCAGGGTGGTGTCAGGATTAGAAACAGTGTTCAGAACCCTGTGTTACTAGTATAAGGTATAAAGGCAGGAATCAGACCTGGCTTTGAGGGAAGATGAGTTTTGACTCCTAAATGGGTTTCTGGTCCTAATATAACAACTGGCCACAACATTAGAAAAATACATAAGGCAACGTAGATGGGAAACAGAAATTTCAATGTTATGAATGTTTAAGATCAAAATATTCTGGCTCTTTATTAAGCTGATAACACAAAGTCAACATTCAGTCTTAAGTAAGTCAATGAACAGAGTCAGTGAGGAAGTTTGTTGGTGATCAAATGCATCCACTTCACAGTGAGTTTGTGTTTCTGTTTCTGGACTGGGTGCCAGTTGATAACAGATCGGCATGCATGGGAGCATTTGCTCTCAACAAGTATCAAGGTCCTGGGGAATGGATTGATATTTTTTTCTCTTTTGGCTGTACTAGAAAAGTTTTGGAATTGACAGAAAACACTAAATTTTTAGCCATGCAAGAGTCTTGCCTGTAAGGGATCCAGGGTCGGCCTGTCTGTCAGTCAGTATCTCTAATATCTCAATAAATGCTGGATGGATTGCTGTGGAAATTTGTTTAGACATTTACTGTCCCCAGTGAATGAATTCTCTCGATTCTGGTAATCCCCCAACTTTTCATCTAGCACCACCATGACGTATGTAGTGAAATGTCTTGACAGCTATTAGATGGATTGCCATGACATTTGGTTCAGTAATTCATGCTCCCCTGAGGATATACTGAAGTACCTGCAGAAGGCCTTAACTTTTCATCTAGCACCATCATCAGGTCAAAAATGTAATTTCAGTAATTTGTTTTAGTAGAAAATATCTGCAAAACTAATGACTTTTCTACTAACTGTGCTTTGTCTTAAGTGCTAATTAGCAAATGTGCAGCATAGTTACACACTAAACTAAGATGGCAAACGTCGTATAAACATTATACCCGCAAACATCAGCATGCTGGCATTGACCCTGTGAGCATGTTATAATACTGATATGAACATTTAGCTAAAAGAATAGCCATTTAACTTCAGAATTAAAATGGAGTCCTATAAAACAAAGCTAAATAGAAAGTTCACCTTCCCTAAGCTGCAGATCAGTGTTCCAGTGTGAGAGGCACAGCGAGCACGGACCCACTCTGTCATACAGGCCTTTATTGTATTTTCTCCAAGTGCAATTTGAAGCCACCCTCAGGTGGCAGTCAGGCTGAATGGCGGGATGAGGTCACTCCATCATGTGACATCATAGGTTCACATGGCAACTGTGCTCCGGCAGCAGGAAGCAATTTTCCTCATATCACAGGTTGAATAACAGAAAAAAGCTGTTTCTTATTTTTGCCCTCTCCAAAAGTATCAATCACTGTGAGAGGGAGGCTTAACATTTGACCTCTGATGTCATTCCAGCGGCAGGTTTAGTGCCTTCAAGCCTTTATTTAGAAGCTTTGTTGACCTGGCGGTGTGATTTATTAATCACATACAGGAACTTTAATCATGTGATGCAGCCTGCCAGGAGTATAGTACTTGCCTGTGTGCTTAACATCTGAATTGCAGAGTGTTGCCAAGTGGAGAGGCTTGTTACACATTTTGAAGGCAGAAAAATAGAACTGAGACAAAGGTGAACCTACATATTTACATTTAAACATTTACATGTCCCGACATTTGACAGATTTGCTCTGTAATCAGGGCGTACTACAAAACCTCACAAGAGAAAATGGACTGTTTCATCTGAGGGCTTCAGGCAAATGGAAAAATATAGTTAAGCCAAAGTACATCTTGAGTCATTTTTGAACACCACTATAGCCTCGCAGATTAGTTTAATGTTTCGGTTGAGGTAATTCCTCTCTGTCATTTTCTAATTGGAGGTAAATAAGAAAATACCAATAAGTACACAGACAGCTTGGAAAAACTTTCACAGATGTTCTATAACTTCTTTGAAATGCAGTGGGGTCGACACTCGTTTTATCTCACTATAAAGACATCGTTACACTTCACCTCAAAGAGTCTGGATTCAATACAAGACAGGCGAATGCGATTTTTTTCCCTGCTTTGACATACAAGGTGGCCTCAAGGGCTTTATGTAACAACCTGGACCTACCTGAAAGTTCTGC
This sequence comes from Chaetodon trifasciatus, assembly GCA_037975065.1. Lineage (NCBI taxonomy): Eukaryota > Metazoa > Chordata > Actinopteri > Chaetodontiformes > Chaetodontidae > Chaetodon > Chaetodon trifasciatus. The sequence continues at coordinate 8,771,531 of JBBMOE010000013.1, forward strand.
GTTATTGTTTGCCTCACTCGTGTCATCTCCTGTTAGTGGAGTGGATGAGCTCATTGCTGACAACAGTCTGATCTATGCATGGCTTGTTGATGCTAAAATCCAGCTGGCACTATAATAAACACCCAAACACCAGTGGTACACTCTTACAAACAGAACCGAGCGTCGGGGCATTGTTTGTCTCCAGAGTAGAATGACAATTTGCTACACATAACAAGGGAAATGGAATTTTAAGCAGGCGTTATATTATTTTGGAAAGCTCAATCACTGTTTGTGAGCCTGAACATCTGTGGTGCCATCAAAAGACTGGAGGCTCCCTTTGTGGTTTTATAAAATACTCATTAACCTTTTATTTTCACTTAACCATCACCACACTGCTACCAGTGACAAAGCAGAAAGGGTTCCCATTGCTAGATAATGACGCTCACAAAGTCCTTTTCACTAGCGGAATAACATAGACTGCTGTCTCTTTTGGCATAGGCTGTTGCACAAATGTCTGGATTGTGAAAAGCTTGTGAGTTTTTAGGCCAAGGTTGCTTTTTAAAGAGACAGCATGTGACGAAAGAATACTTTGCACATTCCAGATCACGGATGACAAGACACACCGAGCATCACACTTTATTCAAACATCATATGGGGATTATAGGAGCAGGTGTCTTCAGATTGGGCGTGGGATAACAATTGGGTTTAAAACAGGTGCTGTGCAATCTTGGAAACAACTGTCCCAACTGTGCGGGGGAGGGAGGGGTATGGTGGGGCTCTCTTGGGGCAAAAATAGAAAGTGAGCCACATAATTTAAGTGGTTCAGAGGAAAGTAGTTCTTGTTGCTGGCTGTGCCTTCTGTTGTAGTCAATCTAAAAGACCCTGTGTCATGGTAATTATTGTCTTGCGTCAATAACACAGTATCACAAAAATAAAACAGAGAAACTCTGGATGGAATGTAACCATGCAGATGGCAAACATGCAGGGAAACAACCTTTTCAGCCTCCAAGTGAGATTATGGAGTCTTAAGAGCACTTTCACACCTGCCCTGTGTTCTGCAGTTGAATTGAAACCAGGAGCATTTCCTACCCATAGTTAGCTTTAATTTGGGGTGGTGAGAGAGCCACAAACAAACAAACAAAATCACCACATACACTAAAAATCTGCTTCCCGGCGTGTCTAATGGGAGCACTCTCGACAGCTTACCAAAGAGGAGAACAAGCCGCAGTTTTAACGAAGCTTAGCAAACACTCAGCTTCATGGTAAAGTTTGAACATCATCAGGCTGAAGTCACCCTGATTCTCAGAAATGCACGTAGCACATTACAGACATAGTCAATCACAGACAGAAAATCAAATAACAACTGCAGTATGATAACAGAATTCTATATTAGCCCCCCATCAACAAGCAAGTGAACTCCAGAACTGTCAAAAAGGTTTGAGCCGACTCTCACCAATCCTGCCCAGGTATTTCAGGTTTATATGACCAGAGTGGAAATGATAATTCTCAATTAAATCACTCATCTGTTCAGGATTTTAAGCTTTATCCAATAACCGGCCTCCCTGCTCGGCCACATGACTTAGCTTATAAAGTATGGTTTGTTGGTTAATTGGTAATTGGAAACATAGCCTAACCAATAAAACCTGCAACAAAGTACTAATTTTACTCCTAATTCAGAGCAATTCAAATGAACCATGAGCGAGAAAATGACCTGAGGCAAATACCAATCGTCCTCTTTAGAAACTCACAGAGAGGAGCTCTGTTCATTTAATAACCCTCAAATTAAAGGAAAATGTATGATTCAATCATCTGGCCACAGAGTTAGATCATGCTCTATGACATCATTCTGGACTGCTTAATGCTGTTGACCTAATCCAGCTATGGCGGAAGTCAAATCAGTGTGTTAAACATCCCGGGAGTATCTCTGCATGGTGTAGTAATGCACTGACTGTAGCTAGTAAATGCAGTTTTTCGTAGTAGTAGTTGATATTATGACAGTAAAGACTTCAGAAAGGCTGAGTAGGCCTATTACCTCCTTTTTTTTTCTAGGAAAATGCCACAATGACACCATGACTGTGCTCTTCAGCAACACTGCTTTAGCTCACTTTGGGCCTCTGAAATTGAAATGCTTGAAGTGGAAACTATGGAAGAACCTCAGGAGGACGTCCATTAAAGTATAAAATTCAAGCGGCCGGAAATAATGCTGCAAAATTATACAAAACTATAACAGTACTTGTTTTTCACGTCAACATCAACAAACCTTTCTTTCCCTTTCCTTTCATTTATTGGTTTATTTTGCATGGAGTTGGTTTTACTGTTCATAATAACAGCCCACTTAGGACTTTTATGGGCCATGGTAAAGAAAAAGGTTAACCAAATGAGCCATTTCTAAGTAGAGGCTGTGTTTTTCTCTGCCACAAAGCATTTCAAAGCTCTTCCATCATTGGGCCTGCCCAAGAATACCAAACAACAGTTGGTTTTAGCAGTTGTTATTGACTTGCAGCGCTATGCTGCAGTTGGTCAACTCCTGTTCTCTATGTCAAGGCATAACAACAGACAGACACCACATGTGCTGGCTATAAAGATTGTAAAACACACCACTAAGCAAATGTGTCAAAATGTGGCTCAGCAGGGTCAGATGGGTGACGCAATCTGTGCAAATGCTGACAGGTGGGATGGAAGGCCGAATGGACTGGGAGTAACTGCAAAGAGATTTCAGAGTCTTTCAACGCGCTGGGCTGGATTCTATGTGGCATGTGACTCACACTCACTTTTTACCACTACGTATACATATCACTTCTCTAAAGAGAGGTGAGGCAAGAGAACAATCTCTAAATGTTTAAAAGATTATCAACTACTGGAATAACTAAATTTTCTTTCCTTTTCTCTTTGTTGGTAAAAAGGCAGAATATTTCCAGTATTATAGAGTGAGGCCAAGCTCAAGGTCTAATAGGGGAATGTATATGCAGGCCTCAGTATAATGTTATAATGTATAGTATATCCCATATCATTATGCAATACGAGGTTTGCATGGTATAGCTCAAAAACAAAACAATTACCCCAAATAACATCCTGTGTCCCAGACATGGGATCATTTAAATAAATGTATCCAAGCCACTTCCAGAAATTCCTGGGTCCACTTCCAGACAATAACATCATCTAGCTGCAATTGTGTAGCAGAGTACAAGAAAGGACCGCTGAGTAGACGGCTACAGTTCAGACGGTCAGAAGGAATTTAAAGTTTTCATGTGCATCAGACAGTTCGAGTTAAGAACACAAGACTTCTGAAAACTGCATTTTTATTGAACAACATTACATTTAAAAGCAACAAACTAAAAAGTTCTGCATTATTTCACTTTTTGAGTGATGGTCTACTGCACCTACAATGAGCCACAACCTGTTTTTCAATGTGTGTCCCGTCTGTGGTCTGTAATCACCTATCGGAGCTCTGAGGAGCAGCCATGGGCAGCTGTCGTTTGGCCCACCCCAGGCACAATCTCACCATTGTGCATGACGTGCAGCTGGCATGGTGTTGGAATGCCTACACACAATGAATCAATCAAAGCCCCTCCTAAGTGGACCAGACCTGGACAGTGATACTGGCAGATCCACGGCAACTGAAACATGGCCCCTCAGTGCCATAATCTTTTTACAAGGCTTTACTTTCACTAAAGCCTGAACCAAGCTGATCGCACTAAACCCACCCCTTTGTAATTTAATGCTTTTAAAAATTCAAGCAAAATCAAGCTGCATGATGTCATATTTACTGTCTAGACGTGTGAAACAGGGTGTTTAAGGGGTTCCAGTAACATTCACTATATGGACAGGCTTCACATTCTACAAAATAGCAAGTTCCACCAGAGCTGTTAGCATTATCCTTTGTCCCATCACCCGGACCTTCATTACAGTCGGATTAGGTCAGTCATGCCAATATGAACCTCAGATGACGTCTATTTTGTTCTCCAAGCCAGGAAAGTTGCCCAAGAACACATTCTTATTTATTGACAGGATTGAGCTGGAAGTAGCGCTTGCAAGATGGAGGACTTTTAATTATATTAAATACACATTCATATCTCACAACCTCCCAATTTGACCACAGTCTTACACTGGAATAAGATGAGGTTATAAGGCTTAATTAGTGGTTAAATACGTTGGCCTTGCACCAGACAAACTGGGCTCCAGCCTGTAGCCATATGCTACTACCATGCTGAAGTGTTTTTTTACAATCTGATGCTAAAACACCGAGATCTCCAGGGATGCTGCTTGGAAATTGACCATGCTCTACAAGTCCTCATGAATGGCTGTCGTGCAAGCAGCCAAAGGGGAGTATCCGTAAACAAGTGCACCTCGACCAGACCTAATGGATCATCTGGTCACATGTCTGACCAATACTGGTATGGCAGGGATCATATTCTTGAAAGCATTTGAGCAGGAATTCATGTGTTGGTGCCTGTGATTGCAGGCTGACCTCATCAGCAGTTCAAAGCATGTGTGACAGCGCCATCTACTGCTACAACTGTGTTATTATGAGTGTGACAGGAGTAGTCATGTGGGTTACTGCAACTGATAAAAAAGGAGATGGAGGTTTCATCATCTTTCTTCATTAACATAATGTGTTTAAACAGCAGTTCCCAACCTTTTAAAACTGTGACCACTGGAAATGGATCAATATCGATTTGTGAGTCCTCATCACAGATTAAGGCCTTATTATGAATGTGAGTTATAGCATTTTAACCAAACATTCATTGTTCTTTCTCAGATTGTTTCATTTGAAGGATTTTTAGAGGCCTAGAAAGTACCTAGTATTTCACAAGAAAAAACAGGAACAAGTCATCAAAAAACAAGCATAATGTGTAGGCGAAGTATATATTTTCTTCTTCTTCTTCTTCTTCTTCTTCTTCTTCTTCTTCTTCTTCTTCTTCTTCTTCTTCTTCTTTTCCCTTTATATTTGGGACTCATGGGGAGCTCCTGACCCCCATGCAGGAAACCACTGTGTTAATTAACCTCCATATTAATATCTCACTGATAAACAGGTCTTGCCCCAAGATTCACTTTGAATTTACTGTTTTTTGTGGTGGAGGCAGCAGGTATGACTTCATATACAATATACATATACAGTGTAGTTTTGGTTACAATTCGTTCAGGTGTCTGTCTGTGTTAGCATAAGTCAAGGATGAAAACAGCCGACAGGGGGTGCTGGCGGACACTTCTCCTCCCTACACGTCACGGGGAATCGGTAGGGTCCCCCGGTAGATACCGCTGCCTGTCTAAACAAACACCAGTTAACCACAACCGACTCGACCTGAAGGTAGCTACATTTTATCCCTCTGTTGATAGCACCGTATGTTTGCTCACCAGTTCGTAACTTTGTCAGGGTTGGAAGGAAACAGCTCTGTGTTGACTCTTGCCGGTCTGTTTTATTCAGTTCACGTTAGCTAGCTAACAGCTAGGTTAAGTGAGGTAGCTAGCTTCTGCAGATTAGCTTTAGCCTTGGTAGCAACAGCTTCTCTTCCTGGTTATCAAACAGGTGGATACAGGGACACTGTTATCGTTGCATGGTTTTACTTTGAGTTGAAATAGTGAGACAAGCGAGCCTAGTAGTTCGTCGCTGTTCCTCACGTGTCCTGTTCCTGTCTGACAGCTATCATCTGCTAGCTAGTTTATGAGGCGTTGACTGCACTGTAGTAATGGTGTGAAGAGCTCAATGTCACAGGGTCTAAATTATCCTTATCAATCAACGATATGTGCTTCCACAATATACATTTCCAATAGACCTGTGCAGTAAGTTAGTCTTCATCGATTTTCGTATATGTTTAAAGGTCCCATTGAGTACAAAGCCACTGTGGTCACTTTAAGTTGTCAGTGCCATGGCTAGTCATCTGATATCAAGAATATCCTGATCAGGAGGGTGTAGAAACTGCGCTTTCACCCGGCTGAGCTCTCACAAATATGTCCTTGTTCACAAAATTTACGTGACAAAGACTCTGGATTAGAACTAAGAAAGGAGCTGTTTACTGTAAACCGCTGGAAACCAACCGGTTTCCAGTAGTTGTAACTATATTTGCATTTCGTGGAGTCACTTTACTCCAGGTGGGGTCTTGAGTTTGCATGGCAGCTCTTAGAGCATGCTCCCAAACAATGACTACAATGGTAATGACTCTAAGAAAGTTAAGACTCACGTTTGCCTGTTGCCCAAATCTGGCCTGTGTTACTCCTTGGAGATGCGTGGTCTTGAAATAGAAAGGTCTGTGTAAAATGGTCTTCTGGGGGGTTATTTTTAAGAGCAAACAAAGGTTGGAGGTCAGCGAGAAAGTGAGTCATTGAGACAGAATAAGAAGGGGCACATAGGGTTTACGGGGCAGATTCACTTGTTTTTGAGAAGCTGCAGGCTTTTTCTGCAAGACATACTGGAAGTGAGTGAATATTTACCTCGAATTTGGACTTTTGCAATTTGGAATTTTGTTGTTTAAAACTGGAAACTGTTTAGAAGTATTGTTGAAGTACAAGCTGCCATTTACAGACTTGATTTCAGCAGACATTTTTGATTTTCATGACTGTCCCATCATGCAAAGCCCAACTGTCACTGTATAACACCTCAGTCACTTCATAGCAGTCCATTATTGTTAAATGATTACTGACGCAGTTTGTGATAATATTGATGTAGACTTTTTGTTGATATGCTATTGCCCTGAAGGGATGCATATTTATTTATATGATTCTATATTTGCTATATTGTTATTGTGCAGTGGCAGGTTACAGGGATGAGAGTGAACAGAAAGAAAGAGCAGTAGGTGGAGGTCTAATCACTTCTTAAAATACCCTCCCAGCTCAGATAATACAGGGGCTTGTGAGCCTGTCAGCAACAGCAAAGCTGAGCAACTCTTAGCCCAAGAGGTCAAACAGTTCCCCTTTGTGTTCTCCTCGATTGCCACTCCTAGTTTGCCTCACTGTGCTCATAAGCAGAGTGCTTCTCCTCTTGTTTTTGTGATCACAGGTTTCAATGGTGTTGGCTTGATGGCACCCAGGCGGGCAGCAAAGTGATGGTCTAAGGACTCGCAGACAGTCACAGAGGTGCTTGCGCGTGGAATGTTGCGCTGGTCAGTGCACCTAGAAGGAGGGCCGCGGAGAGTCAACCATGCTGCTGTGGCAGTGGGGCACAAGGTGTACTCCTTTGGAGGCTACTGCTCTGGGGAGGACTACGAGACACTCCGTCAGATTGATGTGCATGTTTTCAACACAGGTGGGTGGTGAATATACATCTATATTGAGGGATCCCATTGGATGAAGATTTTGTGGAAAATGTTAGATTTCAGGCATGTGGATTTGATCCTATGATCTGAGAAAAATCAGCAAATTGATGAAGAATGTCATTTTCAGGTCTCAAGAGCACTCTGACTTACACACTGACTTTTATCCTATGATATATAGTTTTCTAAAATGGTTTAAGCTTATTCTTATCTATTGTGGGTTTCTGTTTGTACTCAATTTTTTTGTATTGTAGTAGGTGAAAAGGCACTGTCCATATGTTTTATGTGTAACAAAACAGAAAAATATTTGTTTTTCAAATTGTCGGGTAAGGATAAGAGAGTGCCTCAGAGTTTGCTGAACCTTCGCCATTTTAATGATGCATCATTACAGCTGGTAATTTAATACCCAAGCTTTCCACTGCGGTTTGTGAAATGTTTTTTCCGTTGTTATCTCACAAACGCAGGTGTTTTTATTAAATGTGCTGCTCTAGCTTTTCTGAAGCTGCTCCCTTTTCTCCCTCATAACCCATTTTCTATATGTTTTTGCTCTGTGTGGTCTACCACCTGCTTTATGGTTTTACAACTTCTGAAATTACTTGAACCTACCTGCTGTTGCTTTACCATGAAAAGATGTGTAGAAGCAAACCTTGAGAAAGAGGCATTTGGCTGATTGAAATGGAAACGGGACCACCTTAGCCATTGTTTCAGTATTTCATCTTGTCACCTGTTTTGTGCTCCTTCTCTTTGATGTCTATTTTACAGCAGAGCCTGCTGCTTTTTTGAAGTCCTTTGACACGTCTCCTCTTTTGTTCTGAACCTCTCAAAGTGACCTTGCAAATAAGCACTTTGGATTTCATCCAGATGTTTCACATCTTGTCATTGTGTAGCAGGAATGTCAGACAGATGTAAGAGCTTGGTGACATGTTGCTACTGACCTTTATTTGGAGTTTCAAATTGGAATCTCTTTCATATGTATGTCATAAATGTTTCACTGATTGTTGTTGCTGCTTTTGTTTTTTCAAAGTTTTTTTAACTTGATTTTCTGAATATTAGGATGCCATTGTCTGTAGTACATCATGCAATGAGGCTTACCATAAGTACATATTGTCAGTAAATTTTCTTATAATTTCTTCTGACAGTAACAAACTCCTGTGTTTATAATGTCGTTAGTTATAAAACATACACAACCATAACAGAAGATGTAATAAACCAGTTACTTTTCAATGATGTACTGAATAAATTTACCGCTCTTGACTGTTTTGTGCTTTAGTGTCTTTACGCTGGATGAAGTTGCCTCCAGTGAGGACGAGAGGAAATGAACGTGCCCGTGAAGTGCCATATATGCGTTATGGCCACACAGCTGTGCTGCTGGATGATGTTATCTACCTCTGGGGTGGGCGCAACGACACAGAGGGGGCCTGCAATGTGCTTTATGCCTTTGATATCAGTAAGTAGACCTGCATCTAACTCACTGTTTTTCCTTTGAGATGCACCTGTTCAATGTTGATTTTGTGATAGCAAAAGGGAGATGATTTTCCACTGCATATGATTCCAGTGTTAAAGTGTTGTAAAATGAGAGGAGAGTCTCCCTCAACACAGTTAATATAAACCGTTACTGCTTCACAGACACCCACAGATGGTTCACACCCAAGATTTCAGGGACCGTCCCAGGGGCAAGGGATGGCCACTCGGCCTGCGTCCTGGTGAAGGCAATGTATATATTTGGAGGATATGAGCAGCTGGTGAGTCCTCATCACTCGTCACTGTGGGACTTCATCTCTAAACATTAAAATGTGATTTAATTAATCTCCTCTGCTGCTTTTTAGGCGGACTGCTTCTCTAATGACATTCACAAGCTGGACACCACCACCATGATTTGGTCATTAATTAACGCCAGAGTGAGTTAAAACGACCAGTTGTTAATTCTTCAAAAATTACACGTTTTCATTCTCCTTTTTTTTTTAGTTCATCCTGTACAGAGAATGTTTTGTGTTCAGTGTTCAAGTCCAAATAAAAGTGGACACAAAGCAGTCAACAAAACACAAAGATAGAATGGACTGGCAACATGCTCAGCTGCATTCAAAGCGCTCTTGGAAATCCACAAACCGTTGGTTATTACTGTTGGTTGGCAGTGTTGCTACACAAGTGCTCAGTGGTCAGATTGGCTGCATACAAAGGCACTGCAATGTAATGCAGCTCCCTGGTAGGTGGCCAAGTACAAAAAGCCTCACAGAGGATTATATACACTCCCCTTTTGGGAAATGCCATTTGTGTTTGTATGCAGTCGACCTGCTCATGTGATAAACTCTTGTAAAGTATATTTTAGACATAGACAGCAGTCCGGAGGGTCAAGTAGGGACTGGTGGAGTAAGCCCCTTCTCCACCAGTCCCTAGTTTTAGTTCCTAACTGATAACATTTTATCATCAAGGAGATTATAGTGTAGTGCTTACAAATTTAGTTGTGCATGTGACTGAATGTTCTCAGACTTGCATTCCCATGCCTTTACTCCAGACCTGTTTTCTGTAAGGTTGACCTTATTTTAAATTGGGTTTGGTGTTGCACCTGTTTTGTTTTTCAGAAAGTCTCATATTCACACTTGTTTTTCCTTGATTCAGCACTAGAAAACAATGGTAGCACATTCTGGAAAGGAGGACGTGTTTCTGTGTCTATAGGCCAGCGAATTGCAAAGGGGGCTGGGGCCTGTCTTTGGCAGAGTTTCATTCAGTGGAAACAAATCACATTGTAACTATTGTTTTTTATTTATGGTTCTCAGCAAACCTCAGACAATATTAGCTGTATTATTATTCAAAGATTGGTTTCCATATAATGTCCCTATTACCATGTAATGTAGTTTGGCCCACTAGATGGCACTGTTTACCTGAAAATGCTGGTTCAGAACCCTCATCTTTGTCAGTGTAAAGATGAAGCTGCACACCCAGAGTTATGATGGGCACAGAAAGTTTTGGGAATGCAGGAGAGTTTTGGACTAAAGTTAGTAAATAACTAACTAAAGTTATTTAGGTTGATTTCTGTCCTGAGTAGACAGCTTGAAGTATTGTCTGCTGGTCTTGTCTTCACAGGGCACCCCAGCACGCTGGAGGGACTTCCACTCAGCCACCATCATCGGGACAAAGATGTTTGTGTTTGGAGGGCGAGCAGACCGCTTTGGTCCCTTCCACTCCACCAACGAGATCTACTGCAACAAGATTAGAGTATTCGACACAGAGACCAACTGCTGGCTAAACACCCCTTCAACACAGCCATCGCCAGAGGGACGCAGGAGTCATTCAGCCTGTAAGACACAGACACACACATAGAGAAATGAGAATTATGAGCTTAATATGAGAAGTCTGACACAATGAGACTATACAGAGAGAAAGAAGTAAGTGACTATATTGTTTGTTGAGGGACAGCAGATGTTCACATTTTTCATTGAACTCTAGTGGCTAATTGTTATATGGTTATAACACATGCTTCTCATAGCTTGAATAGTCTTAAATAATGTGTTTTTAAGAGGAAGAACTTGATTTTGTGGAATCATTTTCCACTTTTCTTGCTGTGATGAATCATTAGTATACAAACTGCAATTGTTTTCCAGTGTGACTACTCCATTTCATTTACAAGGACGGTTTATTTTGTATTGTTTGTGTAGTGGGAGTATAAACAGTGTTTTACTTTCTGCATTTATAATCGCATCTCTTTGCCTACATTGTCTGATTTTCTGTGCTTAGTTTCCTACAATGGGGAGCTGTATATATTTGGAGGGTACAATGCCCATCTGGACCGACACTTCAACGACCTCTGGAAATTCAATCCAGGTGATTCAGTACTTATATCTCTGAGAATTGGAAAGCCTGTTATGTTGGTGTGAAGCAACTGCTAATTATGTCTTTCTTGGGAGCATTTCTTTGCTTAGTGCATAGTAATGGTGTTTTCAATCTACCTGCATTGTTTACCTCTGTAGTGAGAATGCGGCACTGGCTGTGCTGGCTCGCGATGACCCACTTTCCTCCCCATTCTTCTGTAGGGAGCCATGTAGAGGATCCTCTCCTCCCTTATTGCATCATTGTCAGTCTTGTGATAGTGGCTGCTCCCTGTTCACTATGCTGAGTGTGAAACACAGATGCCCTGTCTTTTTGCCAGAAACGCACAGATGAAAAACAGACAATAATTCATTCTCGGGAGGCTTTGTCTGCTCTTACAAATTGTGCCAGATTGATTCTCAGTCAGTTTGTGTTTATTCATGTTTTCCAGAAGAGACTTTTCTACTCTTGTTCCAAACAAAGCGTTGTTGTCATAGGAGAAGCAACACACCAAGGGAATGTGTATTGTCAATATAGCGTCGTGTATGGTGTTGAAATAGCACCACAACCTTCGTAGAATGATTATCTATGATTACGGAAGAAATGAAAGTTTTGAATGCAGCACCTGACAATAGTCCAGTGCATTAAATATTAAACGTAAACATAGTCTGTTTTCCCCCAGCTTGTGCTTGTTCTTATGGTAGTGAGTAAGACAGTTGGGTTGCAGCGGTATGAAAAATTGATTATAAATGACGGTATAAAATGAAATCACAGTATACAGTAGTACACTATTATTATTATTATTATGAGTAGTATTTATATTATTATCAGTTATAATGACCCTTAAAGGAATGACAGTAGAAGGGTATCTTTCCTGAAATGCCATGTCCTTAATTTTTTTTTTTTTTTACACTAATACATTAGAATTCAATATTGTAGAAAAGAAAAGGTAAGAAAAGGCTTTCTGGTAGTGCTGGGCTGTATACCTCTTTACACTGAATACCAATGTAAATTTTTGTTATGATGTGAATTTTTAATATACCGCCATACCGGTGTATTTGATTACAAATTGTTGGGAAAGCTGTGCCACACGACACTGTTTCAGAGGGGAGCTTTTTTAGTGTTGCGCTTCTAAACACGCATGGTGCGAGGTGTGGTGAGGGTAAACTGCAGTGCTCTGGTGTTACTTTACGGTGAAGATGGATGGGACAGACATTGAAAGTTCTGAAGCTGAAGCTGCAGAACTAGTAGAACATGATGACACAGAAGAACTTGTGCCAAAAAGAGGAGCTGTGTCTGTTTTTTGGAGGTTTTTTGGTTTCAAAACAAAAAAAAAAAAGCAAGTGTTGTCGGGCTGAAGTTGTCGCCAGAGACGCAAGCTAGCAGCCAGAGAGTAGCAGAAAAAAACTTTGCTAAATCATAAAGTATGTCTTACCTTTGCTGTTTTGTGGTAAAAAGTTATATTCCAGCTCAAAAAAACGCTGCTTATGTCTCCTCCTATGACTCTGTGTTAGTTTGAGACCAATCACGAAGGTCCTGGTTGTTTTCATAAAGAGGAGGGGGTTTCTAGAGTCAGGGGAGCACTCTTCATGCGATAACCTATCTCTGGGGTTACTTCCTTCTGGATTGTCATTTGTGTTTCTATGGTGTGCTGTTCCTCGATACTCTTCACTCTGACTGGTTGATAGAGGTGTCGATCATCAAAATTGACCAGTGGGTTGCTGAGATATTGATTGGTCTAACTGCGCTGTTAGTTTGAGCTCTCCGTCTCATTTACACATGAATGAACAGAGCGCTCACAGAGGACTCTGCTGACCAGCCCGTGGTGTTATTTGACTTTTTCAATTATATTTCGTCATTTCATGAGGGATAAGAACAATAGCAAGCAGAAAAAAGGCTGAAAAAGTGTTTTCAACAGAGGAGGCTCTCCGTGTGCTTGGACGAGATAACGGTACTCTGCCCAGATGCGCCCAAATGAGCGCCTGGACATACCTGTGTTAAAACATCTGTAAACCTGCTCAGGTTCATTTTTTAAGCATGCACTTTTGCACAGTTACTCATCAGATATTACTTTACTAATTCCTAGATGAATTTGGCTACTATCACATGATTCAAAGGTGGTTTTCACTCTAAAAAATGTTTTTCATTTTAATTTTCTACTGTCTTCCAGATGAATTTACTGTGACACAGTAACACATATCCTGATTCTGACACTTCTGTAGTAATCTCACAGGTCTTCGCTTTCTTTTGAGGCCAAGATTATTCATACAGCCCTTGTAGTTTCAGAATATTGTAGCATTCTGATTTCTCCCTTCATTACAATCATGAATGGCTCTTCTTTGTAAACAGCATCATTTTCTGGGGCCATGCAAACCTGTATTAATACTAGTGTGGAATTATTCTACAAGATTCACTCATCATGACAGTAAAATAGACCATCCTAAGTCAGTCTACTGTAGCAATTCCTCTCTCAACCAGTAGAAAATGTAGTGAATACCCGATTATGCATGAAAAAGAATACCGTTATGTACAGTGAAACTGTTATAATTTGAAAAATACAGTGTTATACATGTTTGGTCATACCGCCCAGCACTACTTTCTGGTTTCTAGCTCATCACCAGGTGTACTGCAGAAGTACTAGTTACAGCTGTGTTCAGCTGGAGAGGCTCGTACAGAGTGTACCCACGATCTGCTGTGAACCATCGAAACTTGTGCTTTGCAGTCCACTAGATGGCAGCACCTGATCTACAGTCCTAAGTGTCCAACAAAAGTCTGAATGGCCTGTTGCTATGGCGATGCCGTGACGCTGCTGGCTCTGAGAGTGTCAGACTACACAGTTCATCCATATATGGAACAACTGAGAGTGCGTCAGCGTCATCACTCATGTTGCACTTCAGCTGAGCACAAGAGAGGATTTGTGTCTATTTCTGAAATGTAAGAAGTTGTGTTGAAATGAAGGTTAAACTTTTGTCTACTCCCTTTCATCACTTATTTTGATTTCTTTATCCCTGGGCCTTGTGTTTGCGGTTAAATATAGCACGAAGCTGAATGAACTGTAGGCATAATGTTTGTGTAGGTGCTGTGATGTAGTCCACACAGATACAAATGTGCTGTGCTAAAGATCCCTCTGGTGAGCCATTTAAAGCAAGAATGTAATTATCTATGCAGAGCGTATAACGTATGATTGACTGAGAGTCCTCAGCCGGTTGTATGTGCGCCCATTGTTTTCTTCTTTTTCCATCAGTGTGTTAAAATGTTGCTGTCTGAGCTTAATCGTTGCCTTGTGTGTACACTGCAGAAGCCTTTTCATGGAATAAGGTAGAACCGAAGGGGAAAGGCCCATGTCCGCGGAGACGTCAGTGCTGTTGTATGGTTGGAGATCGAATCATCCTCTTTGGAGGCACCAGGTGAGGCACAGCATATTAGTACTTCAACTGTAATGTTTCTCTGCACTGTGAATATACACATTTTTTTATGCGTACTTTATGTATCTAAATAGTTTATGTGTTCATTTTAATTAATGATGCTCCCAATTATTCTTTCTGTTAGGTTTCCCCTTTGAGTACTCTGGTGGTAAATTTCTTCTTTCGAGATTAGTTCTTCAGTTTCCCATGAATTCATTAATTAGCTCTTTGTAAATATTACCGAGCCTTTGTTTTCATATAAGAAAATCGGTGCCACACAGCTAAATGATGAATGTGGCTGACACCATCCATTATGTATTTTATGCTTTCAGCTTCTTAGTTTTTGTGGAGAAAACATTCAGATATTTTTTAAAGTCAGAAGTTTGGTTGACTGAAAGATGACTCATGGTGTTTGTTATGTGAAACATGGTGAAAACAAGTGTTTAGACAGAGAGTGTGTTTGTTATGCTCTCCAGACACCATCAGTTTCCATCAGTTTCAGTAGAATATGAGAACTGCTTGCTAAAACTTGAAACTTGCTTTTGTCAGCTAACCTATCACACTCGACAGCGTGCTTTTTTTTTTTGTCAAAGGCATTATCACTTGGTATTACAGTTGAACACAGTATTGTATAATAGAGTAGTGCACTGAAAACCTTTGCTTGTTGTTGTTGTTGTTGTTGTTGTTGTTGTTGTTGTTGTTGTTGTTCCCAAAGAATGTGACAGGTGGCAGTTGGTTTTTAGATCTCTTAACGAGTGTGACAATAACATCCTGAATTAAGACACAATTTAATCAACACCAGGAAAAAATTGAGCTAAATATTGAAATATTAATTAACATTGTTGTTAAAGATACTACGTAAATGCACCTAAATGTGTGACTCGGATGAATTGTTGGTTTGCAATAGATGGCAAATTTTACCAACTCTTTCTTTACAAACATTTAAATTCTTAAACTCTTTTCATTGTTTGTTGTCATAAACTTGCTGAAGCAAAGGATCTCGACACAAACTGTGTTTTTGAACAGTTTGTTTGCGAAAATCTGTCCTCTTCTCAATATGCCAAATGGAGGGTCTGGCTCCTGTAGACAGCAGTCTGTGATGAGTCCCTTGTTGGCCGTTAGACAGTAGTGATTGCCGGGGCTTCGTAGCTGGAGAGGTGCCACTGGGCTGGTGACGGGTTTGTGATAGACTTGTAGCCAGTGAAGTAATGAGGTAGTTAACAGTGTTAGCATGGTCCAGAGTAGTCTGGGACCTGGCCTGCCCTTATCAGCAAGGCTGTGCTATCAGACAAACCCCACTGGGAAAACCTGATAGTGTGGATCAGGGGGCTGTGGATAAGAGTCCTCTCAGCCCCACTACGTCTACAGGCCCTCAAGTCCTGAAGTCCTCTGGCTGCTGCTGGATTTGTTTCCTGCTGCTCCAGTGGCCACCACATCATGGAGCAGCACTCCCTAATACGCAAGTGTTGTCTTGATTCATCCATTGTGCTGCAGCACAATGGATTAATTATTCATCACTTAATTTTCTCAGCATGGGATGCATAGTTTTATCTTATTAAAACAATTTCCATCTATTAACATATATGCACTGATAATTAGGCAAGAATGTAATGGAACAAAACATTTTTAGGGATCATGTAGTGTAGAACATGTAGTTCATAAACATTAACCTGCACTCCAACACATATGTAGACGGTAGCAGTCAGAAGACAGGAAAGTCAGTTATTGGTATGAGAACTGAGGAAGAAGAAGATACTTGTTAAGATGATGAGCTTTAGGCGATGTATATTTTTGGAGATAGTTGTGCATTGTTTGGTTTCTCGCCAGGATTAGTCCAGGATGGGTTTTAAGGAGTCATGATTTCCTGTTGTGAGTAGGAAGGGCTGGGGCTAGAAAGGGAGTGTCAGTGGGGCCACTGGAATGATGGAGGGTGCTGGCTGAGCAGAGGAAGAAATCAAACACCACATAATATCTCCAGCATCCTGTTTAAAAGGTTCAGGGCAGGTTTTTTTCTTTTCGTTTTCTTTTTTGTAGGAAACTGGGGACAATTCAACTTTTCTTTCACGAGTGCACACCAAGTGTCTTTATGAGGGGGGTCTCTGCTGTTCTAAGTCTGCCAAGATGTCACTTCCCGTTACTGTACAAAGCATGATCCTTGCTGGCGTTAAGTAAGTTGGCCTCACAGGTTTTGACCAGCGTTGAACGTTGGTTGTTTACATGAGCACACTTAAGCCTCTTACACACAGGAACTCCCATAAGCACGTGCACACACATACTAAGACACACAAACGAGCTTCAAGCAGCTTTTTTTCACACTGTTGTTTGTTTTCTCTTCTCCACCAAGAGAGTTTTCTTATTAAGGTTCACTTGGTGTTTTAATTTCTGTCATGATTTGCACTGATTAAGGTTAGACTGAGCGAGTTCTTCTCATTCTACACCTCTAAATTTACTGTTTATGTTTAATTTAGCTCATTGCTGTTTCTCCTGTGTTTATTTTTGCACGACCTCACAACATGAGGGCAGTTAACAGGGGCAAAAAGTTACTGGAGCCTGCCTCGATGCACTTGACAAATGCTTGCGCAGGCCGTCATGAATTATTTGCCGGACACCTTGCTTGTGTTTTTTTCCAGGGCTCCTCGTTTTTGTTGTCTTGCCAAGGAAATTGTGTTCAAATTTATGGTCGTCATTTTGTTTTCCTCGGTTAGTTGTCCTTTCATATTGATCCAAAACAGAACCCTTCTCTTGATGCTTTTTCCCAGTTTCTATTTATTTTCCCTGCAGGAATTTGTTCGGGAATAATTTATTACTTTAGTGAAGGACAATAAAACTATTAAGTTCACGAGCCCTTTGCTTTCAAAGGGGTTACACTTTGGACTGGACATAATACTGAGGTGTGTTGACACAAAACACAGAAAACAAACATCAACAGCATGACATAGACTCTAATGAATAAAGAGAGACCAGTGCAGAATATGACTGGATTAGATATGAATGAGCCTTGACATTTGCGCTATTTTGGTGTTGTCAAATTGTTTGCCATTAAACAGGATTTAGGGCGTGATATCGTTTATTTTGTGAGTGTTTTTTTTAGGTATACACTTGCACTTCTTTTAGGGTAAATAAGCAGAGCGTGCTTGCACATGTGTGTGAATGACAGTCTATTGAGTGCCACTTACGTCAGTGTAAACAGGCGTGCTAAGCTGTAGAGAGGCGCGAAATTCTGCCCCATCCCTGATTTATGACCTTAGGGAGCATTCTTTCTCACGGAGTGCAATTTGATATACCCTCAGCGTCTCTGCTACACTCATTTACTGAGACCTGCTCACTGCCCCACGAAGGACGACCCGTGCATGACTGACTCCACCTGCACTGACCTTCACCTACGCACACAAGCAACAAGCAGCGTAGCCTTTGCTACATCCTGCGCGTTTGTAACTTCACTCTCACCTTCCGAGGAATTGAAGACTGCTGAAGTTGAGCTGCGCATGAAGTCAGTGCCACAAAGATTATGGATCTCCTGCTGAGATTATGTTGTCATTGTTGGCATTCATTACACTCTGTGTATAATTGCTTACGACAAGCCCAGGTTGGGCTATATCGGGAAGCATTTTAAGCTTGGGAACAGGGCTTCCCATGAGGGGCAGGATGTGAACAAGGACATGACAGATTGGCGTGCTGGGAGCAGACGGCTTGGAATCTGTGAAAGGGAATCTAGCACCGGCCCTTGCAACATGACGATGTTTATTTATTCCATCATTGCATTTAGGCAATGTATTTTTACCATGACAAGTATTCACACCTCCCTGGTGACCATATGACTGATTCGAATCATCTCTTTGTGTTCAATTTTTACTCTACGATTGAAGGCTTCCTTTTTAATTTGCTAAATGCAAAGATTGTAAACATCCCAGCCCCATGTAGAATTGAAATTTTGTGCTTTTTTAGCCCCTCAGCAGCTTTATGTGGACTGCTGATGTGGAGTGTTCTTCAAAAGGGGTTTTAATTGCCTTTCACTGTGAGAAGCAGGGACCAGTGGCTGCCAGTTTAGCTCTAACTGCCAAAGTGGCCTTAAGGGATGGATGAGTCTCTTTGATGTAATCACTGTGCTGAGGCAGGCTCAGGTAAGGTCTGTGAGCCTTGTGTTATCATCTACATCCATATGAGCTCAAAGAATGATAAGGGTAGTGGTAGTACAATCCAGATTCCAAAAAAGTTGGGACGCTGTGGTGTGTGTGTTGATGACAGCAACACGGGGGGGGGGGCACTGGTGATTGAGAAGCCTGAGAAGCTTATTATGCTTTTGCATATGTAGTTAACTTTTCATGCCATGAGAGCACTCACCAAGTGAAGGAGTTCACACTCAGCGGCATATTCAGGAGTCACAGCAGGCTTTTGTTGTTGCTGAGTAGGAAGATGCACATTGTTTCCTCTTTTCAGTTGCACTTGCCACAGGTTTAATTTCACTTCAAACAATTTCCCATTTGAAAGCAGTGAGCCGAGAAGCTGCTGTAGCTTGAGGTTCAGCTCTGAGAGGTTCTTGGTAATGTCCACCATGAGGGTCAAATCACACAGACAGTGGATTTTCTTCATCTCTTTGAATTATTCCAGACAAACTGACATTTTGGAATAAATTTGCTTTGGTCCAGCTGACAGCTCCATAGCAACATCAAGGCTTTCCTTCTCAAATTCTCCCTCTGAATGAGGTGTTAGCCTCTTAGCTTATTAGCCTGCTGGCAATGATCGTTATAGCTGCAATATTTTCTAAAACAAGAGGTTCCAAGCCAGTCGGTACCATGCAGTGGAAATACGGCGTTAATGTACCACATGTTAGCTAAGTTGAGAAATAAAAGCTGGAAGTATTGTGTCATGCTAACATAAACTTGATGTTAAATGCTCCAAAAGAAATGCAGTGGAGCTTGTGGCACCAAATATCATTTTCATCCTGATTTTTCCTGAATTGATCAATGATTTAATAGCCTTCCTTAACATCTGTAACACAAGAAAAGCAGAAACTTGCAAACCCAGTTTCGACGTTGCTGGCACTGTGGCTTCACAGTTGATGATGTTGACTGGCCTAGTTTTGGGTGCTTTTTATTAATGACACTTAATGTCCTTGTTTCTTTTGATTTGAGTCACAGCTGCAGTCGGCATCTAAATAACTGCTTTCCCTAATGTGTTTCCCAGTGCATTGCGTTTTTCGCACCTTTTCAGAAGAACAAACAATGTTACATTTTTTTAAAGCCTTGAAAGATCTCAGTGCCCGTAATTCACTTCTCCTTGTTCCAAATTTCAGTGAAAGCAAAGAAGTCGCTGTGGGTCACTGCTGAGATTTCCTAGGCCAGAAGGACTCTCATTCTTTCATTCTCTTTTTTCCGGTGCACTGTGCCACTTCTGTGTGTGTTTGTATGTGTCTGGTTGTGTTGTCATGACTTAATGACTCACAGCATCTCTTGTTGAGCTGACGTCAGAGTGGTGCACATGCTTGCTTCACTCTGCCAGCCTTAACGCATGTGTTCCATTTGGCAACGTGCACAGTTGCTTGGTACACTTAGTGGAGATGGAAAGCATGCTGACGCCAGTCCTCACATTAGATGGAGAAACGTTTCTGCTCCAATTATTGTGTCTTTTTATGTTTCTGTCTGTCTGACTGGTGAATACCCTGATTTTGTATAGGAGGAAAATGCTAAACAGGAGATCCTGCCACCATTGAATTTTCAGGTGGGGGGGGGTTGGTGGCTGCCATATACTCTGAGCAAGAGGGAGACTACACAGCAGTTAATCTCACTGGTAGCCTAAACATCGCAGCCCAACCCTTCTTGTTTAATCCACCAGAATCTCACCATGATATTTAATCTGTGTGGAATTTCAGTGGTCAGAGCCGCAGAACCTCTGCAGGGTCCTGTGATTTTGTTTAATAGATCAGAAAGGTCAAAAGCCTGGTGCCTCGATATCACCTACAAGGCCATTTTGCACCTTATCAATGGCTGAAAGGGCTGCTGTCATGATAATCCAGCTGGTTAGAGCGTGGTTTGTTATCAAGGCTAATGTTAGACTAAACACAACATGCTACTGAGGCAGAACTAGTTTTAAAACACTCAGTTTTCTTGCCAGGTATTGCACTTTCTGTTTTGGTTCATGTTAACTCTTGAATCTAAGTATCAATGTGGCTGCATTTCCTGCACCATATAATAAAGTCTGCCACAGTACAACCTGGCTTCATGGAAACACGTCCATCAACATGCCATCGATTTTGATGCCACACACGTTATTGTTTGGCCTTCAATGTCAGAGGGTAAGCTGCAGAAGTTTCCTTTATTAATTGTCTGTGTGCATGTGTGTGTATGCTTAGTATGCCTGAGATAAAACCTGTCAAACAGTGGAGGTGACCCCGACAGGATATAGGGCATCCTGCACGTGGCGGGACAGGACCTTGGGGCAGCACAGCAACACTGTGATTTACTCTTCAAAGACAAGCTCCTGATAGTATTTCATCTGCATCTTAACCCTCTTTAACCCACTAACAGACTGTATACATTAAGGTGTCATCGTGTTGAGTGTTACACAGCAGCTCAAATAAACAGCCTGTACAGACGACGCTTTGTGATGCTGTTGTCCACATAAATTCACATGTCTAAATAGTAGTAGTTTCACTTGTGATTTACTACAAGCAAAACACCTCTTGGTGGTTTTAGGTCCCATTTGTAGGACAATGCCATGCAATGTAGACTAAGTGGAAAAAAAGACAAGCTCAGCGCACCAGCCGACAGAAAATGAGGCAATTTGTTCTCAGTAAACCAGTCGTATTTAAACGAACCTGCTTGGCAGTGAAATAGACTAAATTGATTCAAGGCTTTTGTTCATGAAAGCCAGCTAACATGAGGGGGAATGCGTGTAGCAATATTTAAAGAGCAGAATATGAAGTGATAATCACTTAAAAAAGTAGCTAGTTTACAAATAGGATATTCTGGTAAAAGGCATGTGCCAAACCATACATGTGCTGAAGCTTTGGTCTGCAGCTGTTTGTCACTGTTTTGCACTGTGAGTGTCTCCTCCTGTTAGGTTGCTGACCTTGACGCTGGTCTTCAGACTGGAGCTATAGAGGAAGCAACTTATTTTCTTGGAATGAATCCGCCAGCTATAGAGGAACATTTGACAGGCCTTTTAGATATCCCCCTGTATATTAAGCAGCTGTGTTCATTTAATGTCCTATTCCTCATTTTTATAGGCAAGCTAGGTTGATAACAACCTGTCCTGATAAAAGGGACGCCATTTGTATTTGGTAGACATTTGTAGGGCCAGTTTTTCTTTCCAGTAACACCACCAAGTCCAACTACATGTCGTCCACAGGGGTTGCAATTCTAGATGCATGCTTCGCTAGTGGCTGGCATCTCCTGTGTCTAATCTCAAGCCAGGCGTCTCTCTCTGGGAGCCAGCTGTAGTTTGTGTATCGCCCTCTGCATGGGGCTTAGGTCTGGACAGCTACAGGTCTTAATCCACTGTCCAGTCACTGCCCAGGAGGGGGCACAGATAGCTCGGTAAGACGAGGTGAGACAGTTGAGATTAAGGCAAAATAAATGGACAGGAATCTATGCATCTGTGATAACCATGTCTGTTGGATTTGTTTAAGAACATTTAGCTGCCATACGTAACATTCCAGATAACCACTTCTATCAGATCTGGAGGCTTTGTTATTCAAGAAAGAAGTTTTTTGCTTTAAAGTAGCAGTAAAAATAGAGGGCAAAAGAATTCTTGTTATTACCAAATAACTGTGGCTACTTGCAGTAAACTATTCAATATTCTTTAACTTGGTGTCGTCGTGTATACAGCTAAAACTCAGAGAAGAAGACAATACCACGAGCACAGTTTTACTAGTCACAGTCATTCTTCAAATGGTTATTTGAATTGTAGTTTTTAAAACCATGTTGCTTTCTGTGTATAATAAGCTTCTGTCCATCTCATCATACAGTACTTGATGTGTTGCTTATTAATGTCTGTTTTTCTGTTTGTTGTGCTGTTACCACATGCTCCCACCATTGTCATGTTTCCACTCAAAAGTGGTGCGTAAATCGTTTGATGCATGTCTGGCCATCCTGATAAGGTTCTTGGCAGGAAGTCATAGTGCGCGATGAGTTCCTGTGAGCTGGATGGTTCTGAAGGACCAAAGTTCAATAGGAAGTGGAGAAAGGAAAGAGATGCAGATCATATCACTCCCAAGAATGAGGATAGGGCCAATGAAGCTTCTGAAAATATGCCTACGAGTGGTCGGGTTCCAGCTATATTGCTAACACCAGTGTTTAGAAAGCAGACGTGTTACTGATGGAGTTTGCTCCTGTACTCTTTCTTGTGTCTTTATTTGCATCGTTTCTGTTTCTGAAAGTCATTTGCAAATTCCTGGAAGCTTGAGACAAGTTGGAGCGTTCCCAGGCTCTGTGTTGTACCCTCATTAGTTTTAGGACTGTAGTTCAGCTCTTTCTTCTGCCGTTTTGAGACCTCAGTTTGGAAGATAATGAGGTGGATCAGGCAGTGCATTGCTAGAGAGGACTGGCAATTGGGTGATTAGACACCCTCGGTGAGTGTTGTTTGAAATAGCAACCAGTGTTTTTCTAGTGGGGGAGCGGCATCACTCAGGCCTCCTTCAGACTGGGAACTGCTGCTGCTGCTGCAGGGGGAGGAGCATTTTCACACATAGTGATACTTTGCTGATCAAGTAACAAAGTGAGCCGTCAAACACCAGGATACCACATAAAGTCACGCACTGTGACTTTCCCGCTTCCCACCACCGCCAGTGTACCTCACCACCCCTCTTACTACCCCTTTTCTCTTCCCCTGCCTCTACAATCCCCTTCAGCCTCTTTCTTTTTGCGATGACCAATAAAGCATTACCATTCCTTAATGTTCTGCTAAATTTCACACCCAGGCTGATATTCACCATGAATATGCGAGAAAGCCTTGTTCCAGGGGACGCAATCTTAATCTCTGTTGTTGATCCTGTTAAAGTATCTTCTTATCTGCACCCTTTCACGCGTCATCATCCAAGGCCTGTACCTTCCCTCCATGTGAGCTTGCACAGTAGTTGACAGCTACTGCAGTGTGCTCTTTAGACAGAGATGCTACTTTTTCATTTCTTCTCTTATGGAGACAGACTGGTGATGTCAGCGTCATTTCCACACTTAGAGTATCTAATGCAACCGATAAACATTTAAAATTTTCCTTTTCCTTGTGTGGCATAGTATTTTAGAATTGAAATTCTTATTATAAAGTCCCTGTTAGTGCTCAGTCAGAATTGAAGACCACCATTTTAATCACCACACTGATGCCACAACCAGCAATGAACAGCAGATCTTGAAGTAGATCTAATGGTCTAATGGTGGTTGAGGGTATTCTGATAAAGGCCCGCGATCACCTCCTGGGGGGGCAGGGTGCGTAATGACTTCTCCAGCTGCCCCCCTGGGACGACTGTGCTCGTGCTCTGGACCTCTCCTGGCCGCTTTAAGTCACTACTGTGTTTATTTAGGAAAGATTAGCAACGTAAAACCCTAACAACATCCTGAACATGCAGCAAAGAGAGACACGATGGAAAGGACAGCAGGAAAGAGAAATAGAGATTGATGGGCGGAGAGACACTAGAGGAGAGAGTATATGGTGTTCAGTAAGAGCCAAAGACTGAAAAACTGAAAGACTGAAGGAAAAGGGAAATTTAATCAGTGTAATTCCAAGCAATGCAAAACAATAGATTTCTGCAAGACTGCTTCAACAATACTGTGGTGGCGTCTAATGGTGTCTTTGGTTGGACACGTGCCAGTCACTGGCCAGTCCATGTGTAACAGAATTCATTTTGCACGTGCTTAAGGACCAAACCTTGCAACCAAGTCCCTCAGCTATCCTCCATGATAGATATTTATAAACTCTAAACTGCTTGGTAAATGCACCTGTTTGGCTGAAGCTGTCCTCGGGGTGGTGTAAAACTGGAAAGAGCATTTTTATCCACTAATCTGGACAGGTCTCTTGGTGCACGGTTGTTATTGATGTACAGCAATGATGTGCATCAAGTACATTTACA
The DNA here is from genome assembly GCA_037975065.1 of Chaetodon trifasciatus. Classification (NCBI taxonomy): domain Eukaryota; kingdom Metazoa; phylum Chordata; class Actinopteri; order Chaetodontiformes; family Chaetodontidae; genus Chaetodon; species Chaetodon trifasciatus. The sequence goes on from JBBMOE010000013.1 coordinate 8,796,025, forward strand.
GGAATATACTTCCTGCCTTGTGGGAATAAATCTTCCTTAAAATGTTAGTTCCACTTCCACAGACTGTAGCTCTTACTTTCGGGTGGGTTTTTATACAGTATCCCTCCAAGGAGACATGATTTACATTTTTACTTATTGATTAATTGATGTGAAGATGGTGACTGAAGAGAGATGTGATACAGCTTTATAAGCCTCAGTGCACCAGGTGTGTCACAGGTGTGTGTGCTGAGCTGTGGCAGGAAACAGATGTGCAGTGATATCAGTGGTTGCACAGGCCTGGAGGACTATCAGCATGGGCCAGCTTGCAGTCTCTCTGCAGCCCTATACTTCCTGTGGGCTTAAATCATGCTAGCCTGTGATAAGGAGAGCAGAGCACTGTGTTACCAGCCCTGCTCTTTTTAAAAAATGATCTGTGACTCCCTGATTATGAACTTTAATGATTAAAAAAGATTGATAAAAGAGTGGATGAGAAGGTAAATAATTGGGAGCAAAGTACAGCAAATACAACCTTGGCATCAGACAGAAGGTTATTGTTGTCCTCTGACAGGTTTGAAGCTCTCACCGCCTGTAAATTGTCAGTTTCAGCATATTTTTGTTGACAGCTCTAATCTTTTATTGTTTTCTTTGCAGCCCATGTCCAGAGCAAGGGATGGGTGATGAATTTAACCTCATGGATCATTCAGACCTGTATATCTTAGACTTCAGTAAGTATCTTTGTCATTATTTTATGTGTCTTTTGTCATCTGAAGAAAGTGCGTAATCTTGCTGATGCAGGTTTTCAATCAGATGCATAAATCCCCATATGCCAGCCTGGGGTGCCACTGTAAATAAGAGTATGGAGTATTTTATATCCAATGGTCTTCTCAATACATTTTATAGGACCAGCTCCCACAGTGAGCAAGCAGCATCCATTCAAGTTGAATGATGACCCCATAAATTGTCTCTTTTTGTTTAGGTATATTTTTTTCGGTCTTAAATTAAATTAGTTCAGGTCTTATGAAGGTTTTAAAAAGCAGAACTCGGCTTTAAAATTGTTTAAGAACCCTGTTACACCCCTGCTTCGTTTCTCACCTGGCCTAGCATGGCTGGCCTTGGCCTGCTTTGTAGTATCACATGGGGCACTTCCGTCTCACCGACTACCAAATATAGCCATTTCCTGCCTGCACTGGGGTAGCCTGTAATGCGGTCAGGTCACAGTTTGGGTTCGTGTAGGTGGGCTTACACAGGGACACAGGGACCGTATGGGACTGGCAGTACCCAGTGGCATCCCCTGTGGCACACGCCTCCACGTGCCAGTCGCGTGTGCCTTCACACTGTTTATCAGCGAACATATGGTGGAACAACCATGACGGTGATAGTAATTGAGCGGAAGTTTGTAATTGGAATTAGTGAGGGTGTTTTTAAAAAGGCGATTTAACACGAGCATCATAATGTCGTGCATGTCCTCATAGGTGAACAGCAGTGTTTGTTTCAGCAGTTTTTCTGGGGTATGGTACAAACAGAACAATGGTTTTCACACCGTGGAGAGGAAATCTAACCCCTTTCATCCACAGATTCTTCGATCCGATCTGCCTGGCTCCATTTTGAATTCCCACAGCTGAAATAGATATTCTTGGCCGAACATGATTAACGTCTATGACTCACTGCCTTTTTCTCTTCTTTTCAGGCCCAAATTTGAAGACATTATGCAAAATAGCCGTTATTCAGTACAGTCTGGAGCAGTCAGGACTCCCACATGATATCAGGTCAGACAAGCATCCTCTTCTTAAACATTAGTGCTATTTGATCATAGAATTGACATATTGTTGTTCGTGCTCTTTGTGTTACGCTCGTCATTGTTGCCACCACTCTTCCTCCCTCAATAATAAGGCTGTTTTTCAAAGAGGCAAATTATGACTCATTTTCCTTCATTTAGCTAGTGGCAAATTTTACTCAGGCTTTTGTCTGACTTTACTTTGACTTGTTGTGATGTTGTAATCACAGGGTAGGGGAAGCTGTAATAGCTGTATTAAAGGTAGAGGTTAAAACATGTAAAGGCAAAAAAAAAAAAAGCAGTTAGTGCCGACCTCCTTTAATTAGCTGCATATTAAAGTGAGCGTGACTGGTATTTTTAAATTGATTAAGATATTTTTCTCAGTAATATAGAACATAATATCTAGCTTCTTATAGAATAGCATTCACACAATCAATCCATCCATTTCAGGCATGTAATCATTTCTCCTTAACCTTAATGAGCAGACTCTGTCCAGCTCATGTAGCTCATTAGGCAAGTGCATCTGAAATGGAGGAGTTGCACTTAAGTGATTTTTTTTTTGCATGGACCACATGCAACTTGATACTAATTACTCCTCTTAGCCTCGCATTTCTCTCACACTGTCACTGCCACCTTGCACGCTCCCCACTCCGGTGTTTGCAGTTGTGTCTTTAACCCTTGGTGGGTTTTTCGGTGGGGTCACAAGACGCTGGTTAACTCCCTTAGCCCCTCACTGGCATCTCCAGCTCCAATGCCAATCTCTCCTCTTAAACACACACGCGTGCAACAAAAAAACGAACAAAGCAATTGAGAGGGGAGTGAGTGTGAAACCAGAGCCAGTGATAACAATCTGGAGCTCAACCTCTGACCTGTCAGCGGGTCAGACCCTGTTCCTGGTTCTCGTGTTACAGCGGGACCTTCCCTCATCCTTGTCCATATCGTAAGACCTTCACTTGGACAAGAGGGGGGCAGAGGGTGAGAGCAGATGTCACACAATTGCTTGATTGAGTGCCATTGCAGTAAATGTTCGCATCTTGGATATTTGGATTGTTTCTGAATCAGATAAAGTGGGTAAAAGTTGTGAACGCTTCTGAATAATAATAAAGTGATGTATCGCTTCTATTTATGGAAGATTATTTAACCATGGAGTAACCATGATAACTCCTGTCCTGTCTATTTAAGCAGTTCTTATTACAGTAGAAAATAGATATTTCCCCTGTTTCTATCTGTTGACCATTATTTATATAATATATTTATTGATTTTATTTATGAGTCTGGATTAATAATTGTTACAATCATTGGTAATAATGTATCATCTCTGGGACACCAGAGATGCATAAATCACATGAGGTTCTCCAAAGTGCTGCATGACTTGGCTGTCAGTCTCTGCCTCTTGATTTCTCCTTGTGTGCCCTGATGATGATGCAGGATGACAGTTGCTAAAACTATATTTAACCTCATCCTTACAGCTCTTGGTTTGTCTGTAAAAGGCCAGTGTGAGCACAAACCAGATGAGAACTAAAAGGCAACAATGCACCGTTTGTGAATGTGAAAGGTGCCCTAAGATCCTGGCCTCTGACTCTTCCTGTTGTTCACTCCAGGTGGGAACTGGCTGCCATGACCACCAACAGCAACATCAGCAGGCCCATCTTCTCCTCCCATGGCTGACACTGCTGAATGTGAAGCAGAACCAGACCTCCTTGCGCTGTTTCAGGACACAAGGCTTTTACCTTTCTAATCACCTGAGCCCCGGCGGACTGTTTTTGTAGAGTCTGGATCTGTATCAGATTTATTTTCCACATTCTTCAAGTGAAAACTTACTGACCAAAAGATCCTGCGTGTGACTTCCTGGGACACTGCGAGTGTTCTCTCATCATTCTGTCTCGAGACACTGGTTATGTGAGACAGAAACTGTTGACACCTTGTCCATCTCCTTCTCTTTTCTAGCCTCTCTAGAAATCCAATCAGCCTATGATAATCATAGACTTCTAATCTTAAGCACAGGAGGAGACAAGAACTTGAGTCAGAGGTCTTGAGCGCGAACCTCTTTGTTGAGGATGTCATCGTGACGTGACACTCAACACATCTCCCCTAAGAGACAAATGTTAACCCTCTGTTCCACATTCAAAGAGACTGACATGGTCAGAGTTTGTCTATCTTGCAGCGCTAGCTTGGTCATAAAACCATGTAAAACCATTATGGCAAACTAAGTTGCGTACACGATATACAGAGTGGAAGCTAACTTATTACTTTGGTGTTAAATGCAAGGAGATGGTTTATTGGGTACAGAATTTTTAGGAGAGTTATGCTCGTGGAAGGTTCCGGTCGACTGGCTCTCAATGCTTACCCTTTTCCCTCACGTCATCATAACTTGGCACTCCATCGCTCTGAAGTGTCTCAGAGGTGATTTGCAAGGCGACTGATTCAAGCTGCCTGTCTGCCTTGTAAAATAATTCATCTACCTCCCTCAATAGCATGTCTCATTGAGTTTTTAATAAGACTTCCCATATATTAGACATCTACTTTCCCCCCCAGAAAAAAAGCCTTTTCACAGGGAAGTTTGTATTTGTGTTCGTCTGTTGTATTCTTCCATGAAACGTCGTAGTGTCACTGGAAGAGTGTGACTCACCTGCCACCCCTGCAGTCTGTTTCTCAGTGCCAAATGTAGAGGGGAATCATGATGCAAATATATACCGTGTATGTGTGTAAACACATGGTCCCGTCTACACGTAATCCAAGCCCACCTGCTTCAGTTCACCTGTTATTGTGGGGGAGCTCAGCACTAATATGCATAATGTACTTGTTCTTCTTATAGACAATCCTACATCCTTCAGAGGCTCTTCCTCGTTACAGTGCGGTGAGAAACCAGGAGAGTATGGATGCGTGTTTGCGTACAATACGAGCAAAGCTACACCTGAGCAGATATTCCAAATGCATAAGGGCTGTTATTAGACTACACACTCACCACACAGCTTGAGGATTACTGGGAATAGCTCAGTTGTTTATTCAAGTTTATTCACATTGTGCGTTTTAATTCTTCCTAATGCTAATGACAAATTTTAGAACAAATCTTTGAAAACACACTAGTGGTGGTGGTCTTTTTTTTAACCTTTTATCTCCATCAACTTTAGGGTGATGGTATTCTATGTTTTTGATGTTGTCAACAAATCCCATAAAAAGATTACAACCTACAGAGTGTTAGTCCATCTCTCAGCACGTCCCTGCTCTGTCTGCAAGTCTCTGTCACTGTGTAACAATTGCTACTCTGACAGGAGCAAATAGTGCATTAGCTGTGGATGACTGAGTTGTGGATTTGGTGCATGTGTGTGCCCATACGGCAGCAGGACAGTATATTTAGACTCTAAATGAGCTAAAGTGGCCATGCAGTTCACTGATCAATTAATTATTGCTTTTTCTTTTTATGGGATTAATTTACATAATTAAAATAGAGAATATCACCAGACTTATCCTCTGAATCTTATAGATAGGAATAATAAGTAATACAGTGTGACATTGAAATTAATTACTTGGTGAGGATGAATATTCATGCGGAGGAGTTTTATATCTACTGCCTCTTTATTTTGATGTGAATAGGAAACACACACTTGTGAGCTGCATCGATGCTTTTCAGTCCTGGTCTGTGGGACAAAGTGTGCTGTTGTTTTCTGTCCTGCCAGATAGTTAAACTTTGTCTGTATCAGTCCCTGATTAGCTGGTTAGAACGACACCCTGCAGGGCTCCGGGTGCCCGACGTCAGGGCTGGATAACACTTACCTACATCCTCAATGTTTACAAATCTGTGTATTTCACGTGAAGCAGTGTAAAACAATCTTAAATGCAGGACGACGTCATCAGGTATCTGCACTGAAGCCAAATGTGGCATGTCAGGCCTTACGGGGGGGAGACATGCCGATGCTGCTTTTTGCCGAAGTAGAGCTCCAGAGTTTGAGACGTCTGCCTGCCCAAACCAAGTGTGGGTTTTATTTACAGACCGGTGGTGCCAATGTGACGCAGTCTTATTCCCTCTATTCTGCACACACACGGACATATCACACACTTGATTTTCCTCAGTGCCCCAGTTACTTGGACTGTATAACAGCTCATCCAGTTAAACCCCAGGGAGGCGAATCGTATGTTCACACATAGACACATAGACACACACACACACACACACACACACACACACACACACACACACACACACACACACACACACACACACACACACACACACAAAAACCTACTGGTGATCAAATCGAACTGTTTATGTGACACCAAATGGCCGTCAGCTAAACTGATATTTGTTTATTTCTTATTTATAATGTGCGGTGTGGAAGTCATTTTTATTTCAGGATTTGGTCCTTTTCTTGTTGCGTGTGAAGATTATGGGTGATGGTATTTTCAGTCAAGAACTTTTCAGGATATGAAGTAAATATTGAGTAAATGACAATGTAGACACTATGGTAATATGCTAAATAAAAAGCCTGCACAACAAATTTCCTCAGTTATGGTCACTCTCTTACCTCCAGCTAATGACAAGCGTTAGTGATTCAGCCCAAACACACTGGCATCACACTCTCAATGGCAGTGATGTAAAACCAGTTTCTGAGGCTCCTCTGTTATTTCTCATTTAACTTTGTGAGGTTTGAGCAAATAGTTGATCAGATTTCACACGGTGACTCTTGCTTTCCCAAAACAGCATTTGCCAACCTAGAAAAAAAAACTGCTTCTGACAAGGAAAGTGCATCATTAGATTGTAGCGATGAAGAAGTTATTCAGTGTGAGCAGTTATTGCTTGCCAAGCAGAAGCACGTGACTGAACTGACTTCACACAGTGTATTCTGTTTATAGGGCTTACAGTAGATGGTTGAGTAATTCATAAACAACAAACAATGCTGGGAGGAAAAAAACAAAACAAAAAAAAAAAACAACAAAGTATGGAGTGTATTTGGAATCATTCTACAACTGTGCAGGCTCCATGTGCTCACTGTTTTTATTTCATTTTGTATTTTACACATTTTTCAGAGGGGACTCTATCTGTGGAGCTTGGTCAGGACTTCCTGTGCAATATACTTTATAACTGTATCAATAATAAATCTGATTTGAGTTGTCAACATTTTTATCCATTTTAACTGTGTCATACATTCATACATGCGTTCAGCTGATTCTAAAGCTGTATGGATCTGAACTGACTGTCAGTCAAAGCTGCTGTCATGTGCCCCCTGATGTGTGACAGTCAAGGTTTCAAAGGCAAAAACATGCATGTTCTGCAAATAGACTGCACCGTGGGGTGGCAAACCACCAGTCCAGGGGCCAGATTTGGCCCCACATATGATTGAATAAGGTTCACCTGTACATGTTAAGAATTTGTTGTTAAATAAGTTGGATTAGTTAAGTTTGAGTCAATTTTAGAGTAAGGCTGTGAAATCAGGGTGCTAAAATTGCTTATTATTAACACTTAAGTGAGAATCAACAGCGTTCTGATGGTCCACAGCACACCTGAGACACAAAATGTTCCTGCGTAAAGCCAAATGGTTGGTGTACAGTTGTCAATCTTTTGTGTAGTTCTCTGTGTTTGCACACTAAACATGCAAAGCAGTGTGAACAAGAGGAGACTGAAAGATGAGCTGCTCAGCCTGTTGGAGTGAATAAAGGAGAAATTTATTGTTGCAACCCAAAACAAAACCTAATCTAAAGTTTGACACCCCTGCTCTCCTCTGTGCACCATGCGTCTGCTGTAACAGGAAAACCCCTCTAAATAATAAGCCTGTGAGTAATTAAGAATAATTAAGCATTGATGAACTAAGCATCACCAGGACTTGTGGAAGTCAAAATAAAATGGCACTAAAAACACGAAAGATAACTGAAACAAAAAAAACTTGCTGTCCTTTCTCTGTGAGACTGTACAGCTGTAGTTATTTCAGACCTCACTGAATTTGTTTGTGTCTTATTTCTACCTTTTTATCTATGAAGTGTGGTCTCCTCTTGGAGCTACTGTACATTGCCTTCAATGGTTAGCAGGTCTTTGAACCCTGCAGTCCTCCAGTTTCTGCTTCCTGCTGACGTCTAGATAGCTGAATCTACACCAGCCAGCCTGTCTGACAGCCCTCACCGTCTCCTTCAGTGGGTACTCTGAGGCCATGGTGCCACCTAAACCCCCAACTGACTGTCAGACTAGTTAATGGCACATGTGCGGGGGGGGGGTTTCATCATTAGGATGTGTCTCACCCTGAACCCCAGCTCCAACCTTTGCCTCTGCTACCAGTAGCGGCCTGGCAGTTTGTTCCTGTCTGTCACCAGCCCCGTGCTATAAAGCCAGTGTTATCTGCAGTGTTAAGTGCAGGCCACAGACGGAGGGTCAGCTTAAAGTGAGGCAGCAGAGACACCCTGTCCCGCCTGGCCCCACCGCACACAGGAAGCAGGGCCGCGCTGGGTCCCTCTGTCTGGCCCCAGAGCCTGCCTCGGCCAGCAAACGCAGGCGCTAATGCGAGGAGACACTCAGCCGAACGACTCTCTAATTTCCCTTCAGGACTCAGACGATCCCACTGGCCCTTGAGAATCAGACTGAGGATTTGTTCAGAGTGATTTGTTTTGGCTTGTCCCCCCTATCCCTGTGCAATTCCCTCACTCAAGTTCTAGGTCTCAGCTCCCAGCGTTGTTGAGGCCACTAAAGTGGGGATTTGAGAAAAGAGGCATTAAAGGAGCACGAGCCCACAGAGGATAGAAGCAGTGTAACTTCAACTCAAAGCAACAAGTCACCATTTCATAACAGTGAGAAAGTTTAACTTTACACGCAGGCTTCATGCTCAGTAGTAACTCCTCTGAGATGAGTGGCAGCTTTTTTCAAAAATGCAGGGTTCAATGTGCACTGCTTATGTTTTGTGGTGCCCGTAATCTATTCATCTGCTGAAGGAAGTGATTTTGTGCAAGTGGCCGAGCCTCTCAGCCTCAGTGCGTCATGTTTGCAGACCTGTAGCTTAATTCCCTTCCAACTGGGGTTTAATTGAGTGACTAATACATGGGCCGTTAAAGCCCTGTGAAGATAAACTGCCATAGCTGACTGCCTCAGAAGTCTGTTCAGAAATTAAACAATGATGCATCAAGCTGGTTTGCTGCTGAAACATGAATGATAATGACGCTGCAGCTTGAACGCCGAAGCTGTGCTCAGGATGCTGTGTTTAACTTTTAAGTTCCTCATGAAAAATAACTGTTATATTCTTAGGATTGTCCCTCTTTCTGTTAAATATTCAAGGATAAAAGCAGATTTTATTTGAATGTAATTTGTCACATGTCACTTTTTCAGCTAAACTGCAATGGAATAAGTGAGATAATACTTTAATTACATCAAATCCGTAAAACTGCACAGTAAAATGCAGAGACAGGAATGATATTCTGCTGCTCTGATAATTGAATTTCCCAGCATGGGATGAATAAAGTCTTATCTTAATCTAATCATACAGATGGTGAGTTCAAATGTCCTGTTTGGTGTCCTGATACTTCGTGACTTTTCTTTAATAAGCGTGAGTTTGAACTGTTGACACGTTTCAGAGGTCTGTTGCAGAAAAGGAGACTACCTCTGGGGTCTCACAGACCCCCGCTGTAAAACATGGTTATACCCAGTGGATTTTCATTATGTTTTATCATTCATTCATCTTCTATACCTGCCTATCTCTTTCGGGGTTGCGGGGGGCTGGAGCCTATCCCAGCTGTCAACGGGCGAGAGGTGGGGTACAGCCTGAGCCGGTCGCCAGTCGATCGCAGGGCAACATATACAGACAAGACCAACATTCACTCTCACACTCACACCTAAGGGCAATCTTAGAGTAACCAATTAGCCTAATGAGCATGTTTTTGGTCTGTGGGAGGAAGCCGGTGTGCACGGAGAGAACCCACGCAAACACGGGAAGAACATGCAAACTTCGCACAGCACTGCCTGCTGCGCCACCGTGCCGCCTATGTTTTATCACTGTTGGTTATTTTGTTCATATTTTGTTCTAACAGGGAATAACTGACTCTTAATTCACTATTTAAATAACAAACCGTATTCTTTGCCTGTGAATGACTGTATGGCAAACAAAAGTAATACATATGTGTGCACAGCCTATACAGGATATAAAACACAACATATATTTCCTTATAATAGTAAAGCGTTGTGATCATTTCTGTATTATTGTAACCTTCACAAAATATGCAAGCTCAGTTTGTGGCAAAGGGAGGGGTTAACGTGTGCACATACAGCAGCAGTGTTGGGTGTAACTCTCATGTGTCTGCAGTAATGTATTTAAGCACATTTTAAGGTACTTAACTGCAAAATTCAGTTTTATGCTACTTTTCACTTCATTACATTTTTACATCTTTTGTTACTAGTTACTTTTCAGATTGAGGTGTTACATAAAAACATAGGATGAGTGTATAAAATATAACACGTTGTTAAAGATCCCTAACAAAGTGTGTGTATGGCCTCGTAAACCATGGCAGGTTTCAGATCACTAAGAGTTCTTAGCACTTCTACCAAAGACAGATTTCCCCTCTAAACTTGTCACATAGCGTCATTTAAATAACTGTTCAGATTATCAAATGAAGAAACAATTAAAGATTAGAGAAAACTCCCAAAAATAAAAGCAGGTTTGTGAATCAGATTTAGTTTCTTCTTCTTTTCTCTCCCATGAATCATCTCATGACCCCTCTTTTCTTTTATCTTGTGACCCTCAGAAGGGCCCTGACCCCAAGGTTGGGAGCCACTCATCTAAATAAGCTAACTGTATAAAGTACTTAATCTAGCCCCACCTCACACAGCTACAAAATGCTGTGAACACACTGATGCATCAGTATTAATAATGTCATTTACTGCATTGGTCACAGGTGTCATTTTTATGCAAAACAAGTGCTATTACTCTACTTTTGATATTTAGCGGATAATACGTCTGCATGAGCAGTAGAAGTTTTTCTTGTAACAGAGTATATTTACAATGTAGTATTTCAGGAAAGGATCTGTTCTCTTCCTTCCTTCCTGTATCTGTAAGACCCTCAAAGCCAATGTCAACAAAACACTAGGGCTTAAATGGCTTTGGGGTCTCCACCACTGCAAATCGAAAGAATTTAGGGATGATTTCAGTGTAAAAAAATCCATTTTTAGAGATGGGCTGAATTGGCCCTTCAGCCGTGTCAAGGTGTGTTTGTTGGCCAATAACTTAAACGTCAACGGGCGATTAATGAACAATAGTCCCAAAAATCTTGAAGCTTTCTCTTAATATGAATCTTAATATGAGTGTTTAGAAGAGCGTCTTTAATAACAATCACTAATTGATCACTATTGCAAGGCACTGCTGATTAGCCACAAAATCAATACTTCTTGTCACGTGATTAACACAATAAAATTTGTACACATTACAGCCTATCTACGCACGTGAAACATCACATTTCTTCCACATTAATTTCATCTCACATTTAGCCACGAATCGGATCCCGCGTCGGATCTGACGGGTTATTTTTAGGCTTGACTTCTCTAAATATAACCCGCCTCGATCATTTGTCATCGCGTCACAACAACAAGTAACATTATGCCATTTTTTTTCCCCCCCACCGGCGGAGTTGGATGAGCGGTGTGGGCTTTGGGGCTATAAAAGGAGGGACGCACACAGGGGCTTGACACTCATCATGCAGGCTGGAGCCAGCAAAGGTAGGAGATGAAAGGAGGAGTTTCTCCTCACAGAGGAACTACTTTCACTTTTCTACCTCAGAATTATTTGATCAATTTGTACTCAGATTTATTTTATTTTTTTTTTTAAAGAAAACCTAAACGCCAGGGTTTTTTTTATTATTAATATTTTTATTTTTATTTTTGTTACTTATTGCATTCTTGCTGAGTCATATCTCCTGTTTTACCTTAGGTGGCTACATCAGCGTCAAAATGACTATTTGGTGCAACTCCTGCAAATGCCATGTCCGTGCTCCGTGCGCCTTTCACCATCTGCCTGAGGACCAGCGCAGCTCCTTGCTCAGGAGGTTCAGGTCAGTGACACTCCTCGTCCTCTCTGCTCCACGTCCTCTAGTGGCTGAATCAATACATTGCTGCTCAGAGGATTTTGACCCAACTCTGCCGCCTGCGGTGCCCGCACCACAGGGAGCACTTAATCCAGTTTTCTCCAGTCTTCAGCCGAGTGCTGTATGTGATACATACTAATCTAACCACAATGAAGCTGTTACTACATTAAAAAGAAAGAAGTCAAGCTGGGACAGACGAACGTCTATCGGGCTGCTTTGTTGCAGAATCAGCCTGCAAGAACATCACCAGCTAAGATAAATTACTTAATGAAATAACACCGCTGGGAATTTATAATGTGTCTGTGAATTTAAATTGGTATAATATTCCTGTCTTATTCACAGACACACTTAAAATCAGGGTAGAGTATCTTTACAAAAATCTGACACACATCACTTATATAATTTAATGGATCTTTATTGTTAAGGTGCTGACATACAGATTGATATCGTTCTCCATTTGTGGCACTTGTGTCCTTGTGACGTGGGGCGCCCCGCTCCGAGGACACCCACTTTATAAGGCAATGAAGGGAGCAGCAGAAGCCCAGCCTCCCCTTTGTGTGCGACGCCCACGCTGAAGCCCTGGCAGCTATAAAAACTCCAGGCTCTCCGTGGATGGGCCAAGACAGATACTGATCACACAGACAAAGTCTACTGAGAGCCCTCATTTCTGCTGCAGAGACAACAGCCTCTCATATCATCTGTTTCCATAGGAACCCTTGATATTCAAAGTCCGGGGAAGAGACTCCAGTCTGAATTGTGAAAAAGAGGCCAGATCAGTTCAGCCCAGTCACAGTTTTTGCCTTTATTTGATTTTTCCCCCCACTTTTTCAACTTGGAAGAGGATGACTTCAGACAGATTTTTTGCAGTGTGGCAGTAGACAAAACTTCAGCTCCTCAGCTGTAGGCTCTCCAATTTTCTTCCAACCTCTGACCCCAGTGACCATGGTCTCTCACAGATCCACCAAAGGAGCATCCAAAGCCCGACGGGACCACATCAATCACGAGATCAGGAATATGCGCGCCCTGCTGCCCATCACCCAGGAGGACCAGGAGCGGCTCTCCTACCTGCACTCGATGGCTGCCATCTGCACCTACATCAGAAAGTCTGTTCTCTTCCAGGGTAAGTCTCCACACTTCAGTCGCTGTCATTCTTTAATACCTTTGAACATCTACTCTACATTCAGTCCGCATCATCGTCAAACTAAATGGGACTAAGTTTGCTGTACCGCAGGGACTAAATCAAAGCTAAAAGCTGAGGCAACCTGCTGAGATGCACGTAGTGTAACCAAAGCTGAACTCACTCTTTCCTCTCTAAGGACTCCCGGCTGGAGAGAGATCCCGCTGCTCTCTGCCGTACGAGGCCTTTCTTCAAGCGCTACACGGCTTCATCCTGGTCACCACTGCCCAGGGGAAGCTGGTCTATGTGTCCGAAAATGTGGCTGAATACCTTGGTCTCTCCATGGTGAGTCCATTGATTTAATACATCGTCAATGTGGAGATCTTTGATGCTTTCATATTTTGTTTACTGCACAGTGTAATCTATTGTATCTAATAGTAAAAGCTCTGATTTTTCCAGGTAGATGTGCTTCAAGGGGACACTTTCTATGACATGGTGGAAAGCTCTGACGTTTCTATCGTTAAATCAAACCTGGACATTGAAAACGGGTCCACGTCAGGTAACTTTAAAGAATTTCCCCTTAAAAATTGCTGTTGTGTAGCATTTTAACCTGCATTCTGTTTAATTGTCACAAAAATAACAATGAGGATTGGCAGTCTCATGTTGCTGGCGTCTTTAGAGCCACTTTTCCCTTGACTCCTTTTGTACCCTCTTTCTATTTCCCCCCAAAGTCTGACCAGTGATTCACAATTCAAAATGTGATGAAGAAGCTGTCTCACGACTGAAAGACTAAACTGACATGTTATATTTCTTCAGAGAGGAGCTTTATATGTTGCATGCAAACCTCCAAGGCCTTCAAGCTGCAACACGGCAGCTGCTGTTCCATGATGGTCAGAGGGAGCTTCCAGTCTTTCCCACAGCCTCGTCTGTTCCCCTCCTCATCAGTCTGTCCCACCGACCAGCCTCTGTTTGTGGCCCTCTGCACCCCCACAGTCAACCGCCTGAGCAGCTCTGACTCTCGCCTCCGCTGCAGCTTCAGCAGTGTCCACAGACTGGATATGACCTTTACTCAGCTGTCAGACAGGTGAATTCACCGACCCACCTTCTTTAAACAGATCTAATTAAAATGTTCTCGTCCTCGTTACAGACAAACATTTTTATGTGCTTCTTTTTCAGTGTTTTATATTTTTTGGGGTATTCAGCTGAAGAATTGACTGGCAGATCGTGGTACAGTCTTGTTCACCCTGAAGATCTTTCTTTGAGTGCAGATTCTCATAGAAGTTTAAGTAAGTGTACAATCCATTGCAGGGAAACTTGTTTTACACTGGTTGAATACTTAGATAACAGTCTATGATAATGATAAAGAAGGTGAAGTTCCAAACACAAAACAAAAAAATTACAATTTCATTGTGTGCATGTCATTAAGTTAGCACATGTGCATGATAATGACCATGAAAATGTCTTCCTGTCCCATCTAGTACAGGCAGATGAGGGCTTCCAGGTGGAGATGGTGCTAAGACTCCAGTGCAAGGATCTGACGTGTGCCTGGATCTACATTCAAGCTGACAAGGACTCCAAGTGCCAGGGCATAAGCTGCACAAACTTCATCATCAGGTATGACGAACTCCTCCAGGAGACCCGAGCTGACAGTATGAGAAACATTTCAGTGTTTTTCAAGTTACAAACACAGACTTAACACATTGTGTTCCTCTTGTAGTGAAACAGAGGCCACGTTTCTGCAGAAGAAAATCAACAGTGATGCCTTCAAACTATCATCTCCGGAAAATTGCTGCAATTTTGCAGCTCAACAGGCGCTCCACACTCAGAGCTACAGCAGCACTAAATGTTTTAAAAGGCAGAGGACGTCTAACAGCCAAAGCGAGGAGCCGCCATGTGCCAGAGCAAGGAGAGAGTCCGAGCAAGACATATACTATGTGGCGTGCATCTCCTCCCAGGGTGATAGCTCGCCTGTTCCCTTGGGTGACAGCCCTGCTCTCTTCACAGCTCCCTATAGCCCAGCCTCCTCCAGCTCCCCTCTGCAGAATGAGGAGCTCAGCCATGACCTCCTGATGGATGTGCATGGATACACAGATCAGTTGTTGTCCTCTCCTGAGGCCTCTCCCTCCTATTACTCCTACCCAGAGGCTGGACTCACCTGTCACCAATCACCCTCCGACTCCCTCCCTGCAGCTGCTGAACAAACCTTCGACCAGGCAGCCTTCAGCGCACTCAGTTCTCACTCTCCACTCTCCTCCTCATCACCGACCTATGATTTCCAAGCTTGTACAGCTGATGCTCGATTAGTTCCAGACTGCCTGTCTGTGTCTGAGATGTGTGAAAGCCCAGTGGACTGTGCTCTGCATCAAGACGACTTCAGCCTTGTCGAGCAGCCACAAGAGGGCAGTCTTGTCCAAGCACATCAAGTTGCCCACCATGTGTTGCCTGAACACTCCAGTCTTCTTACCTCCAACCAATCTAACCATTACAACGAGAGGGAGCAGGTAGAGATCAGTATTCTGGCTCAGCAGATCTCCTTCCTGGCCAGCAGCTTTGCCATGTATGACACCCTGAACCCCTTTCAAAATGTGTTCCAGCCTGCGACCTCTGACGTCCCGAACTCAGCCTGTGACTGGCCCCATCACCTTCCTTTCCACTCAGGTCTTCCTCCTAAGCATGAGCTGGTCCTCGAGGATGGCGTGTTGGACAGCATCCTGAAAGACCTGGATATGGTCACAAGGAAAAGCAGCTTGTCTGGCCCTGCTGTTGTACCATACAGCGAGCAGCAGGGCTTGTTGCACAGCAGGAGTGGGTCCCATCAGTTGGCGCAGGGGCCCCTTGGTCTCTCCCCGACCATCCCAGAGGACCTGCTGCCAGCAGAGCAGTTCACTGTCATGGATGCCTTCAGCTTGCAGTTTGGACGCCATGACCAAAACACTGGGTTGCATCAACTCAACCACTATGTGCAGAGTGGCCTTTAGCAAGTTAATATCTACCAAACAACACAACCACTGATGGAATGATTTCCATTTGATGTATCCACTGGAGGTAGCAGACACTGAAGTAACATTTCATTGATATTATTGTCTGTCACCTCTCAGATGCTGAAGAAAACCTGTGCTGAAATAAGTCTGTGACTTACTCTACTACAACTTGTATGACATATTGTCAGGACAATCTTCCTTCACTGGATTCAAAGAAGAATGTGAGCAAAGACATTTAAAGGACATCTTTGCTCAGACACTGTTTCTGCAAATGACTTATTTCTGAATGTGGAAAAATAATCCAAAGTGGTTTAAGACTGCAGCTTTGTCTTCATTTCTCAACATTGCTGCCAACTGTTTTATGTTTTGCTGATGTCTCATATTTTATGAAAAGGGTACTTTTTAAAAATGCGTCTGACTGACAGTGGAGGTCTATTTTTCTTGTAATGCTGAGTGACCATAGTTTACAATTGAGCACTTTATCAATGTCATTGTGGCAAGGGTTTTATGAATGAGAAAGCATGCTGATTTAAAGGAATGCTACCTACATTTCAGAGATCCCTGGATGAGCTTTAACACAAAAATCATTCCTTACAGCAAAGAGCCATTTGTAAATATTTAGTTTGAGGTGCCTTGAAAATGTGTAGGGAAGACTTACAGTCAGTTATTTGCTGTCAGTTTGCTAAAAATAATAATAATAATAATATTTCCATTCCTTATTTGTTCTTAGCGTCTCTTTTTTCTCAGTGTGCCATTTTCATGCTGTCATGAATAAAGAAAACAAGACCAGTGAGTGAGAAGTTGATGAATGTTACTTAAACACCTACCTCAGTGGTGCATCTAAACACATTCCAAGTCTCATTAATGAATTATATTTATTTGAAATGTAGCCACGTCTTACTCTCACTTAATTATGTTAAAATGTCTTACTTTACTGCAGTGTGAATCTTAAACGTATTTTTCATTCCACTTTTGTTTTTTGCTTTTGCTCTCATGGTACTGGTACTGTACAATGTTCAATGTTATTCCTGCAATTTGCTTCAAATGTTGGAAATGTAAATAAAACTAATGAAAAATGCATTGGGTCTTGTTGATATAATGACGAAAGCATCAAAAACTCCAGCAGGATAATATAATAATAATAATATAATATAATCATGTAATATCCTGTATTCCTCTGTTTCTTACTACAGTAAATGCAGTGACCATGTTATTAGACTCAATAATACATTAAAACACAGTCAATACTGCATCTTAGGCATTACGTTAAATTAGGGTCAAGCAACATTTTCTACCAAAATTACTGTAAATGAATGAAATTGGAACTTGGATTAATTGATTTTTTTGGTCACATTGGGGCAGTGCAACAAGTTGCAGACACACCACTAACATATAGTATAATAAGGTCATAATGGCAAACATGTTAGCAAACAGTAGCCTCTTCTGAGTCATATCTCTGTCCACCTGATGAATATAAGCCCAATATTCACAGTCTATTTAACCCTATTTTGGTCTCCACTAACTCCTGGGGAGAAATATCTGGCTCTTTAGCTGCTAAAGGCTCCACTATGTCCACCAGCTAGTCGCTAACCTTGTGTGTCTGCTGTTAGCAGGTATTGTACGGTGGGTTTATGAGAGCTTCTTCGCTGGAAACAAGGCTGATGAGAGTGGTAATAGTGGACCAAAGCACTGTTAGTTCTTGCCGTAAAACCAATACAATGAGCTAAAAGATGCCAAGAACCTCCGTAGAGGTGAGGAGAGCTGTTGAGTTGGGTGATAATTGGGTGAAACCTGTAACATTAAATTTGATAACTTGAGAAAGTTTTACTCTAAAAATACTGATTAACGCAGCTTTAAAATACATGTTTTTATAGGAAGAGTTATTTATAACAAATGAGTCCACTGTGTATTTTTTATGTATTTTTTTATGTGCGATGGGACCATGGCCAGATAAACAGCCCCACTACAACATCCACAGAGCTCTTCAGTGCTCCATTGATTTTTACATATTGTGGCTGGTCGGACCAATGAGAGCACATAAACTGTATACAGAGGAATCGATGACATGTTTGGGCAGATGTGCAGACTTAATACATGAATGAATAGTTGGACAAAGAAGAGAATTGACTGGTCGCTGAGGTGACTGATGGATCACCGTGGTTAAACAGAGATGTGGCTCCAGAGAAGCACTCAGGCCATGTGCGTGAATGTGGAACAAAAAGCTCACAGGGGGCACTACAGTCACGCTGCTGGTGCAGTGTGTGCATTGCAGAGCCCCCATGTTTTTCTCATGCGAGTTAAAACAGCCACTAGATGGAGTGATAGCTCCAACAGCTTTCCAGTAACACAGATATCTGCATGCCATTGGTGTAACATAACTTAAACAAGCCTGAAATAAAGTGGAGGAGGAGGGCGTGCATGTGCATGTGCATGTGGCGATGAGAACACAAAAGGACATCATTCAGTCCGCTCATGAGCAGACACTCCAGATGCCACGTCTTATCCATGGAGACCTAATTAAGAGTGATGTCTGTTGAAGGGTACAATGGCAAATAAAGTTCCTAACAACTCCCCACATCTGCTGCACTCCAGTCTTCCTGCATCACTCAGAGTTACCTGGAACAATAATGATTTCCCGGAGGTATGGTGACACCAGGCCCGTGGCATTGATGTGTTTGTCCACACCAAGGAGCCAGCAAGAATCCACCTCGTCACTGCGCCGACACAGACACACGCTGCAGCTTCCTTACAAAGAAAGGAGGATACAAATGTGTATATATAGAGATATATAAAAGCAGAAACACACACACAGAAACACACTAATTTGTCTTTATAACGTGGGTTAATGAATCACTTAATTACACAGGCAGCTCTCGTGTCTGTCTGATATTAAATTAAGATGATGTGAGATTAAATTAACAAAATCCTTGCCTCACAGGAGCGGTGAGATGCTGTAGGAGTCTGCCAGTGGAAGTGAATGATGAAATACATTCAGGTGATGCTATGATTCATGTCTGAGATCTGAGAGCGGCATTAGGGCTGAAGATGATACCACACGGTAGAACTGACAAAAGAGAAACACAGGTAAAACTGTCATCTGCCCTACTTCAGTAACTTCTAAAGTGCTTTCTCAGGTGGATGGCTGGAGGGCGGATGCTGAGGGAAAAGCGCATCAGTGCAGTTAAACAGAGCAGCTCATGGATGGGATTCTTTTCAAAGCCATGCCTCCCACAAGCAGCCAGGTTTTCATATCCCGCCTCTCAGGTGGCTTCTCACAAATGATTACCTCATTAACTTGCAAAGAAAAACTCCAAATTGAAACTCTCACTGATTTCAGACAACAGGGCCTCAGGTGGCGCTGCTGTGTCTTCGTTTATTTACCGGCTTTATGCTTTTATTGTCACTGCAACCAGGCTTGGGGGGCTCCATTGAAAGCTTATCTTGGGGCATACATTTTATTTAGAAATAGATGAAGATGTGGAAAGCCATCCAGCTAAGAATGTGATTCATCTATTTTGCTTCAGGAGCATTTGGCAGATGGAAGCAGTGACACAGGCAATAGCCACCAAGGTCACAGAAAGGTGTCGAATGCTGTCATGAGGGAGACCTGAGCTGTTATTGCATGTTAACCTGAACCCCCCTTTTCATTCTCCACACTCCATGAGGAGATCCTGCTCACTGTGTAATTCATTTTCTCCTTGTTTCAACCTATAAAACGGGCCGCCATTGTTTTGGCTGCATCACATTTCCATGTCTTCAACACTGTTGTCCCACTTTTCAAAGGAGGCACGTGACTGGTGCTGGTTCAGTCAGCATACACTGACACCGTAATTGGGTTAAACAGAAAGCCCCAAAATAGACTGCAGCCTGTTCCTTCAGGACCCCTCCTGTTCCTCCTGTGTTGCCATGCCTGAAACCACAGCTCTGATTCAACACTGGATCCCAGTCATGCAGAGTCAACATTTCCTGTTCAGATTCGAGAAAGAGAGCCCAGCCAACCAGAGAGAAGAATACAAACGGCTGCCTACTTGCATATGAATGTTTGATTTATTTACTGTTCTCTCTCAGGGAGGAGTTTTGCTGCTTAAGGCACAGCGTCCATCCACAGAAGAGACATAAGCACCCCACTGTGGCAAGATTTGATAGCACAAAATTCTCATGTAAGAATTTCTGTCAGGGACTTTAGTATATGTGCCTGGATATAGTATTGTGCTTCACAGCAATCCCAAACATATTTTTATGGGTTTACACTAAGTTCTTTTTTCTGCAGAAGCATACAACTAGTTTTTGAAAGGTCTGTCAATATGTGGTGTATTTACTCTCCATAAGCTCAGCTGCATTCAGAAAGTCAGTGTTCTGCCCTGGATTTCCAAAGCAGCACATAGGTGGATTTCTGAAGACACAGTTTGATTTTTCAAGCGCTGCTGTTGTTTGTGTAGTGATGTGGGTCTTTACAGTAATTGATGAAACTGGCAGTGATTGCTAGTGATTACCTGTGTATGATTGCACAGCCTGTAGTGCGTCATATGGAGTGCACACGTTCACGATGTGCATCGTAAACATAAACAGTTTTTTCTCTATTTCTGCACTTCTGCAGAGTCCCAGGGGACAACACAAACATGAAGGACTGCATCTTATCGGGGGCTAAGAGAAGCAGAGATGATGAGAAAGCAATTAATTAAGAGAGATTCAATTATGACTGTAAAATAAGTAAATGGATTCATCAAATAGAGTCACAATAAAAGGATTTAGAGATGACAAAATAATTGACGCATAGCTAAATCAGAAATTAACATTAATGCCTTATTAAATGGTGGCATGTGTAAATCAATTTGATGACCCACTTTTTAATGGCAAAAGAAACAGCTGAATTTACAGTACGTATGCGTTTTACACAACATGACATTTCATGCATTCCTTTTAACAATTCGCTGAGCTGCACTTCCCTTACTGCTGTCAGATTTCTGTTCTCACACATAGGCAGCTTACAATAATAAGATTTATCACTCAAAATGTTGAGTCACTTTTGAAACATTGGATCCATGATTTCAGACATGCAGTGAAGAAAAAAAGCAGCTCCTCATTTTGAGACGGTGACCGCCAATTTTTGATGGCTGAAATGACGATGATCAGCTGCAGCTAGCTAGCTAATCTAACTTAATCTGTCTGGCTGACTCTAATGTTTCCTGCTGAGTTATATTAAAACAAGAATCCTGTCAAAGTGGTCTTACTGGAATGCACTTGGCTGCAATCATGAGCTAAAAGACTGAGGCAAACCTACAGAGCATTTGAATTTGAATCAGCTGCTCCCCCAGTTTTATGGAGCTTCATGTTCGCTTCAGTACATCAGATTGCTGGCTGGCATGCAACTTCAGTGTCTTGGTTTTGCTGCAGCTGTTTTCAGTGAAATAGCTCTAAGAATCCACTGTAAGCTAACTGCTCAACAGCACACAACTAGCGACTAGCTGGTGAACATAGTGTAACATTTAGCAGCTGACAAGCCAGATTTTTCCTCAGGAGTTGGTAGAGACCAAAAAGAGAGCTAAAAGAGCACAAGTATTGGGCTTTAATTCATCAAATGGCCAGTGACAGGACTCCATGTTAATGCAAATGTTTGCTTTGTAACTGGAGGTGTTTGCCATATTCATTTACAGGCTGATGGTATGTGTTGTGTTCAACTTGTTTCTGCTATAGACCCATCCACATCACTTCAACATGCAGAGAATTCAAAAATCATGACAGGCAGGTGATCGTTGGTTGGGGGAGGGGTTTAGGAAGCAGTTAATTAGTGCCAATTCTGACCTTTTATTATGGCAAAAGTGGTACTCATTTTGCCAGTTTTGGCATCAGTTTTGCCCACGTTGGGGTGCAGTGGATCATATGTCTCCACTGTGGAAAATGACTCTTCGCTCTTGTTTTTGTCCTGCATATTTGGCATTATGAGTCATTGTTACTGGACTTCATCTGACTTGATTGACAGGGATGTAAAGTTATCTTGCCTTTTTTTCTTCTTCTGTGGGTCTGTGTCTCTGTGTGTGTGTGGGCAAGTGGATGTTCTTTAAAATTCATCTCAAATCATCAGACCCTTTCAACGCTCAGTTAGCTTGGGTTTAGTCCTCATTGATTATTCTGATGGCGCAACTCACTCAAAGGGCACAAGGCCTCAGCTCATGCATAACATAGACAATATTCAAGTCAAATGTTTCACTCCATTCTTCTTATTTTAAAAGGAAACTTTCAGCATCACTGTTGAAACACTCATTACCAAAGACTCGTTTCAGTCTTCTCTCTGGACTCACAGGAAAATATTTGATCTACATATTCAGATTTCCTGTGCTGCTGTAGCGTTGTTATGCCTCACGACCATTCGCTGTAGAGTTTTGTTATTGCGGAAGTCGCAGCCAAGTAAAGAAGATTGCATTTCTGAATGATAAATTCTCCACAGGATACTTGGACGTTCTCGGGATTAACATATGTTTTGTGTAGATATTAATATTTCTGAATAATATCATACTGTGCTGACGGAGTGGAATGACAGTTAACACAGCAGGGGCAGAAGTCTTTCCACTACAGAGGAAACTTCTCCCTGTGAGGTACTTCAAACCAGCCATGAGGAAAACTTTGGGGAACACTGGGGACAAGACAAAACTCTCATGGTTTCACAGCTCTGTAAAATATACTGAGCCTGGCAGGGGTCAGTGCGTGGGTGATCTGAGACACTGTTTGAAGGATCAAGAAATAAAACGAACAACGTGGAGAGGATAAGCAGCAAGTGAGCGTCCCTGCACACTTCAATGTCTTTCTTTTTTTGCACACGACTGTTGCTTTCAAACAACCGAGGAACATGTAAAGCTATTCTCCGCCAATATCAGGCAACACTTCATACATTCATTTGTTTTCTTGAGGGATTTTAACTCTTGTTCATTTGCAGAAAATGCATGCTGGGTAGTGGTGGATGACAGCCTCTAAGTGCCCTTGTAAATGTAAATGTTCTGGATAAAAAGATCATTGTACAACAAGATTTACTCGTGATGAGGTATTTCATCTTCATATCGCAGTCACAAGTGTTCCTGCATTTAAGCGCAAAGACTATTGAAGAATATTACCATGGAAACGGTACAGTGCACAGACCAATATAGGTAATGGTAAAAAGCCTGAACCTCAGCATCCTGGATAACATTATCATTCACTAGATAATTTGTGGTGTCATAGACAGAATGTGTTTATATGAAACAAATGACCTAATACTTCATATAAACAACAGAAATAGAGATGTGCATGTGGGCATGCTCATTATGCGGAAACTGGCACACTACCTTGTCAAGAATAAAAGAAAGAAAAACCTCCCTGATTTTTCTCGCTTCTGCACAATCAAGGTCATCTCTTGACTTTTCATTAGCATGGAATTGTATGAATTATAGGGCAAAGTGGTGAGAGGTTCTGCCACTGTAAAGTATCCTCGAGGCTGGGATATTTCTTTTGGATTTGTGAACCCTGCCTCGCTTTCAGTTTATTTGCACCTTGCATCCATCTTCTGTCTTATACCGTTACTCAATCATGTAACATGTAGAGCCCATTTTAAAAGAGGAGACAAGATCTATCCATTTTGCTGATCACTATTTAGCTCATTCCAGCACCCGCTAATGATGATAATTGAAGACAGTGCCGCCTGGGTGACAGTTTGGCATTACCCGCTCATTAATCTATTCATCTTACACTCAGATTAATGGGCTGACTGTGATCCTGATGACCTCTGGTCTGCAGGGACCTCCATCACGTGCTTGGGTCATGCACACCTCCTTCTCCCGCAGACATACTGCTGGAAGAACAAGTGTACAAGAATCTAGGCTATGTGGGGAAAAAAACAGAATGACTGATAATGTAGCTCGGGCTGCCTGCCAAAAGGAAAATAAAGATGTAATTAGAAAGTAAAATGAACACAGATTTGCTACTGTACACATATTTTATCGTGCATTCCCAGAGCACACGCAGCCTCTCATACAGTACTCACGCACACAAACGGCTTTGTGCTCCAACAAACAAAAATCAATAATGATTTCACACAGCTAATCAAACAGCATCTTTTTGGATTTTGGACAGAAAAGCAGTTGATTCGAATTGAATAAACCCTATTCAGCGTTAAAGCAGTCGCTTTGCCCTCTCAGCAAGCCCAGTTTTATTGACTAGATCTGAGCTCCACAAGGGTACCTCAAAATACTTAGAGGCAGAGAAGCAGAGCCTACAACATGTTTTCTTCCTATGACACTTGCTTTTTGACTTCTCAACGAGTCTGCGAGTCAGTGTGTACTGTTGTCACATGACACTGCCCTGTGTTCTTTTCCTAATCCGAGCTTTATGACTCTGGCTGCACAGGTTCGGGTGTCTAATGGGAGTTGTGATAAAGAATGCTGAAGCATTGACACAAGGATGATTTATTGTACAGTAGTCACTGGAGGTGTGCACGGGCTGTGCCACCCAGGGAGATGCCTTCCATCACATCTCATTTGCATTCACTCGATTTTCTGCCGACGATGACTCACACCACTAATGAGGCACCCACAGGACAGGAGAGCGTTCAGCTCACAGCTACACTGGTGTTTTATCTTTCACTGCAAACATGTGTGCAGCTCCTCACCAAGGCCTGCACATGCATGGAAGCTGTGTTTCATCTGTCAGGGTACATAATGGTTATTGCATGTTTGTTGTATCACAGGGTCATCTGGTTGTGACTGTGCACATGTGTGTAAAAACCCTTCATCGTCGCTTTGACTCAGATCATTTGAGGTATTATGACTGTGACTTTACTTTCATATGAACTGACACTTGACATAAATGCCTCAAAATGTCGAAACGTCATATTTTGATGCTCAATTTCACCACCTGTACACTACATGACACCACATACTGTTCCATTACACGTTTGTTTTCATCAAAGGTACAATAACTTTCAATGTGGCAGTCTATTACAATTTAACCCTGACACCTTTCAATTAATATGCATTAAAGTCCAGACTACTGGTGGCTGGAAAAAAAGGCAGAGTTGGTTAAATTCATTACATGCACAAAACCCACAAAGGTCTGTACCGAAAGAAAACTGCATATGAATATTGACATTATATTTATTGCACATGTGCATATGTTGGGTAATGTGTAGACTGAGCAATCAGTGCACAAAGCACATTTTTCCAAATCAGCAAGTGTGATTTATGCCTCCAAAGCACTTCCTTCAAAGTTTATGTGATATTACATAATTATAAAAAAGTACGTTTTCATTCCCTGTGAATGAACTTTAAGTCACATCTGCATGTCTGAATCATCTGACATGAATGGATTTGGTCAACAAATCCTCGTACTTTAACGACCTAATAGGTCAATTGTCAGTGACTCCCAAAACAAGATATATCACTGCTGGGCCGGCTGGTACGATGAAGGTGACAGACCTTTGTCCTCACATTGTTAATTTTGTGAAATGGTTTCATTATGCTTAGGTTTACGTACCAAAACTACTAGGAAAAGGTCATGGGTTCAAAAAAAGTCTCTCACTGTTGCACACAGGATGCAGCTTAAAGTAAGTCAACGATGACTTCTGGTTTCACACAGGACATGAACAGCAGTCTCCAGTCTCTCATCATCATAACTATGACCATTAGAGGTTACCAAGGTTACCAATGGCAATAAACCTAGATATGGGTCGTAATTACCTGCTTGCAGTTGACCAATTCAGTAGTTTTTCTTCTGAGGACAGGCTGATTTGATTGCACTGTTTGGAGTTTTTTCTAATGTCCTCTGGTGCATTAAGGTATGTTCCACTCATGTGCTGTGCAGTCAAGCACTTGGTTCATCTGGATGCGATTGTTTTATATCGGAAAAGCTGAAAAGCATTCAATACATGCAGTAGATTATGAAAACACTTGACTATCTGAGAGCCGGCAGTGCTCTGTGGGCATGACAGACACAGAGATAAGCTAAAGACATGAAATGTAATATTGTCTCCACACCAGTGGTGGAGAAATCTCTTTGCTGGCAACTTTTATTATGTTTTGACGCATGTGCAGTGTAATATGACCCAAACTACTGTTGCAATGATTTAACAAAATACAGCAGAACAGAACAATATATTATAAATGGATGAGTTTCAGTCTATAAAAAGCAAGTTTATGACATTAATGCAATAACATTTTAATTAAAAATCCTCTGCATTCATTAGTAAATCTTGTTTTCAGTTGTGTACTGCTGTGAAACACACCTTGGCCAGCACTCACAGACAGAGAAGCAGCTTGGGGTTTAATCATTCAAACCTACACTGTGGACCTTTTTCCCCTTTCATTCTTTCTCTCTGTCTAATAAATCCTGCCCTGATAATAAAGCAGCTCTGCAATGAAAAAACCTTTGCAAAGTCAAAATGAGCGTGTAAATTGAAATTTACGAGTCTAATAACAATGCACAGTGTCATTTGAATAATTTCCTTCTCATATCCTCTTTAGTCATTCTTCACAGGGGGAATAATTGTTCTGTGGGTTTTCTCAATAAACACCAAAGGCAGGAACGTACCCGGAAACTTTCCTGCTGAAGTGAAATATTGACCTTACTTAATCATATGTGTTAGGTAATAAAATAATAAATCAGTAAGAGTTTAAAAGTATTTAACTTTGAAAATACATGCCCATGTGAACTCCTAATTGTAATATAAAATGTCTTGGTGAATCAAAAGCGGCATTATTTTCAGTTTGTTCAGTCAGCTCATGCCAACATTCTGTGAATGCAGCTCTTTGTACTGTACATGTAATTTTAGCCGGGCTGTGATCCTAATTTAGACATCAAGTACTGTATCTAAACTGCGGTGTGTGGCCTCTCAGTCACAGTGCCATTACTGGAGGAGAGCAGGCAGTGACTGACAGGTTTAGTGGGTGGTAAAGATGTGTGTGTTCCCTGGAGCAGGAAGTGCAGCAGTCCTCACCACTCTGTGTCTTTTTCCCTCCTATTGATCAGAGGCAGTTAGACCATGTCTGTCCATATGAAAGGTCACAGGCTCTTTTTATATCTGCAGTGTCACCATGGAGCGGCACTAGTAGCCACTTATATACATTAAAGCCTGTGGGGAGCTCTGGATGTTCAACTACAGATCTTTATAGGCCACCTTACTGACTAGAAGGACTTTGAATGGCCTCTCATATTCCCACCAACAGTGACTTATAAAAAGCAAGTGGCTCTATTGAGGAAAGAAATACAGAGTTCATTTTATCCCTGCCTTATACAGAAGTTGATGAAATTACTCTGTCCCCTTCACTTGGCAGCAAGAATCAAGTATTAATTACAGTTAATCAAACTTTGCAGATTATAGAGGAATGTGAAAAGGGTCAGACATTGGACGAGTGCACTCCGAGTGCTTGCTGGCTTCATTCAAGGCATGTTGGTGCGTTTAAAGTGCTGAGCGGCCTTTTGCTGAGGTTGAATTTTCAGAGTATTAGCAAGTTATTAACTTCCCCTAATAGGAAAATCCTGCTCTAGGAATGCAAACGAGGTGAGAGAGCAGTTAGGTGACAATGAGAGCATCGCTCAGCCGCTCATGGGATAATAATGATGTGTTCATTCATGCACAGGGTGAAACGGCCTCCGTGTCCTCAAGCGCTGGTCTAACACGTGCATGTCAAAAGTCCATCCAGAGTTTTCTTTAAGTGTCTAGTCATGAAATTGAATGCCATGGATCATAAAGAATTGTTATTTATTGGAAAACCACCGGGGGATTCCCGGTCATGCCTCTAATGCGAGGTTCTCTTGATGAAAATGGCCCTTTAATGATCATTGCTGGCTCATCAGGGTTGGGTCATCTTTATTCATGTATTTATTGATTTTGCAGGGATGATTTTGTAATTATGAAAACATGCAGCGTCAGGCACATGCATCACTTTCCTTAACAAACAATGGCAACTTAACTATTATGGCTATATTAGCTTCTTGGAAAAGTCCTGTTCTTTTCATGGTTCTCAATATTTTATACAAAAATAAAAAGCAATTCATAACAAGAGGATTTTTTTCTACATGCTACATGATGGGGCTGGATCAAGTGTTCATTTGAGCTTTTCGTGTCAATATGTTGTTATTTCATGTCAAAGTTTTGGTTTTTAGCCATCCAAGCAGCAAAATTGTGATTTGATTGAAAACAATATCTTCAAAACTAAAGTGCAAACAAGCTCTACACACTGTCTAACTTGCAATAATACATTTATTTGCAGTGTTTATGAGCTAGACCTTCATCAGGCAAATGGTTTGTACCAGTGACAAGCAATCTTAATGAGGGAGTGGCTGTAAGTCTGCAGCCAGTCACATTCTCGGTAGGAATCATAAATAAATCCCTAAATGAATAANCACACACACACACACACACACACACACACACACACACACACACACACACACACACATACAGAAGGAGAGGGGGCTGGCATCAATTAGCAGACATGTTCCACTCTGCGTGTCGCTGTGTTTTTGTCGTGTGTGGTGGAGTGCTCTCCATGCATCGGTTGTCCCCATTACAGAACCTCTTAGAAATGTCATTAGAATCAGTGACCTTTCAAACAACAAGCAGCATGCAACACTTTAAATTCAATTCATATTACTTGGACTATATTGTGAGCATGTTTTTCACGTCTTTTTTGTCGTAGCCACTGGGACTGTTTCTCTTGGGCAATAAGGAAGGAGTGGAGTGAGGAGGATGATAGTTATGATATATTGGAGTCTGTGTCAGAGGGTGGATGATCTCTTGACCCTTCATAGTGCCATTTTCCCATCTTAAAAGACATTTAATATTGCATACTATATGGTCTGTATAAATTGTGGCACTGTGGTAAAACACCCAGTGTTTAACCTGTAACATCACATCCTTGTTTATCATTTCATTCACATTTTTCTCTGTTTCAGCCTTAAATTATGTGATGTCTTCAAGCATTTCAGATCTGCAATTGAATTTGAAATAACATACTGTAGTTGGAGAATGGGGGACATATGGGTTAATATTTTAAATGCAAGGTCAACTTACTGAGCTGTTTTCAGAGATTTTGACTGGATCCCATGGCCTTCAGCAAATGGAACTTACTCAGGTGTCATCACATGACTTATGTTATGAATTATGTGCTGGACCTCAGTCACATGATAACAAGTGGTCATATACAGTATGGGGGGGTGTGGGTTATAGCCCTGTCTCTGTTCAAGGATGGTCTTCGGCCATGTGATGAGACTTGACCTCAAAATGTCAGTTTGTCCAATTTTGACTAAATACCTGAAAAACTACTGATATTCCCAACAGCCTCTGCTGTACTTTGTGTTAGTGCTAATTAAGGAATATTAGCATGCTAACATTGCTAAACAAAGATGAGGACATGGCAAACATTATACCTGGTAAACATCAGCATGTTTACATTGTTATTGTGAGCATGTTTGCATGACTGCTGACTTGAGCACTCAAGTCAAAGCACTGCTGTGCATTAGTACAGCCTCACAGAGCTGCTAGCATGGCTGCAGTCTTGTTCCACCACTATCCACTCTTCCAGCACAACTGAAGCATGTGCCCACTTTGCACTCCCACCATGCACCTAGCTACTTCCTTGCGGTACAAAAAAAACAAATTTTTCTTCCCCAAAGAACTGTTGCCACTGAACATACTCCAGGCAGAGATGATGTTTTCCTCAAAACTAACTTGGCAAAACAAACTTGAAGCCAATAACAATGGATTCTAAGAGACAGTGTAGCTCTATTATGTGGGTTTAAACTCCTCAGACGGATTGCATTTTCCAGTTTTAAATTAGCATGAGCAAGACACCGCTTCTCTACCAGCTCCAGGGATGCTGTTGTGTAACTGACCTTGGCCTCTGACCGCCATGTGGTAAGGATGCAAACAAAGAACAATTCATCTTCAAGGCACAGTGGTGTCAAAAGATTATTTCACATCTACAAGCCTTGGAATGAAACGAGAGGGAACACATGAAAATTTGTTATTCTATCCTGCTGGTAATTTTATTCCAGGTAATCCCACTTTGTGTTAATGCCAGCATGAAGAATGAGAACCAGCAGTCTGTGGGTGAGCGCAGGGGACACTCCCAGACTTCCTGCGTCCATATCAGTCATCTCTTTCCAAAGTTTCTCAGGTGGCACTAATCTCTTCAGGGGTTTCATCCACAGCAAACACGACTCCCTACTTAGCACCACTAGACATCCAGAATTACTTTCACTCGAGTAGCCCACAGCTGCTCAGCAAAGGCAGCTGGCAGTGTGTGTAGCTCCATGTTTGATTCTCCATCTTTGATATGACATTGTTACTTATTATTTGCCAAAAGTAGATAAAGAGATAATGATGGTCTGTCCTGGTGTAATCAGCACATTTCACCCATTGATCAGTTGATAGACTGACTCCTAATTTCCACTCTTTGCATGGGAAAGAAAGAGTGAAACAGAGGAGGGAGAGCATTCTAATTTGCTCCGACTGGCTCCCTCCGGTGGCTCAGACAGCGCTGATGTGTCCCTAATTGATTTCCATGGCTTCCTCAGATGAGCTGCGAGAGAAGAGCAGGAAAAGTATGCTGTGGGTTTCACATTTCCAGGTTCCCACCAATAAAGGGTATGACGATTAGGGACTGTACTTAAGCTGTCCTCTATTCTCCTTCACGTCTAATCAATCATACCAACCTAATGTAAAAGTCAGTACAAATGTTAATTAATGATAGCATTTATAAATGTTACCATTCTTCACATCAGCTTTGGCACAAGAGTGTGAAAATTGAGCTCCGATGGATTCTGAACTGAATAATGAGAGAGAATATAACCTTGTAATTTGCATGTCTTCAGGTTTTAAAACATGTTGAGGCTGACTGATTGCACTGAGCGTCTGAATCATCTCACTTTCCTCTTCACCAATAACAGATAATAAGAGAAAAAGCCAGTCATAACTGATTTACCGGAGAGTTTATTTAAGGATAGGTTGACATATGCTTTCTGTATTAAAGTGTCAGGATCAAACTGTGTAGCATTTTTCAGTCTTGTTTGACAGGCCACTTAACCACCCAACTCTTTTCTCCAGCCAGGGGACTAAAAAGTGAACCCCTGGGTGGATCTGAGTTGTCTTTTCCCCTTTAACTCTCAACAGTGTCATGCACACAGCATTTATCTTCATGTAGTGAACTGGACAGTAAAGGATTTAGGAGGGTTACTCTCAATCCGTCATAGTGCCAGGAGCTCTTTTTGAATATTAAAAAGGCTATCTCCTTGATCAAATAGCTTCGGCTTTGAAGCCTTGCCAATATGGAAGCACAGGATAGATATTGTGATGTACCATCATATTTCAGGTTGAGGGAAATGGGTGGACATATTATAAATATAGAGATATGGTTATGTGTAAGCTTGCAACATGTTTGCAGGTTTGTAAGCACAGGAAAAAGAAATGCCACCTTGTTTGTAATCAAAAGGAAGCAGGGATTAATTACTGACAGCTATTTTATCATCCGGTTATATCTAATCTTTATACCTGCTCTGGCGCATCAATAAACACATTAGTATGTTGTTGCCAATCGATGAGCGCAGACAGACAAACCCTTTGGCCATGGCTGTCGAATCAACAGGAATCCGGAGAGTCTTGCTGCAAATTAAGCCTCTGAACTCCTCACCTGCATTCACCACTGACCCAACATTTATCAAACATTCATAGCTGCACAGCCATTTGCATCAGCACAACACCTACAATCAATTCTGGGCTGTGATAGAGGTTTACCAACTGGAGGGCTGTCAATAACTATTTAAGATTCACTGTAGATTTCCCATGCGTGAATCGACCTCCTGCAACCCAAGTCGGCTGCAGGATACGGTGGTAGTGATAGCTGATGATGTATTCCTCTGCTGTGGGTTCACTGTGATTTACTTAATATTTCCCACCTATTCCACATCCACACTCCTCCTAGATGATAACAATAGTCTCTTAATCTTAACCCATTCAGTGCTGTCCAGATTCAGTATATGTAATTAAGTGTAATTGTGGTGCCTTTGGGACAGATTTATATTCTCATTGTGTTTTCACAGCCGCTATGCCATATTTATTATGATCACTGATTGATATAGAGAACCCCCTGCTGAGGTTGTATCATTAGCTTTCAGTGGCTATTACAGATTAATGCAAAAAATCGGATGGATTTTGTTACTGCCTAAACCAACAGCATCCACCTGGGTCATCTTTGACACACCTGCAGAGTAGCTGCATAGCTCAGCCCAGTTAAAAGTGACATTCCTGATGATGCACATTCCTCTGAGTGGTGCACTTGATGGCAACAAAAATCGGAGACACTCCTAAGAGCGGGTGTGGTTTCATCTGCAAAACCACAGGAATCACTAAAGCAGGTGATATGAAAATGTTTTATACTGACTTAATATATGAAGCTATGCTGTACAATCATTCCAACGTGTCCATGCATACAAGACAACGAGGTCCTGATGACTTCTGAAGACATCCGTCATCGAGCTAGCGCACCAGACAGCATAAAGGGGAAAGATGAAAACAAACTTGTTATTCAAACCAATCTCATAAATGGAGCAAGAGTTCGCTTAAGTTGTCCAACACCGGACGTTAATGAAGTCAGAGACAATTATATTTCCCTCACGTTTATTGGTCATGCTGTGTAACAAGCACATGTACTAGAAGTGCTAGCTATAGTTGACAATTCAAATTAAGTCAGTTCATTAGAGATGCACCACTTTCAGCAAAATGACATTTCCAGTTTCATTGCTTGGAGGAAGAAGCCACAATTATAGGACTAAAAGTCTGCAGCCAAGCTAACGGCTCTGCGAGGCTGTGCTCAGACACAGTGATGGTGCCCTTAAGATAAATGTAAATGCTAGTATGGCAAAAAGTACACATGTACAATGTTTACCATGTTCACCGTCTTAGTTTGGCATGTTTGCATACTACAAACATGCCAAACTAAGATGGATATGGGTGTTGTAAATTTTATAGATGTTTGGTCAGAAAGTTTAGTGGCAGGGATGGTGCAAGGGGTGGTGGAGATGCTGAGCCCTGAGATCTCTGAATGAATCTGGGGTCAAGGGTGGATCAATAAATATTGCAATATAAGTAAGCTCTCTGCCACTTTTTGATACAGTCCTATAATTTGATGCAATCTGAAGAGATCATTTCCCATCATGTTTGTAA
Organism: Chaetodon trifasciatus; assembly: GCA_037975065.1. Taxonomy (NCBI): domain Eukaryota; kingdom Metazoa; phylum Chordata; class Actinopteri; order Chaetodontiformes; family Chaetodontidae; genus Chaetodon; species Chaetodon trifasciatus. The sequence goes on from JBBMOE010000013.1 coordinate 8,829,105, forward strand.
ATGTGTTCAGTTCAGACAAAGTGCGAAGGCCAGCATAGCATTATACTGCACTGTTTCTCAGACAGCTCATCATGTTAAATTCATGTCATCCACGTCAGATGTTGCCATCCAGCTCTAATGGAGGTCTTTCTGCACAGAGGAAAGGATAGAATCAAATCTTTTCAGTTTTGAACGTGCTGTGATGACAAATACTCTGCCTATTGACTGGTTGGAAGGTTTTTCTTGCAGGCTGATTTACTGTGATCTCAGTGAAAGATTTATTGCCAGTTAAATGCACCGTAAAACATCTTTTTGTTCTTGCAGAGCAGGTCACAGTTCTACACAGAAAATCTCTCAAGGATTGTTTCCCTTCTTTCCTTGGAGATCATGAGCCTAAATCAAAATTAACAAGGCCCATTCTTTTGAGCCCAACTTTTAATTAGCAGAGAGGGTCAGCCTGGCTGTCAAGAGTAACTCTCCCTCTCTATGATAAGCCCTCAACCAAAGCTGTATCATTATCCCGTGTGAAGTTCCTCCCTTTCTCTGCTGGAGAGCTGCCAACAGAAATGGAGCTGCTGCAGGTTTTGAGGGTTTCAGAGTTGTTCTCTTTATGGCTAGAGCAAATCTCTGGAGGCATGTGGCGTGTGTCTACATGCAGATTCCATTTATTACATTTTCAGGGGGTCTGTTTGTGCGGCGCCTTTAAAATGGACACACTGTGAGTGAGTTTATGTATGAATGCGTTAAAGCTAGGTAGCTGAGGCTGGGACAGCAGAGAGGGATTTAGATGAAAGAGACAGAGAGAGGTGTCATAGTCATCACCTTTGCAGCACAGTGCATATTTCCAGCCCGTGCTCTCTATTAATTTTATGCTACCTGTATTTGAGAAGCTCTATAAATATGCAGAACAGCCAGATGATAAAATTCCCATCTCAGGAATTGCAAGGTAAGATGAACTATTGAGTCCACATGAGATGAAGACAAACCCTGATGGCTTTCCTAATTGACCACAGGAGAGCGGCTGGGAATCACCTCTGGTGTTTTAGCTCCAGCCAGAGGGAGCAAACGGGGGCTCTTAGCTTAACTGTGTTAGTGTTATACCAGATGACATGGACTGCCTTAATACCAGCATGACATTCTCATCCATCCTATTAGGTTGTCTGCAGTGTTTAAGATAGACAGGCCATGTTTCATACAAATGTTCCCTCTTTCAATAATCAGTGTATGACACCCTCTGTAATGTCCCTTTGCTGTCAGAGAAGTCTGCAGAACAGCACGATAAATATGCAGCATTCACTTCAGGTGGTATCCCGTTCCGTAAGGAGCAATATAACCATTACATGACATATTTTTCCTCTGAGAAGAGAAGAATATTTCTTGCAATATTGCAGCTCCACATTACCTTCTGTCGAATGACTTGTGTGAAAATTGTCATCCTCTGTGCAGACTATGACCAAATTCTTGTATAAGTGAACTCACTGAACTATAATTTAACCTCTTTTTCCCCAGAAAAATGTTTCATTCATGAGCTTTTCCGGAATTAAGAGGCATGCCACCTTTTGTTGTGGGAGATTATTCTTAAGGCTGTGTATTAAGTTTCTTTGGTCGTTTATGCATAAATTAATTAACACCAATGCTAATTTCAGCAGCATTGCAGTGAATCGTCCTAAGGCGGGCACCTCTCTTTCCATCTAGTCAGCGGAAAGCACATCAGAGTTGCTTCCCAGACTCAACTTCACAGCAATGTATGCAACAATGACTTCAGGAAATAAAGCCTACATGTTCAAATCAAGCGGGACTCGCGTGAAAATGAGTCTTTCATTTTCTCCGAATGTCTCAAACCCTCAACAGTCATGAGACTTCTCATGTCATCCACGCTCCTCTTTTCAGCACCCCCTGAGGACCACCCCTCTGTGGGCCGCTCAGCGTTTCCTGCTGGGATTAATATAGAACCTAATATGATGATTGCAGCAGGGAATTAATACAAAGACTGCTCCATAAGCTTTCTAATACAAAGTGCAGGTATACTAATCTCCTGGCATATGCTGTGCCATGAAGCCTGGTGATCTTTGAATTGGACTGTGTGAGTCACCCACAATTTCATGAACACTACACTTACGAAATTGTGGATTACACCCAAGAGGGTTGTGTAACATCCCTGCAGTCACTGCGTGAAGACATACAGGGTTTAGTGTTCATGCCTGAGTGCATATACGTGCTTATTATGGAGCTGTTGATTTTCATAAGAAGTTGCTTTTATGTGATGCTCTGTGAGTAATTAACTATCACTTCTAATTTAAATCCAATTTACCACTACATTTGACTTGAACTTTACAGACTCATTGATGAGTTCTACAGCAATCTTTTGTTGCCGTAACAAAGTGCATGCACCCTTTTGAAGCATTAATTATTCTCACAATCCTCTGCTCAGTCTTTCCGTTGCAACATTTTTAATGAAACAGCATAATGCAGGAATTTCCAGTTAATAAAGCATAATGCAAGCTTCAGAAGTCCCTGTTTCAGTTAGCTGAAAACACAGAGGGCACAATGGTACCCAGAAAACTGCCTCATCGGTTCCTGCCTATTAGGAATGTGTTGCACTTCTGTTTCTGAATTTTATGCGGTTTCATGGAGAGGATGTGCATAACAGCAAGGAAAGAAAGCATCTATTAAAAAAGGAATTCATAAGTCTGTAATTTGCTGTTTCCTTCAAATGCAAATCAAATAGCACAGATATAAAAGATGACAGCATTGAAGCTTTTTAAGTGCACTTGTTTTTAGACACCTACTGCACAAGATGTGTGCCACTCACAATACATCACTACCATCACTCCACCTTCTGAGGTCAGAAACCCCTGCAGCAATGAGGAAATTTCCTTGTAAAGAAAAGTGGTGCTTATGAAGTATACTAGCACTCTTAGTAAACCGGGGCAAATCTTACTTCTCTGAGCTTTTTATTGTAGTTGAAGGTCCTCCTTCACTGCTGATGAACAATGCTCATTTGCAAATGGAGGTCTCCTTACTGTACTGTATTCAGCTTACCATGTCTGACTCTGCTCTAATTGCTCATCACTGCATGCTTGGTCAAGGTCATCAGCTACAAGGAGAGGCAAGCCTGGGAATTCAGCTACACCCACCCTCTCTGATGAAAAAAAAGAAAAAAAAAAAAACTAAAAAAGTCTATTGCCATGCAGAGCCTAAAGTGACAGCTTCATGGATTTTAATAGTATTGGCATATTAAGCCAATACAGTGAACATCGTGATTGCATCTCAATTGAATTATTGCCAGCAATTTTTGCTGTCATTTTGCATTCCCTCAGTTGCAGCGCTGATGATAAAGACGAGACAGACTGTGTGTGTGTGTGTGTGTGTGTGTGTGTGTGTGTGTGTGTGTGTGTGTGGGTAAACCACCTTTTCACAGTCATCTCATGTTTTAGCATGAGATGTGTGCATTTGCTTGACTTGACAGGCCTTTCATTATAAAATATCATTCTGCAAACTGCCACTCTTCTGGATTTAAGAATGAAAGGATATTCAAGTCTTAAAGTGGCTAAAAAAAAACTTTATCATTATGCTTTGTTCATCGTTGACAAAAGCGAACAGATTTCACACTTAAAGATGATTTGAGAAGGGGGGGAGTCTATCTTGTCATCATGTTCAGCCTGCTAGATATTCTCCTTTTCTCTTACAGAAAATTCAGTTCTACACCAGCGCTGCAAAAGTTAGGACAAATTATGGGATTATTAGATAAAAAAAATCCTGAATCCTTGACACCAAATGCCATTTTAATGAGAGTAAATGAAGAATTTAGGAAGTTAATTTTTATGATTACCTCTATTTTTGTTGATTGCCTCTACTATTTGTAGGTGGGCTCTTACACATAGTGACACATTCTGACAGCCATCTTGATTTTTTGGACAAACTAATTAGCCCACGACCAGAAAAAATAAATAAAGACTATTAATCATGTTATTATTGGTTCCCTAACCGGTCAGATAGCTGATTACCAGTATTTACTGTTGAGCAGCACTGTCCTACAATAAGAGAATTTAAGTGATATACATTAGGCACAATGGGATGTGGGCAAATTGATTCCACCAAGCTGGGATAGTCAGGTCAGTCTCTGGCTGAGAGGAACAGACTGTATGTTTTTCTGTGTCTGTGAAGCAGTAATTGTATAAACCAAGTTATTTTAAAATAATCATTTGAAATCCTGACATTAATCTTAAAAATCGGTTACTGTAAAACATGCCAAAAAGTGTAAATAATTGCATGTGTATGGTAACTCATCAGACTCAGACTAAGTGCTGTCTACATGCTGCAAAGAACACCACCAAACCAATTACTTTTACACTGGAAGTTACACAGCAGACATCACAATACAACTAATAAGACTGGGCACAGAGAGAGCGAGAGAGAGAATTCTTCTTCTTAATTACATTATTTCCATGTTGATCATTATGGAAAATGTACTTGTAACGCTGCATCCTCCCTACAGTCCCCACAGTTTAAATACACATGGGAATTCGTATTTACTCTTCAAACACGACGACCGTGCACACCAGTTTAAATCTGACATGGTTTTTCTCTTTATACCAAATATGCATGACGACAGACTAATCCTTATCCTCTCAGAGGGTAATGAAGGAGAGACAAGAGACACAGACTGGAAACCATTAACCAGTGCAATCTAGTAGTTTAAGCTCCAGCAGCGGCCCTCGTGTACCCTAAGACGTTTTGTTTTGACAAGTCACACATGGCCAAACAAGCAAATCCTGTGAACCTGCGAACCAAGTTGCTGCTGCACGATACAGCAGCTAATTGGGAAAGTTTGGACCGTTAGAAACTGGGGGTTCAGAGTTATACGGTTGAAGTTTACCATGATCATTACTGTTGAAAAACACAGAAATGAAAAATTCCAATCATTTAACAGATTGCCACGAGAGCTAATTTGTGCAAACACGCTCTGTTTTCAGTTTTGATGCTTCTTTGCAGGCTACATTCAGTGTACTGTCACAGAAAGATGAAACAGGGTTGTATATGCAAGGACACATTTTCCAAACAGATAAATACGACAGCTGCAATGAACTGTGCCTTACTCTTTTGCTGCCAGCTTTCTGCGATTTATGCTTGTATGCTCTGAAAACCATTAATATTATTACAACTGATACCACAAGTAGAGACACACCTTAGAAAACGTGATGCGTTTAGTGATCAGACGAGTGAGGGAGCAGATGTTTCATCAATACTCAAGGGGCATCAACTCAGATTAGTCTTAACAGATGAGATGTAATTAATTCTCCAGAGAAGAGGATCAATTAGTATCTTCAGTGCCCTGTGCTACTTAATGGCAGAGGGCACTGAAGGGCACTTTTTTTCTTTGAAATGCATAACTAAGAGGATCAAAATAGATTTAAGTGCAGCCTCTGAGACATGTAGCAAAGTAGACAAGAACTATAGAAACAATATGATGTCCCTCAGTGGCTGAAAGTTAGAAGATGTTATGTAATGTGTTTTTAATTTTCAGCACAGATTCAGGTGAGGTAACGGCTATACGTGCTGCAGATAGAGCTGAATCAGTGAATAACAACACCAGATCACAGAGAAAATAATCCAGTCTGCTTCATTGATGTTATAATTGTGCGCAGTGATGAATGAAGTCGTACAGCAGAAAAGTCTGCGTAGGAGCAGGTAGGATTGGTAAATTCTTGGTGAGGCTGGAGGTGGATTTCAGTCGACGACTCATTCTGTCTTTCTGCCTTTTGCTCAACAAAAAGTCATTGTCTCTTGATTCACAGATAAAATTGGGTCTGTTGACTGTAACCAGGCAGCAGAGCAGTTATATCTGCAGCCTGTCTAGGGTTGGCTCATTAACAGAAGACACAAGCTGCTTTCTTGCCTGAGCAGAAATCTTTATCTTGGCTCGCTGGTTTCTTTGTTTGTTTGTTTGTTTACTTGTATTCATTGATTTAATCCTGAGAGTAGATAGCAGAGAGCCCGCGTGAATGTTCATGGCCTGGATTATTTTCCTGATTTGAACTCTCTAACATATTCATTGTTAGCATTTTGAACACTGAACAGAAAAAGCAAACTCCTCAGAGGAAAGGCTGGGAATGAAAGACTCTCACTCTTCTTATCAGATGAATGGCAGTTTTAATCTCGTATGTGTTGCGGCGTCTATTAAGCAATCCCATAAAATCTTTATGAATTCTGCATGCATGCTTTCTTTGTTGCAGAGAGGGGCCTGATGCTGAACTATCACATCTCATTTAGAACAGCACCTTCATCCTGACAAAAACGGGAACTGGTTTATTTCCTGTACACCCGCAGGTAGTGCTGTTATTACAGATTGCATCCAGATCAGAAACTATAAATGCAACAAAAACATACCTGAAAATGTGATGATAATAGCTTGAAAAGTTAGGGTATTGAATATTTTATTTTTTATTTTTGTCATGTCCCAACCTTCAGATGATAAAAATCAAAAGAACATTTTGATGTTCTCAAAATCTTTGCTCTTATTGCAGGCATCTACAGCCCTCGTGACCTTTTCCACAAGCATCTGCTGAGCGCTGCTTTAAAGGAAAAGTTTGACATTTTGGGGAATGCACATTCCTGCCGAGAGTTAGATGAGAAGATTAATAGCTCCCGTTCATATATCTGTGTGCCAGATATGAAGCCAGCAGGTGGTCATCTCAGCTCAGCGTGACGTGTCATTTCGTTTATGTTTAAGAGCTGATTAAACCAATTAGATATCATTCAATATGTTGCAGTAATTAGTAGAAGTGATGCTTGTAGGTAAACTTTTCTTTAAAAACGTGGCTGTCAGAGTCACATGAGCAGATTGAAACCAGTCTAATGTTTGTTATGACAGCAGCAGCAAGTAGCCTGGCTGCCCAAACTTAAAAAAGACTACCAGCATCCAGTAAATCCTCTCAAAAAAAGCACAAATACATCCCTTATTCATGCCCTCTAAATGACCTGGAGAAGAGCTTTCTGACTTAACACCTCGGTAAGAAGGATGACATCATTTGTCTGGCCCTCCCAAAACTGTTGAACAATAAATCTCTTTAATGATGTGACAGCAAAATCCCTTCATGCCTCACATTGGCTTACATGTAGCTCTACACCTTTGCCTTCATGTAGTATGTGCAGATCTAAGCTGTCCCCACTTCTCTCTTCATCCACCCCTCCTGCTGCTTCGACTCTGCTCACATTTAAGAACACCATATGGACAGTAAGGTTAAACACTTGATCTTCATTGGAGGGAGTCTTCAAGGTAAGTGGACCTTGATCGTCATGGTAACGATAATAAACACATTGTTAAGGTTAAGTAACAATCGTGGTCATGCTTTAGAAAAACAACATCGACCATGAGTTGGAAATGATAAATGAACAGCTGTCTCCTCTTTTACTTCGCTGTGACGTCCCCTGACTTTATCACGTTTTGGGACATGCTCAAATGACTGACTCGTTCTGCTCTGGAGGACAGTCTCAACTGTCAGCAAGACAGCGAATACACACATTTCTCAGAATATCAAAGTATGTCTTTACAACTTAAGCCTCTACAGATCAGGAGTCCAATTTGTTCCCATGCTTCATCTTCAACCTTTTATTGAGATGTGACACGTGTGTGTACTCACCTCATTTGGATTCATGTATGAATGCAAGAATTTTCCATGAATTCAGATTATGTTGTTTACTTTATACCTCATGATCAACAAGGACATGACACGTGTGCAATCTGACATGTAGTGTTATTTAAAAATAAATACCACGCTGGGCATCTGGTGCAAATAATATATGTAACTGTCAAGGTAAGAATTTAGTGGTGAATCTGAAGGGAGCTGATTCATGGTTACTCAAGGACAGAGTGGAGAACTGACATGAGAAACAACAGTGAGTAAATGGGGAAATGTCAGGTTGGTAATTTTAGTTTCAATTTTTAATAGCATCCTCTGTCTCTGTACAAATGAGAAGTGACAGGATGCCAGGCTTTTATTGACCAGTTGACATTTAAACCATTAGAGGATCCCCTGCCTTATCCAATCATCCTCTCTACAAACAAATGTTGCAGTGCAATTCTCAAAACAGACCGCTCCCACCCTCCCCTCGCTGTGTCAGCCCTACCAAATATAAAGCGTTACTGTTGGCGACATGCATGCACAGTCTATCAAGAGCAAGGACAAAAATTTGAATAAGGACACTTATTCAAACCCTGCACCCCAAATGCCGCAGGGCCTCAGGGGCATGCGACCCTGGGACACGATGCTTTGAAATACTGCGTGTAAAAAGTTGTTTTTTGACAAGAGAGATGGATTGTTAGTTAAGTCGAAGAGCATACTGAATTTGCTGGTGATGAAACTGAACTTGGCCAGTTCAGACAGAGAAGGAAACACAAGCCAAGTCTGTAATCTGTCCTCCTCCTGTTCTCCCAGTGATATATACAGCATATATATAAGTTCTTTGATCTAACGACGTACAAAATGGTAATTACAAAAGGCTTTTGTGTGTTTACTTTCCTCCCTCATTAAATCCTAAACGGAGATCTCTTTAATTTTCAATCTGATCCTAACATCATGACAACAGACTAAATTATACAAGCAATTCACTGTCAAATTGACTGACAGACCTTTTCATACAATGACTGTGTGCATCTGACAGCTAATCATACACTCTAAATATATGAACGGCTGTAAAGCCTTTCTGTCTGTTTAAATTTCTCCTCTGGACAAAAACATTTGTGCTGTATTAAATATCACTTAATAGGGGGAAAAAGCATTTTTGTCCCTCTAAACCAAAATGGCAAGAAAGAAAATAAAACTGGGGCTTTTAAGGTCATACAGAATATCGATTTCGAGGCTCCATCCATTCCAAATTGGACCCCCTCTGGCAGCATTTTTGGGCAAACTGAAATAAACCCAGCAAACAGCCTGAGCAGCCACCACTTTGTGGTTTGTTATATTATCCCCCCTCCCCCCAAAATATCCCTCTGAAAAGTACAGGCACCATCAGAGCAGAGAAAAGTGCTGCAAAAGACCACATTCTCCAAATGAATGAATGAATAAATAAATGAAAATATGATTCATAAATGAACCACATGAACTGTACATAGAGTGTGGAGAAATTAGAAGTTGCATATGAATGTGCTAATAGCAATAAGGAGGCCAATAAATAATGCAACACTGAAATATGGGAGCCAACATTTATGCAAAATAAAGGTCAATCACTGAAAAAGATAATTAAACAAGATTTTATCAGTATAGAACGCACATATTTCATTACTCATTTAACATTATGGCTCTGATTCAGGCCTGATGCAGTATGCACGGAACAACAATGAATATGATGAACGTTTATAAGCGCATGCACATACTGTAATGCTTAAACAACACCAGGCTTCAGGGTTTATGAATACACTTTAGAAAAGACCTAAAGTATTAATTTATATGTGTGGCTCCTTGCCATATAAACTCTAGCTGTCACATACTGTAAGCTCGGTGCATGTGAGATGCTGTTTTATACAGCTGCCAAAGCTCCCTTATTAGGCACTGTTGCTTCTTCTCTTCCCTCCAACTGCTTCCCAGAAAACTCTACCACATATGACTGAGGTATTTTGCCATATTCAATGGAGCACTTGGCAAAAGTGAAATTGCTGTGATGGTGTGTGCGTTAGGTTTGTGTGGAGCTGTTAAATGACTGGAGGAAGACAATGATAAATTTCAGTGAGAAACTGACTGTTTAATTTTCTGGTTCTTGACAAAGCGCACGACTGAAAAAAACACCTTTTTGTTGCTGCGGCTGCTTCTTATTAAGTGAGATAACTCCTTTTAAGTGAATACTAACCCACACAATGGCCTCTTGTTCTTGATGCAGAAAAAGCAATCTCACCTAGAATGATAAACTTCACAGTTGGTAAAGCTGCAGTTGTTCAGGCTTGCTAATGTTCTTTATTTAATGCTTTTATCATTTTAAAGAGGCAAATGCATATTTAAAGTTTCAATTAGGCAAATACTGTCCATTGTGCATCATTATTGGAGGTTTATTGTCAGATGTTTGTGAATTTTGTCTTGTAACATCACAAATTCAACAGACAATGTGCAGCAAAGTTAATACTAAACCCAACAGCTTCACTGCATCTGTGTCATACATTAGCTTGTATCTCCAGGCCAGCGTTTCTCAACTCCGGTCCTCAGGCCCTAAAACATGCAGGGCGGGGGGGCCCGAGGACCGGAGTTGAGAAACACTGCTCTAGGCTATGTCCTGACAACCTGAAGGTGTTAGTTTGAGGTGCTGTTGTGAAGAAAACACACGCACACATACAAAAACATGCATGGCTGCAGCTGTCAGTAGTGAAGCTAATTAGCCAAGAAACAATGTGTCTTGGATGTCTTTAGCTCACCAGGTTTTTTTTTTCTTTTAGTCTTGCCCAAATCATGCTCACCGATGCCAGCAGATGATGCTACAGTATACCTCAGAACAATACCACACAGTGCTAACAGTTGAATGTTAAACCTGCATTAAAATGAGCGTAGGTGAGAAGCATTTTTTGTTATATTTGATGAAATTCTCTTAACATCCTGACATCAATCAATGAATCAAATGCTCTGAGTTAAGATGATGAAACAACCCATAGCTAAGGGGAACTACAGAGTTGGGTGATAATTCTGTGTGAGTTCATCACAAGTAATCCCTTTCACATACAAGTAGTCATTCAATCCACTGTTCATATAAAAATGTTGATTATAACAGCTTCAAGTTAAATCTCCCATCCTTGCTAATGCTTTAGCTGTACCCTGAGAACAACCCATGCAATAGCTTATATTTTTCTTCACCAGCCAACTCATATATTTTATGGAAAAATACAGGAGAGTTTCCACCTCCCTTGTTCCCAGCAGTTACAATAAAAATGCCATTCTCAGGAAAAGTGAAACGCAAATTAGGATCCTTTTCCTCAAATTGACAAATGTCTCGAGTGAGAGGAGAGCCAGTTAAAGCTGAAAATGCAACAGCATTCCTTCAGCCATTTAAACTGCACTCAAACTTCAGCAGAGCAGCTAATGATCCAGTGGCAATGCTGAGATAAAATTGGGCCACTGTCTGTTGACATGTTCTGGCAGCTCCATTATGGAGCAGATGATCTGACTTTGTTGGGGGATTATACTGAATGTATCCTGCAGCAGCAAACACTGTGCAGTGAAGATATCAATAAAATGCAGCAGGCATCAAGTTGGACTTCATACACAGAAAAGTCTCTCTTATGCTCTTTATAAAGTCATGAGCGCCTACTTCAGATCCAGTCGTTGCAGCACAACTGTCCTGTGAGTCACAGATAAAATCCTGCACTGATAAGAAATAGATGTATTTCATTAGATCAAACAGCTGTGTTGAATCTGGGCTCTGACATTTTCTGACCTGATGCTGCAATTGAGAAATAACCAGTCAGCGTGGCGTGTATCGGGGTCAGGCGGGGTGCCGACTGTTTCATTTTATTTATGATAATCCATCTCTCTAAAGTTGTTCTTCATCAATAACTCCATAGGCAAGTACTGCTTATTCTAGCTTTGAAGCTTCCGCAGGAAAGGCTGACAGGCTGTGTGAAATATCACGTCACGAGCCGTATAAAATATTGCCCTCTGATGAAATGTTGTCACCCTTTGAATCATTGTTTCTCCATGCATTCGTGATGTGACCTCTGCGCACAAGTTTGCCATGATTCACAGACTGAGGAGGGCAGAGTCTGCTGTCTGCAGCGAGGTCCTGGTGGCGAACTGTTCTGTATGTGACAGAATGGAGTATTGGACTCGCCTCAGCTTTCAAAAAACATTAGCAAGCAAGACCTTGCTTAGCTTGTGAGGTCTGTTCTTTTTGTCTGATCATAAATAATAAATTGATTAAAATGAGCTGCATTATACGGCTAAATGGCTGGTGAACAATTTGAGTGTAAACAGTGGTTCCTGCTCCATTTATCCATTTATGAGTCGAGCAATAAAAAAACAAACATTACCCGCGAACACTCAGCTACTGCTCTACAGTAATGTAAGCAAAAGCCAGTCCTGCTATAAAGTAGCTTCCAAGGCCAACATATTACAGAAGACTCCTCTTTAGATAAGGACTTCACCTTGTTTTAATGTCCTTAAGCACTAAAAACCCTGAGATGCAGCTCAGGCAGTATCACAAATAAGCTACAGTACATGCAGCGAACCATTCAGTAACTCAGCATTCTCCAGGAAAGTACACCAGAGTTTTGTCTCATTGTTTTGCACATGGAGATATTTTCACTGAAGGATCCACAGGTGTCTGTTTGTAATGTGCGTGTGGGTGGGTGAGTGATGCTCGGGTCACAGCAGCACTTAAACTCTCTGATGTATGAAGCATCAGCAACATGAGTCAATTATTTGCAGCTCCATTTGAGAAGTGCAGGTGTTGACAGGAGCTTCGCCGACTTCACTGTGCTCCCAGACATATTCTGTGCGTCACTGTAAGATAAATATACAGAGTTTATTCTATTGGCATTGCCGAGTTTAGAGTGGCAACTGTTAGGTCTGCAAGGTGCTATTTAATCTCATCACTGGAGGAAAAGCTTGGAAAAGTAATCATTGTTTTTGTATTCTGTGCTTTTTTCCTAAACGATTTGAAGTAATGATTTCAAGACGGCTCTCATGTCTGTGTGGCTGTAACCACCGAACAGGTAGCTTATCTGAGCAAAAAGACTGGAGACAGTGGGGAAACTGAAAGCCTGGTCCAGACCAAAGGTGACAGGAAAATACAGTTACTTCCTGGGTACCTGCCGGATTATGTTTCCAGTCTTTGTGCTAAGCTAAGCTAAGTGATTGCTGCAGGAGCTTCATATTTAGGGTACAGACATGAGAGTGGTGTCACACTATTCCTTTTATGTATTTTCTTCATGAATTCTTTCATTCAGAACTATTAGGAATCTATGATTTTAGGTATCAAGCTGCACAGTATGGGTAGCCCATAACTATTGTAAAGCCTTTAGTCTGAGATATAACTGCATGTAGTGCAGCTGTGTGTGGGTTTTCACATTAACATGATTTCAAAGGCTGTTTAATGGTCTCTCACAGCTGAACTTGTGTGTGGATGACTCATCAAACCTGTGCTGAGTCACAGGTTCAGACCCTGAACAGACAGGTGGAGACTCCGAACCACATAAAAAAAGCATTTAAATTGTTTTTGGGAAAGAAAAAGTGTTTGAGACAACCCTTGAACTGGGTCATGTGAACTACATTTTTTTGTCTTAGACTGGCAGCCATTCCTGGTAACATGTCCCACTCCACTTCTGCTCCCAGGAACACACTGATCCTCTCTGATAATTATGCCGCATAGATAATATGTAATTAGCAAACAGATGCATTGAATGTTCCAGCATCACCCAAGGCTTCACCCCACCTCCCGAGGAGTTGCTGCAGCTCTTAGATATTCAGCGCCACATCACAAACTCATGCCTGAGTCTGTCAGACCGTAAGCTGAATGAATGTGTGATTGAGTCCTAGAGGTAGTTTCTGCAGGAGTCAGCTCAGTGTGCGCATACAGGTCACTGATAAATCTACCACAGAAACACAGTTCCTAATGGGTGACTGTGGATCCAGCTCTGTTGTCTGCTGGCTTTCAGTTCCAGCAGCAGTGCTGACAAGTATGGCAATCACAGAGCTAAACAACTCAAGACAGGCGAGTAGCTGCACTCTGAAACACCCCAGGCCTCGTGTTGAACATCCTCCCTCATCCTAACTGTCTTTGGTGCTGCAGGCTGTGAATAACAAGCCGAAAAGCTGAAACTGAGTGCGCTGCTATAGCTTGGCCAGGCAGTTTGCCTCATGATGTATCACAAGATGTACTTCCTGCAGTTTTAAAGTTCCCAGTGTCCCCAGCATAATCCCAAAGCTGGTGCAGACAAGAATAATTTATCCAGGACTGTCAGAGAGCATTTAGACCTTTCAGGCAGCTGCAGCCTCCACTGTAAAGCAACAACTTCATTATTTTATGCTGCAGCTCGGCAACTAGGAGTGAAAATGAAAACCTCTGCAGCGTTCAGGAGTCCATTATAAACTCTGCTGAAAAACTGTAAGTCGCCATGAACAATATGATAAATTATTTCTACGGTGAAGCTGGTTGTTTACTTACTCATTTGATTTATATTGCTGGAATGTGTGAGATGTCACAGAAAGCGCAGCAGCAGCACAGACTGAAGGGCAGGACCACCCTGGTGTTCCAACAGTAAATGGATGGAGCACATGGACATACTGCCGATGTCTCAATTACATTTAAGATGAATTTTAGCCACCCAGCAGAGATGTGTCAGGTTAAACGTGTTTGTAGCAAGAGCTTTCCTCAGAATTTATCTCACATCCTTATAAGAAGTGCAGAATTTAGATCCTTTCTGTTTCCCTTGTTATATTATATTGATATGTTTTACTGTTCATGATCATAGTCCAGAAATATGTACTGGGCCTCATATGCACAGAAAAAATGTAGGTAAAGATGGTGTAAGCGGCAGATATTTTGACCAGCACGAAGCACAGGTGTTACCAATAACAAGCGAGCATGGGAACAGAGAAGTCAGCACTGATGTCACACATGTGGGGGGTGGGTGACTCTGGTAATTAGCCACTGATGCAACACACCTGGGAGACATGTGGGACAACGATGGCAGAAGTAGAAGTGTGGTGTTGTGCCACACTGAGATGATCCTGCAGAGGTGAACTGTTTGATTTGTTATTTTGGACAGCGTAACAATTTGGGGCTTTCTCCATCCCTCCCTTACACATAAAATAAAACCCGAGCTGTCTACATCAAGACAAGAGTGGGCTGACCAAAGCCCGACGAGGCCTGCCAGCCAGACGGTTACTCTCTCCACCAGCCTCGTAGGAGGACATGTGCCTTCCCCATGGGAGAGATTCTGAGGAGGAAAAGCACAGGTGTAAATAATACATTTAAATATGGCTCAATTCCACTTAGCTACACCAGTTTCAGAGTTCTGGTTGCACATGCTGAATCACTGTACTCACAGCTTACGGGGACACTTGAATAGGATCGGGGTTTGGGTTAGACGTGGCCAAGAGAGCTCATCACACTACAACTTGAGAAAACACATGCAAACAGACAAAACACGAGTAAAAACATGTGCTACAATACCTGACAATACAATCATGTAGAAAAACAAACACACTGCAAGTACACACAACACAACCAAACAGATAAATAAACTGCAAATACACACCATATAACCAAACACACTACAAATACACACAATACAACCAAACAAACACACTGCAAATGCACACCATACAACAAAACAAACACACTGCAAATACACACAATACAACCAAACACACACACCGCAAATACACACAATGCAACAAAACAAACACACCACAAATACACACAATACAACAAAACAAACACATTGCAAATACACATAATGCAAGCAAACAAACACACTACGAATACACACGATACAAGCAAACAAACACACTGCTAATACACACAATACAACCAAACAAACAATGCAAATTCATACAATACAACTAAACAGACACACTGCAAATACACACAACACAACAAAAAACACAAACACACTACAGATGCTCACAACACAACCAGACAAACACGCTGCAAATACACACAAAACAACCAAACCAAACAAGACAAACACTCTCACAACAGAACCAAATACAGAAATGTGTCACATGAAGCACAGATGACAATGGATCAGTTTCCATGGAACACAAAACTGTGATGTTCTCAGATGGAACACACTTGTTGCTGCCATGGTTTGTGTTTTTTTTTTTTTTTAAGTTATTGATTGTAAGTTGTTCAGCAAATCATTTTTTACTCACCACGTTTCACAATGATGTTAAAACAAGTACATTTTAGCTCAGCTTCCAACACCACTGACAAGTCACCAACTTCAGTAACTTCGAAAGTAACAAACCATGGCAACAACAAGTGAGGTTCATTACTTTTTGTGTCCTTTGTTACCATTATCCATTGTGCTTTGTATTCTGTGTTTTTTCTGTCGTATTTGTAGCGCACGTGTTCTCAACCTAATTATATTTTCTTTATTTGCTTGTGATCTGTCTATTTGCATGTGATTTCTTAATTTGCAGTGCGTTGAGCTCTCTCCACCACCATCTAAATGTCATCAGTAACACCTGAGATTTTCCTGTTATGACTAGCTCAAATGTCAGGATTTGTTTACACTTTAAACACATGTATTCATCTCTGTTGGAAAGATCACAGGTCTGACTGCAGTGCACCCCTGTTTTCCCCTGCTGCCTGCACTTCAGCAGTTTCATTTACAAAAATGAACAGTTAATAATAAGAGCTATCTAGCGAACAACTGTCCATGAACTAATACAGGCACGTGGATGATTTGCATTTAAGGACTATGGGAGAGACAAAGGTCTTTCATGTAGAGTATACAGATCAATGCTCTCTTACCTGCACATATCACTCAGTCAAACTCAGTGTGCTCTCTGCATGATTGTGCATGTTGTATATCTCCAATTTCTCTGTATTTCAGTGTAAATTTAGCTGCTGTTACCACAGACAATGTAGGGCCAGACCCTGTCAACAGACTGCTTGCTAAGAAAGTTACACTTTGGAGCAAAGAGTCAATATGTGGCTTGGAGAGACAGATGTATTTACACCTTTTCAACACCTTGTTATGTGTCTCACCACTAGCTTCTTTGTCACTGAATAGCTATCCAATTCCAAGATTCATGAAGTGATGTAAAAGTGAAGCCTAAATGGGGTCAAACCTGTTCATGCCAGGCCAGGGGAACAAAATACAATCAGAGGTGAGCAAACAGGACTGTCCTCTGGTCAAATTTACATCACAGTTCATAGGTTGTAGGCATGTCAGGTGGAAGGTTATAATCGCAATAGCCTAATGTTTCAGCATATACAGTATTCAAATTATTAGTTTTTATGGAACACCACTTTGAGTCAGAAAATAGTACCTAGCAGTGGTTGATATAAAGTGGCCCAGTAGTGATGGCATATGAGGTAAAGAGCATGTGCACTATGGTCCCAAAGGCAATCATAAAAAGATAAACAATACACAATGTGCAAACTGGCTATATTACAGTGTTTTTAGAGCTGAACTGCTCTCTTCTGCACCACAAATGGTTTGTGTCATTACTGGATCATCACTGGAATTACTGCATCACATTACTTCACCAGATTAGTGGTATCTATGATTGAAAAAAAATTATTTTGCTAAACTGTGCTGGCTTATGTAAGACTTAATGGTCAATTTCTTCCCAAATATAATTGGAAAAGGCCTATAAATGACCACAGGCAGATTAACATAAAAGATAATTAAGACAAAAGCAATAATAACAGACCATTCAAGCCATCCCTATTCAGAATGCGTGTGTGTGTGTCTGAGACTGAACTGACTGAACTGATGTGCTCCATGTCAGTTCAGCTCTTTATATAGCCAGACCTTGCAGTAAAAGTCTACAATAAAACAGCAGAGTGGAAACAATAGATTACATTGTGTAATTTATTCCTTTGATCCTAGCCTGCTCAGTGAAGATTTATGTAATTCAGAGCAGCCATGTTGAAACAAAAGCCCCACGACTCTGACCTTTCGTGTTATTAACTATACAGCTGTGGAACCTTTCCTCACTCTGGTTTTCTGTATTGTGAGAAAGTTATTTCACATAAATGACATGTGATACCTGTTTTAAAGTGGATTTTCTGTCACTATAGCTCAAACCTGATACTGGAAACCACAATTGACATTTGTTTTCACATGATTTTAAGATGTTACATGAAAGACGAGTCAATGTGAATCCAGATCTGAGCAGCTGTATCATATTGGTCTTGACTGGTTTGATTTTTTTTCTTCTCAGAGGCTGTGCTCTTGCTTGCTTTCATCCCTGATTCAGCGAACATGATGCAGAGCCCTTAACCTCAACAGAGATAAATAGAAAGCACAAGTATATAGAATCTGCCATAGAAACAGGAAGGCTACAAGGAAACAAGTGAATAATGGCTTGTTTCAGTGTTCAGGCTAAATGGCTCAGGATGTATAGGACTAGTTGAACTTGAGGCTTTGTTTTTGCTTTTGTTGAAAATTC
Source organism: Chaetodon trifasciatus (assembly GCA_037975065.1). Classification (NCBI taxonomy): domain Eukaryota; kingdom Metazoa; phylum Chordata; class Actinopteri; order Chaetodontiformes; family Chaetodontidae; genus Chaetodon; species Chaetodon trifasciatus. The sequence continues at coordinate 8,847,194 of JBBMOE010000013.1, forward strand.
AAAGAAAGCAGTAAAAAGGCATTTGAGTCTGGTCTCCAGAAATTTAGTGAAATGAGCAGTGTCTTGAAATGCAAATGTTTCGAGCACAAAAAGTAGACATTTTTCCAACACATAAAGGATTCACAAGTCAAAAAAGTTTGTTGTCTGACGCTGAAGTAATTTGGATGAAAGTAAAAAACAGTGCTGGCATCTTGCTGTACCCAAACACAAGCTTGCTATTTTAAAATAACGTCTGCATGAAAAAAGAGACTGTGAAACTGAAGTTGTGATTGAAAGAGTTTGAGTAGTGATCAAGTTTCACAATTATTTTTGAACATTTCTCTGTTCTGCTGCTCTGTTTCATTGGAGTTCACCTTAAAACCACTCATTTGGGGATATTTTTATTGTTTGTTTAATTTGACAAAGATGCTCCACAACTCCTCGTGCTTTAAACTCTACTGCATTTCAATCAATCTATGTTCAAGACAGCCAACATCCAAGTTATGAATACCCCTGGATAATCAGATTTTTCTGAGGGCTCCATTTATCTCATTTGGTGCTTACAGATTTACCTGAAAAGGCAAACAAACATAGACGCAAGTGTTAACATGAGCATTTTGCCATCTCTACTATTCATCCAATATGACATGCATATGGCATTAGAACAACTATAAAAAGCACCAACTAGAAGTAGAACCAAGCTAGCTAAATATCAAGTGCACATGTGGAGTTAATGTTGGGCTTTCTGCATGTAGCCTTTCATCTCTGTTCAGATTACTCTGTCAGACTCTGTTGTAACGAGATGCAGAGCTGGGAAGCTGTCGGATTTGAGGCAAAAATGCTGGATTCTTGTGGTCTGGATACGCACCTTTACCCCATGCACCAACCAGCCATATCCAGATTCACAAAATTAAATTGGACAGTAGTCAATACTTGTAGCCTCAGGTGCAAAGACGCAACAGTGTTAAGGAAGAGAAAGAGTGCAGTTTGTATTCATTGTCTGTCTCCAGGTGTTTCTTTGGTCTCCCTTTTGTAAAGTTAAATAAACTGGCTTCAGTGACTGAAGCTGTCCTCAGTCATGTCCTTTTTGTGCTTCTTAAGGATATACAATATTCATAGAGTTCTTTGCACGTCTCGGCAGATGTGTTCAGATGGCAGAAGCATACAGGATGAACATTATCATGTAATGTAGAACTCCGGCCTCGATTAAATGATTCATCCTCATCCACCTATCAGCTGTTGGCTGCTGTCACTCACTAAAATTGTCTACATGAACTGCTATTGATTTTTAGGTTGTCATGCCCTGTGGGGAGGAGATAACCCAATCAAATTCAGTCTTTGCCTCGAACACGAAAAACACAATTTTCTCTCTGCAGAATCTTCATGCTGCCACACTGTGTTTGAAGCCCTCAGGTCAGTCTCTTTGAATTCCTTCAATTGTCTTCAGCTATTTTCCATTTGTATTTATAAGAGGGCATCTCACATTAATGGAGGAACTGATAATCTTCAAATTTAGTGTTTTCTTGTGGTGTCCTGAAAGACTTATGTCATGCTTGTGCTAATATGAAATTCCCATATTAAAACATTTCAGCCTCAGAAATTTTAAACCTCTCTCTCTTGATGTTAAAATACCTTTGAGAGATTTTGTTTATCCTCTCTGATATAATTCACTCTTACCAAATAGGATACTTGTGTTTACCACATCAAAAAGGGAGGTGCACAGGGAAAAGTTAAAAAGCATCCCAATGCATTTAGCCCATGTCATTCATATTCATGCTCCCCACATGATGAATCATAATGACTTTGGCACACCCCTGACTTTTCATCTAGAGTGATGAGGTTGACTTGTGGTTTTTCCATTATCCCTAAGGAACTGAGCCGCTAGAAAACCTTCTTTCATTTGCCAGATTTAAATGCTTCCATCAACACAGCAGTCATGTAATGTCCACTTGTTCATACATTCTCTAGCTCAGTTCAGCCTCCAGGATGCAAACTGCAGAAAACACAGCTTCCCTGCACTCTTAGAAATTTGTGAATGTACAGATAGCTGCTGTCTCTAACCTTCAGTTACAATGACAGAAGAAGTCAATAACAGGCTTTTGCTGTTCCTTATTGTCCCTCACCCACTTACCTGAACATTTTTCTCATATCATAAAATCCATGTGTCTACAAAGTCATTTCAAGCTCAAAAGCACATAGACTGTCATTGCACCACAGAAGTAAATGTTGCTTTTTCAGTGTGACAGTAAAGATGATTGTTACAATTGTTCAGATACCACTGCTGTCATTTGCTCCTGTCTTTGGATATCAGCAACTGGATAAAATACAGCATTTGATTATTTGTTATCTTTCATTGGTGACCATTATTGTATCAAAATTTAAAGAGGTGGTTTCTATACAATAATACACAAACATTTATGTGAATTTTTTACTTGTAGTTCGATGACAACAACATCTAACAGTTGGACTCCTCTTTTTTTGCCCTCTCTCCACCAGGCAGCGTGACCTCCTCTGCATCTGTCTCACAGAGTGCTTGTTGTTTAGGGCTTTGCTGTTTGATGCTGCTGGTTCAGGCTGACCCTTTTCCTGGATGTGGAGATGCTCTGGTCTTTCCCTCTCTCTTCCTGTTAGATTTTGCACAGATGAATGATGACGGGCAGGACAGAGAGACAGGAATGGAGGTTCAGCAGAGCTCATCTGCCCAGCTGCCTCCAGCTTGAGGATTTTATAGATGAGTGCTGACTTCCTCCTCCTCCCAGCTGACCACCGGGTGTTTCTTTCTTAAAGCTAGGGTAGGCAGCGTATTTTAGAAGCTTTTTTTTTTTTTTTTTTTTGCTATATTTGTTGAAATTGTCTTTGCAACCTGAGAGCAGTTAATAATGCTCTGAAAAAAGAAAAAGATGAAATCCGGCACCTGTGGCTGTTGCAGGCCTATAATAATGGCCTACCTGTCTGTCTACCTACATACCTGCCTACCATACATGTGAATGAAATGTGAGGTAGTTGGACACAGTTAGCGATGACCATGATGCACTGCACAGTAGACACCCCCTGAGCCGACAGCCTCTCATTCAGCAGCTGACACAGTAGCACTCCATATTGGAGTGGTTGAGTGGCATAAATTCAGTAAGAGTTTCAGCATTGTACATGGGCAATAAACCAAAGGCTGCAACACACAGCAACCAATCATGATGACTGTTCATGAAATACTCATGAAATTTAATGTACAGAATTCATGTGCGTGAGCACAAATCATCCTTTTTTTCAGGACAATCAGCACAATTTTCAAACGGAAAACTTGCTGTGCTCATCCACACAAATCCTAAAGATTAAATTTTGTGCCTAGTTAAGGAAAATATTTTTTTAATTAATATTTAACGTAGGTGCTCTTGCCTAAACCTAACCACAGGCAGGACTTGGGATGGGAATTGACAGGATGTTCAGTTTTAGTCAAGCTGGCCATAGCCTGTGAGCTGCGTGGAGCAACAGTCTGTCTGTCATCATCTAAAATGTATGAAATGAGAGAATATTTGTGCAGCTTTTGTTTCATTTAGATTTTAGAAAAATCTGCCAAGGTTTTATCTTTCTTCCTGAAATGAAGCCGCGCTTTGGACCGCTTCTTCCTCTCCATCATGACTTGTTGCCAGAAGTGTAGATGCATGAGTTCACTGTTGTGCAATGCACAGCTTCCCTCCCTGGACAGGACGTGAATCCTGGCTTCTGGTTACCTTGGCCTGCACTTTGCATGCATGCCATCCATCCTGACCACCTCCCTGCAAGTCCGGTTCATAAATGTATTGTTTCATTCAAAAAACATGGTGCAGGCAGTTTTAAGACTATTTCATGAAGTGCGGTGAAACTGTGTTGCACAGTAATATTGGAGGCTGCATTTTCTATTAAAAGTTTGACATTGGACTGGTTACATATTTAGAATTACACATTACAAGGTCAGCAACAAAGTCCACAGTTAAAATGCAAACAAAACAAACATTAGAATGTAAGACAAGTAATCTGAACAGCATTAATAAATTCCCAGTCTAGAAATGCCTTGAGAAAACTAAAATATTGTTACAAAGGATGAGCATAGGTTGTCACATCCTGCCAAAATATGATCCATGATTCTGAAATATGATTCTGTATTTTCAGCATTTCCTCTGTCACAATTTAAATTACTTTTTATAAACTTTCTGAAATATGAAATGCTTTCTGCTCTGGCTGTCTGATTAACTCCTTTGCCTAATGTCCTCTTGATGATCTCATTTGACCCACAAAATATTCACCTTTTAACGTTGTTTGATCAGTTTGTCCATTTTGTTTTGTGTGTGTGTGTGTGTGTGTGTGTGCGTGTGTGTGCGTGCGTGCGTGCGTGCGTGCGTGCGTGCGTGTGTGTGTGTGTGAATAAACTCTATTTTTATTTTTCATGAAAATCCAATTTCCTTTTTTTCACTGTGCATAAATGAAGTCCCTCAGCTGTCTATTATTCTGCGGCTGTGGTCCTGGCTGTAAACTACGTAACATTTTTCTGTGGCATTCCAAAAGGTCACTATAAACTCACAACAACAATGTGTTTTCAATGGAAATATGGAAAAGAATTAAAGAAAGGTCACATTCAGCAACACTACTGATTAACTTTTCTGATTAGCATGTTAAAAAGTTTTTTTTTTATGTATCAAATTAAACTGAACAAGTTAAGAGTGTGATTGAATGACTTGTCCACTACAGTGTAGTTGTATGCAGAGGTCTAAACTCCACCTTGGGCAACACCTCCCTTCTTCCAGACAGCAAGCTGCTGCAGAGTCGCAGTTCCTTCACTTCTTGGCTCGCTCCTGAGAACTTCAGATGGTCACTCGTGTCAGCTGCCATGTGGCTGCGCATTGCTTCCTGCCACATCGGCCACAGTCACAGTCAGACAGGAGGCAGCTGCTCAGTATGTGCACTGCTCCAGCCTGATGTGCACATCTGCCCCGCTGGAGGAACCACATATGTGCTGATTCATAATACCTTTACACATCTCTGTATGTATCCACATATATGAGCCAGTGGATATGATGAATTTCTCTGTGTATGCAATATGTCATCTGCATCTGTTTCTCCAGATTTGCATTTCCCAAGCACTGATGTGAACATTAGATGTTAACATGATATCATATTAGAAATATCTTGCTTGACACTAATCCATGCTGTACATTTTGCCATTAAAGGAATTCATCTAGAATTCAAAAAAGCTCAGAACTGGCTTGAGGGAGATGAATTAAAGTTACGATCATCACTTTCAAATAAATCAAAACATTTCTAAATGATCTTAGATATCAATTATGCATTACCGGCTTTAATCAGATGTGTGGTCATATATTTTGAATCATAGATGATGTACGCAGAGGGCATCGCCTGAAGATCCAGCTGCTGCTTCACACTACAGACTCTTGCAAACTATTACAATTTCCTTCATTAGAAATTAATTTGACACTTATTTGGCCTTATCTCACGCACCTAGTGGACAAGTCTGCTTAAATTATAATAGGTGACGATCAGATCTGCGTCGATCGTCTGGTTTTTCCAGGAGGATCTGTTGCAAACAAAAAACGGGGATGATGTGAATTTTCAACACAGCTGGCCCACCTACTAAATTTCCTTTGACAGCTCCCCTTGATTGGGTTTTTATCTTGAGTGTGAAATATGCACTTTCCAAATAGATTTCTCCAGCCTGGTTTGTGCAGAAATATGTAAAGAAAACTTGCCTGTTACAGAAGTTATTGGACTGTTGTGGCTCCTGATAATGTCAACATTATCTGAAACCGAGGATACTGTTGTTGAGTAGGCCTGAGGCCACAAATAGACAAAGGTAAAAAATAAATAGAAATGCAAAATGAAGCAAAACAGGGAGGCATGTGGAAGTATTTACATCAAACTGCAGCCCCCAGCCATGCCTCCAAAAAGCAAAATTTAATAATTTCATTTTCAAGGCAAATTTTCATTTTCAAAGCCAAAATTAGGTGCATTCTGTGCCTGAGGAAACAACTGTCCAGGAGTCTGTGTGTGTTATCGAAACAGAAAACCTGAGGAGACAAACACAACAAATTAGCCACCATTTTGATGCCACTGTGAGTCTGTTCAAACTGTCTCGATATATGTATGAAACACATGGTGAAAAAAAAGTTTGCCTTGGTGCTGCAGAAAAAACGCGGTTAATGGCATCGGTCTGCTTGGTGCGTCTGGGCTCTCGCTCTTCACCTGTAAACATTTAAACTAACTGAACCTCTCCCTAGAATACTCTAACAATGTTACGCATAATCAATTTGTAATATTAAATGCATTGCAGGAGTTATTTTGTGATAAGGTGTAATTATTTCTTTTGATGAACCCCCTTCTCTCCACCTGCCTCGTTCATTTCAATTCAATCAGTAATTTAAGCTAATAAGCTTTGTAACATGAAGATGATGCTGCATTCAAGGTCGAAGATGAATTATTTCTTAATGTCAAACACAAAAGAGCCATTCAGTTTTCACTTAATAGTGAAGTTATGTCACCCACATAAATAGGAATCATAATTCCTTGTGATCTCTAACAAAATAAAAAAGAATATGGATTAAATCTAAAAGACCTTAAATAATGACAAGAACAATTTCTGTGTCCACCTGCTCACATAACCTACAGCTGCACACAGCAAGCTCCAGCTGTTCTCAGAGCAGTGAGAAATCCCTAATGAGTGGAAGCCAGGTTGAGATATACCGAGTATATCTGCAAATTAAAAAAAAACAAAAAACTTTAGAATAAATGAAGTCCTTGAAACACTCCCTGATTAGGCGCAGCATGTGTACAGAGCCGGCCAAGTGTCCAAGTCTCACGGGACAGAATACAGCAGGACTCCTCACGCCACCTGCTGCAGTCCTCCCTGCTCTCTACTGTCTTTCTCACAGCCGACACTCACCATCCATGATGGCTTTTTTCCTCCAGCTGTCATTTCTGGAAGATTTTCCTGCTGTATTTCTGAAAGTTTAACTCAACTTGACTTGCTCTGACCATCATTTCTATCAGTATTAATTGCCTGGCACTTACTAAGTTAGGAGTTGAGACCTGATAAGAGTCCATTACTCCTTATATTATTTCTGCTACTCAATAATCAAGTTAAACGTCTTCTGTATGTTACGAGACTGCAATTTTACAAGCAGTCAGCCTACAGAAAGTATTTACTGACCAACAACAGCTATCTTAGCCATGAAGATCACTCACACACAAAACCAGGTGATTCCTGAATGTACAGGCTTACAAGTGGCCAAGCTAAATCTCCCACCAGTCTATCCACATTACGCAAAGAGAAAAAAATGATGTGACCCTATCAAACTCCCAGTTAGATGGTAAACAAGCTGACCTCGCAGGTGTTCAAGTCATGGTGAAATACTTGAATTAGTCACTATCATGTGATTACTTTTAGGCTGTGTTAACGTCTAACACTGGTCATCATACCCAAATTGTGATAAACCAAACATGATCTATCAACAGTGACTGTGGTGGTGGTCTAACATCATGAACTTCTACCTACAACTAACTTTGGCTGCAGAAAAAGAGCAGAATAATTGAGTATTCAATGGCTGAAATGGACAAGAACAAGAACAAATGGACTTTGGAAATTGGGGAGATTATCACCTGAGGCTTCCACACTTGCAGCATTGTTCACAGTTGAGTGATGAAATTGAAGTGAATGATTGTTTTGGAGTCAGAGCGTGTGAAAGCTTTCGCGAGGCCAACAAAGAGCTTCATATAACAAGGAGAGTGCGGTGGTTGAAGGTTTTATTTGCACTCCAGCAGGTCTTCTTCTGATATTGCAGAGTTCCAGACTAAAAGCAGAGACCATAACAGGGGATTTCAGTCAAATGAGGATTGAACAGAAGGTGATAGATTCCCTTCAGACATAACTTCTATTAGTGGTATTGGTTAAAATTGAATTTTAAATTAGGTGCTGTGCAGCTTACATCCACTGTGATTAACCATGAGGAATAACCCTCTGTACATGAGACTATGACTGATGGAATGAAAATATTAAAGACGATCTTATAATCCTTTACATTTATTAGCATAAGGTAGCTGAGAAAAGAGCCAGTTAGCTTAACATAAAGACTGGAGACTAGCCTGGATTTGACCAAAGGAGCCTACCTGCTCCTCTAAAGCTCAGTAATTAACACAAGTGTCTCATTTGTTTAATTTATACACAGACAACAATCTGAATTACATGCTGGAAGCATTTCTTAATGCAGTTTATCCATAACCAGACAAAAGACTGTCCATCAAGAAACAGTTACAGTAGGCCTCCAGCACGTAACTTCATCTAAAATTATTGTTTTTACATTACTGTTTGTCTATGGGTTAAACAAATGAGATGCACTGTGTTAATGAGTGAGCTTTGTTTCTCCTGCTTCCAGCTTTAATGCAAACTAGGCTAATTGTTAATCTCCCTTCTCCAGCCCTATTTCACACACACTAAATGGTATCTTCCTGTCTAACTCTCACAAGTGAGTACCAGAAAGTGTATCTCTCAAAATGCTGCACGATTTGTTTAAATAGCTATAAACTCCTGCTGTAATTGCCTAAATGTTTATTAGATTGTATTCTCAAGGTTGATTCTGTCAGTTTAAAAGGTGATTACAGTCTTCTTGTCTACATCTCTGCTTGTAGTGCAGAAGTCAAATGAAAAAAAAAAACTCTCAGGAAAAAAAAAAAAGCATTTCATTTACAATAATAAATAGCAATTTAGAAGACCAGTGAACTCAACGGTATACAATGTGCTTTTGATTCACTGTGTCTAACTCGTTTTGCACGGGCCGGACTCAATTTCTCAGAACCTCTTACTTCTTATCTTTCTCATTGGAGAAAACTCAGATATTCTCCTTTTCGCTCTCTCTGTATCTCTTTTTCTTCCTTCATGTCTCTGTCTCAGTGTGATTTTGCATCCCTCTCCAAAGCCTCCTCCATGTCCCTCTCTCCATGCTTCACACATTGGCAAAATGGCTTCATTTTCTGGACCTCAGAAGCCAAAGGAAATCAATTGTGTGACTCAGAATCTCTTTCAGCCGCGACTCTCACGCACGACTTAGGGTCTTTAATTTAATCAAAAACGGACAGCGTGATTGTGTTATGCGTGAAATGCTGTGGTTTATCTGCCCTGAGATATTCATGGGCTTACAGTGCACGCTCTACTCATTGTGCTTTGAGCAGGGGTCATATATAACCCATTTTCCTTTGTGTCTATATTCCTGAATGTTACTATTTAGTGCTGCCCCCCAAACAATTTCAGCTATGACCTTTACGCCATACCTTGTCACTTTCTGAGTCGTTTCGGACAGGTTTCATCCACTGTGAAGGCAGCGATACATTGTGAAAATGAGCTCAGGTGAGACCTAGTCAAGGCAGTGCATAAATTATTTTCCCCCACACTGTAAGATGTTGTTTAGTGTGTGTGGTGTCAATGGCTAAATGCAATTAAATGTGAAATATTGTGTGCTATACGGTCCAATTATCAATCACATTAGTCGTGGAGCTGCATCATTTAAGCACAAATAATTTAATTTGAGTTTCTCAGTCATGGATTTCATTCCAAAGTTAATCAGGGTCTGAGCTGTCACCTAGTGTCTCTGCAACTTGCCAGCATCCTCTGTGTTTAATCGGTTTAATGGACCTTGCAGTGCATGCTGATTTAAATATCAGCACAGACTGTATGAAAAGAAATAAAATGAATTGTTAAGCTTTCCTCATCATCTTGGATTAGAGTTGCATCACTCCATGTACTGACTGTGTTGAGGACTGTTTAGGAAAATAAATAAATTAGCTGATTACATCAACATCCCAAGGTGCTACTTTACTAGCATGCAAGATTAAAAAAATCAAATGATATGTTCAGTACATACTAAATAATAAAAACAAAACAGAATTAATTCTTAAAAATCCCTCCACATTGTGATACACGTAAAGCGCAAAAGTGGAGCAGTAATGAACGTATATTAAGTCTTATGTCCGGCTGTGATGGGAATGTTATAAATGGTGCACTGTTTAATTGAATGTTGCCTGTCAGCTCGGCTTTAAGGTTCGATTAATAAATACCACCTTTGTATCCGTAATTTATGATGTCCAAATAGCTACTGCATATTCTTGTCAGGTACAAGAACTTTAAATGGTCAAATGAGTTTCAGAAAAACAATGTAATTACTAAGAGTTCAAGACTGGCATTTAAAACTCACAACACTTCAGTCAGAGAAGCTTCCTCATGAAAAGATTAGATTCCAGAAATCCGCTGGAGGTCTGTGAAGGTGTATCTCACTGATGCAGTTTAACTGAATTCATTTATCTGAAGCTTGTTGACTTTTCTTCCTCGGGGTTCTTTGTAAAGAACAGCTCTTATTTTGTTAAAGGCTTAATATGTTATTGCTCTAGCTTTCCAGTGCCTCCAATATTAATGTTTTGCATCTAGGTGACAGTTTGTTGATTTTATTAAATGACTCCTTTCATCTCCAGGTGCAGATGTTAACTTGATTTTTCTGTGTGTTTTGCACAAACAGTCGCTGTCATGCTGTCATCGATCGCTGTCTGCACTCGATGCGAGCAGCTTGAAAAATGTGCAGAGGTAGTGTCACCTTTAAAAATGTACCTGTGTGTGTATTCCACACTCACTTAAAGGAATGACTGGGAAAACTGGACAACACATCCTCAGGGATAAGGGGCTGAAATGGCTCCACTTTTTATGGAGAGCACAACATGCATGAGAAACATGCGGAGGGATAAACTGTTCTTTTCCAGGAGAGCCAAGATTAGGAAAAGGCGACCAATGCCGAAAATTGACTTTGAGCGATTGGTGCCATTGTAACTCAGCTGGGCCTCCAAATGGACCTCGTAATGTCATACATCCCAGCAGGATACAATCATCTGGCAACACGTTGATTGATATCAGCAGGAGGCACTCCAGCGCATCAGCTGAAGCAGATTTATCCATCATTGGAATTTGGATTTGATAAGCTGGATGATATGAAAAAATACCATTAGAGTGGCAGGAGATGCAGCTGGGTGGGCCGCCAGGGGGAAGGCTCCAATGAGAGACAATGAGAAATCCAGAACAGGTTTATTAAGAATGGCTGATGTGGATGAATATCTAGTGGGAAAAGGACAAATCCATAAGAGTACAGTGAAATGGACATGATGTCTGTAGAGGCTGATGATGTGTCGTCTGCACTGTGCAGTCCATTCTCTAGATTTTGCTTTTGTCGTACGTCTATAATATCTCAATCATATTCACCAGCTTCATTGCATAAGAAGAAGAAGAGGAGAGCTCACCGTGCAGAAATCTGCTAAGGTTTGTCTGCCTCAGAGGCTGTTTGCTGTGGAGGGTGACAACTTAAATGGCTGATATAAAACCTGACACAACTAATCTATCACAGATCCCCTGCCTGTCTGCTTGAAATTCCTCTTTTTAAAGGATGGTTTATCGTGCAGCCATAAGTCATGGTGTACAACATTGCTGGCTGCGGCCTTGTGTGTTTACAAGATTGCATATGTCGTCTGGATTTCGAATATCTGTAACATGGACATATCTGATCCTGTTTTGACATGCAATCTCAATGTCAAAGATTACCCTGCAGAAGAGGAAGTAGCATTGGTAGGTTTATTTATTTATGTACCTCTCAATATATGGAGCACATGACAGATTGAGAAGTAAAGTATTAATGAAAATTTGAAAATATACAAAGCAGAAAAAATCATTTTCTCAGGTGGGTCAGTATGTCACTATCATGAAGCCTCATTGATTTTAAACACTATTTATTGTAAAAAGCATCTCTTAATTAGCTGTGAAGGCAATAGCGATCCGTTAACATCAATTAAGAAAAAAGGGCAGCCACGTTCTGCTTAACAGCTAATTGGCAGGCTGAGCAAAGCAAGTGAGGCTTTGGAGAAAATCAGTGCAACAATATCAAAGGCAGCAGCACCTTATCTGTGAAAAAGCCCCAAAATTACTCTTTATTTAATGGGAGCACTAAAGTAAGTCACTCCCTGCAACCCCAACAACACTTTAGGCTGGTTGTTTTCTTTGTTTTCCCCACAACTTTTGAAAAACCTATTAAAACAAGTTAATCATCCATTTTCATTACACAAAACATCAATTAATCATGTCCATCTCTACTGTTGACTCCTTTTGAGTCCCATTAAACTATATGTATATGAGCGTCTGTCATTAGAGCACTTTCAGAGCAGCCGGCAGACTTCAGTAACAAACAGAAAATGAGAGATGCTCATTTAAAATGAGTCTGGGTCATGATCCAGCTTGATAAATTAAGAGCAGCTAACTGCTCGGGTTACATAACTGTGCCAAATCCTCCAAACTGAACCACAGCGCTTTCTTTATTGTGCTGCTGCTCTACTCCAATTTGAAATTATTGACTCAATTTGTGTTTAGCTCACTGATGCAATGTTATACTTTATCACCCCCCAATGAAACTCAGCACTGCTGATCCACTGGAACCACATACAGCGCAGTACGTACGCAGCATCGAGTTATTACAGTACATTGACAAATTCTAATCACATATCTGTTTTTCACCTTTTGTGCCGTAGCATTTGCACTTCACAACATAAAATCTGTACTCCTGCGCAGTGTGTACAAACACACCCTTCCCTTCTTAAGATGTCAGGGTAGCCACCACCAGTCACCGTCACTGCTCTCAACACGACAGTCAGCAGAACATTGAAACCGCTCGTCTGCATAATGCAACACCTCCTGCCCTGTCAAACAGGAATAACCTTGGCAGGTAATGTGCATTACCATGGTTACAGTGGTTTAACACTGCCAATGTGTGTCTGGTCCATGAATGCAGTAGAGGGAGCCTTTGTTGTAACATCAATTAACATTTAAGACCTTCTATTTTCGATCTCTAATGAGTTCCTCTTGCCCAGTCAGTTTTGCAATCATACTTGTAGAAGTCAAACTCTCTCTAACATTGTAATAACAAACTGTTTTAGAATTCCTTCTCTTCTTGTCCGTGCAGCAAATGATGCATTTGATCATCAGTCGGAGATTTAATGGGAAATAAAGTTATAACAGACACTTTTTTCAAGAGAAACACTTCATCACTGCAGCAATTTAATCCACCTCTAACATTCAAGTCAAACAGAAATTTGACTTCTCTTCACCTATTGGGAAAGGAAATGCTATCCCACTAATACTACCACTACTGTAACACTAATACCTACTGTATAACAATTGTAAAGATACCGTGCTTTTCTTTCATTTCCCAATACTTACTTACAGCTTGCCTGTGGACGAGGGTGGGGGGTTGCATCTCCCATGGCACTGGCTGACTGACAGTTGAGAGCAGGTGTTGCACCCTCGCTGGTGTGTTTGTCCTACATTATGCAAAGGATGGGATGTACCTAGCGTTACCTGTCTCTCTGACTCCAACTGTGGTCTTAAACAAATAACCAGACTGTCAAGAGTCACTGCAACAGGTGGTCCTGTGATTGCCAACACCACACAGATTAACTATTGAACAGAGAAATGAGAGGAGTGCTCATAAGTCAGCTCACTAAAGGCTGATTCACATGCGACTAGTGTTACCAGGGGACCTCATGTTATTTAGAAAATTACTCCACAACGACTGTGTTTCGTGCAGTGCAGGAAACACAGTCAGATGCAGGAAGCAAAGTCTGCAAAGTTTTATTCAAATTTACTGACGTCATCCCCCAGACATGATATTAAAATGAATTATTGCCAACACAGCCTCCATAATTTTTGGCCAGAAAAACTCTTGGCAGAGAGAAGAAGAAGAAAAAAAAAAAGACCCAAAATGATCAAGATGCAGATGTGCACGGGACTAACGCTCTGACACCTCCTCTATGTTACTTTTCAAAGTACAGACTTGGCAGATTTGCACAGGATTAAGATCACAGATGACATAATTACTATAGGTCCGCAGGTAATATTAGTCCTGTGTGAAGAGGGCTGAAGTCAGCCCACCAGCTTTATAACTGCGGCCACTGGAATTGAACTGATATTAAAAACTATTTTAGTAGGAACCCACACAGACAACCCACACTTCAATCAAATCCAGCTGGAAAAATACATAAAATTCATCCTCTTTTACAGTGTTCTACCTAATCCATACACAAATCAAAACAAACATAGACAGGACCCAGATTGTGATTTCTGAGAAAAGCATGAATTTCAGTTTGGGTTTGACTGAGAACTGCTTGGAGCAAATGATATCTGAAGAGTTCTGGATGAAATGTGTTGGGACAGCATCAATGTCTGCTGCAGCCGAGGCATGGCAGAGCATTTGATGAATCTCTGTAGCTCACAACAGACCCAAAGTAGAATTGCCAGCATGTGATCTTCAATCTTTCACTACTCGGGTCAAATACATCTCAGTTTTTCTCTGCTATCACTGTCCTGCATTTCTCTCTGAATCTCATATTTGTTCCATTTCCCATGGTGCCTGTTTTCTGTGTTTCTCAGGAGTGAAGCCATTACCTTTTCTCATCCTCACATGCCGTCAATCCGACCAAGTGTCAAGCTTTTGTGCTGAAAGGAATCATCCAGACCGGAGATACAGTGTCCGTATAGCATGAATGCATTTTTTTTGTTTTCCCATCGAGAGAATTTGAGTTTAGCATGGTTATCTATTCTCTAACACAGAGTTAAAGAGTTAAAGATGTGATCTGTCTATTCAATGTATTGAGACAGTGTCGTCATTTATTAAAGATTCATAATTTGTTTTTTAACAGCGTAAAAAGAATAACACGAGTAAAAACACATTTTTTACAACTATTACACGAATGAAAAAGTCATTTCTTTAAACGGAACAAGATTAAGCCTGTATGAAATGCTGCTTTTTAGTTCTTTGGATGCAATAATTCTAACTTTTACACTGAAGTTTACGTTTTTTGTCTTTGCTTGGATTCACACTAAGCAGCAGAATAAAACCAGGGCCTGGAAGCAAAATTCACATTTATCTTGTTGGTTGGTTGACTTTTGGTAACCTGTCCTCCTGCCAGGTTAGAGGTCCTGGCACTGTGGAGGATTTAAACAAAATGTGATGTGTGTGTGTGTGTGTGTGTGTGTGTGTGTGTGTGTGTGTGTGTGTGTGTCAGAAAGCCCACGAACAAAAATCAATATGAGTTTCATTCTCGTTCATGGTTTTGGCCTTCATTTGTTAAGTTATGCTGTTGGCTTTCAAACAAGGCCTGAAGTTGCAATTGATCCATGGCATATGAATTTCTAGAAAACACACATATAATAGTTTTAATATTAACAAATCCTTTCACCATATAGGTCGTATTTGTAGAGTATCCTTACCCACAGATCCAACCATCTTCCCGTCTCTGCAGAGGATCAGAGGGAAGACAGTTTCGACTAGTTGGACTCAGGCAGTTGAGGACTGGCTTTGTTTTCCCAAGCTGTGAGCTCCTGTTGGTATTTTTGCAGCTCTTCACAGTTCACAGCATCCTGCAGTAAATGCAGTTTGAGTCACATTCAGGAGGAATAGATTCAGCTCGCAAATATGACACTTAAACCGTAGAGGTGGCATAAAATATGAAAAACAAAACGTCACCATAATATGCAACATTTTTATAACCTGTGTCATTTCAGATATTTTTTCTGTTGATAGTGCTTTAGGCCTCTTGCTTCATGTATTATTAGCCAGCCTAATGTGTCTGAGTGTAATGTCTCCTGCAACGGCGGTCTGAATTTTACAGTATTTTTGCATAATGTCTGAATCCATTATGAAATGTATTTGTATCCATGTAAAGTTAGTTACTGTTAATAATTTAAATAAGCCTAAGTACTGCACAAAGTCACGACAGGCAGCACAAACACGAAAGCAACCCAGAAGAAATGCATTAAGCACCAACAACACAGGAATAAAACAGAATCTCTCTCACTTTGACACACACACACACACACACACACACACACACACACACACACACGCACACACACACACACACACAATATTTACTGTCAGTTTGTCTTATAATTCTGTGCATCCAACTCCTTATCCTTTATTAAACTTTATGAAATATGCATTGTTAATGTTTTAAGAATGAGGGATTAGTTTTGTATGGAAATGACTGGTTAGATAAATAATTAGGAGCCGTTCCAGTTTTTGAGAACTACAAAGCAAACAAATTGCCTCACTACTCTAAAGCATACATATACTTTTTAGTTATTTGTGTCCCAGTGCCGGCCCATGCACTGCTTTAGTTCATGACTCTTTTTACAGAACATTACCTCAACATTATCATTACTAAGTTATTCTTACAACACTTTGGAGGCCTCCAAGCAAACTCTGAAAACTCGGAGTAGAGAGAGTGCTGAACCACAGTGTGAGTCATGGCCTCAGTTTGGCCCACAGCACTGATTCAAAACTTGGCACGAGACCTGTGCACAAACTTATCAATAATAGGCTGCAGATTGCCAGCTCAGAACTTTCTACCCCAGCTGAGTTTTTGTATCAATTATTCAGGTAAGACTTGCGATTCCCCTGAAACTCCGGCTGCTGAATTTAAGGAAAGGCCAAGTGGGGTAATGAGTAAGAAGCTACGCGCTTTGTTGTAGCTACCAACACAAGTTATTACTTATTCTGCCTTGACCGTGAGTTGCGAAGCTTCATTTTCTTTCCGAACTGACCGTGTTTTGTGAAATTGAAAAAGTTTGCCCACTTGGATGTTCATAGAAATGTGGGAGGATTAGTAATCCCATGCCTTCATACCAACACACACTTTTGCAATTTCTTTGTGCTTTTTTCCCCCCGTTTTAAGTGCAGTGTCTCTCAGGGACATGTAGCCTTGACAGACACAGAGGGGCAGACAGAAACCTCAGAGGACATGCCCTTTTATGTCAGAGAGAGCTGGAGCTGGAGCAGGAGGGAAGACATGGAAGGAAGTACGGGGCGGGTTGCAGGGAGGTGGGGAGCCACGCTACAGCAAGCCAAGCTAAATCTCCACCCTGCTTTGTATGCATGCCTACGCTCGCCGGCTATGCATAGTGCAGGAGGAAGGCAGAATTTGTCACCCAGCTCAGGAAATTATTCAGAATTAGTCAGACATGTTTGATATCCTGGGATGCACCTGTCATTTATACATGGTATTTACATAGTGGATTCAAGGAGAGAAAAATAGAAAAACACTCTTAATGCATTCCAAAATTATGTGTCATCACTGTAATTCTATCAAATCTTTAAGACATGAAACATGCAGCTCTTTCTCCTCCCTTTGTGGCTGATAAGTGAACAGAATTAAAGTGTTTACAACTCACAAGTGAAATTAAAAAAGAGCAACAAAATAAAAGATCATTCCTCCACCACAAAATGGTTGTGGTGATGAAGTGTTTTGTGACACTTGTTGCTTGTAATTCAAAATGTTACTGAGGCACCATAATTTATTTATAATGCCTGTAAATGATCCATATTATTTGATGGGTATTCATGATACAGGAGCAATTTTTATGATTGCAATGTCAACACTGGGCCACCAGTTCTGAATATTAATGAGGATGTCAACAAATGCATAATTGTCAGGGTAACCTCACGGTCCAGGCTCGCATATGGACTGCGAGGAGCATCTTTGAATGCCAGACCTGGCGTCCTTTCTGAGGCTCAGTTCAAAGGTAACTGAGGAATAGTTGTAGCGTATGTGGCAATAAATACCTGGAATGGAGGGTTAAAGTGCAGCTGGAGACCATTTTCATGTATTTATTGGTCAAAAACATCATATAATGAAAAAAGTACTTGTTATCAAAAAAAAGAGCAGAACATTAACCCCTGCAACCCCACCGGCTGGATGAGACATGGGGGTGAAAGGTGGGAAGAAGGGACCAATGCAGCCTATTAGCCAGGTGCATAAGCGGTCTTTTCAGACCCTTTGTGAGAATACAAAGTTGTTTTTTTGCCCAATTCTTTTTTTTTTTTTCAAAGTGAAAATGCATCCCTCAGAACTCACATGATAGACCAATCCTCTTGGACAATAGAGCCCAGACCCGACAGTCCGCAACACCATCAAAGGGGACTTTCTGCCGCTCCTCAACAGATAATGGGGGGCCCAGGGCAGCACCCCCGGGTGAATTTATGGTGATAACCACACATTTTCTGCTTCAGAGCTGTTATCGTTTTGAAGTTGAATACATTTGAATGGAAAAAACACATTTAATTCATTAAGTTAGCTCTCTTTTCTGTCTTATTGGAGCTGCTGCTGCTGCATCTGTCACTTGATTACTGTACAAGACAGATTAGTGTTGTGGCCTGTAGATAAAGCAGAGAATCTGTTCGTATTGTAATGGTTTGTATGGCAAAGCATTTGTTTGAAGTCTGTGTTGAAGTTTGTATTGTTAGCCACACTAGTGGTATGGCTGTATGACTTTTCATTTAGCAGATGAGAATTTCTTCTACTACACTGGTTTATGAGCAAATCCATCCGTTTAACAATAACTAATGTTTTAATAAAACTAAACCATTTCCACTCAGCTGTACTTAAGCTCAATGTGCAGCTGGGCCCAAAGCTTTGATCATACTTCAATACGGACATGGATATGCACTAGAAAACAAGATGGCAACCTCACATGCAAGGAGAAGAACTCCTTTGTTGTATTCAGCTGAACAACAAGAAACAATCAAGAAAACCGTGTGTGACAGCTTGACAAGAGTAGGTCTAAGGATGACAAAAGCAGTACAGAGCAGACAAAACAAGAGTTTAGTTTGGGTGCTTGTGGTGAGTACAGTTCAAATTTTGGGCTGCACATCATGTTTTATGTGTTTAATGACAGTGTAGGTGAGAAAAACAGGTTCCAGTTGTGGTCGCAGCCAATTCACTTACTGAAGACACAAATTAAGACAACAGTGCAACCAGACACTTGTCCAAATCTTATCTCTTAAGAGACCACAGAGAAACAGAGACTTTTTGCAAACACAGCAACAGCCTAAATCCCACTGCTCTACTGTAAATCAATGAAACTAGCCAGAGTTTGTACTGAATAAATATCAGCCTGTAGCCTTGAATATGTGTTACTACAAATGAGCAAAAAACAACTTGGGAACCATTTTATTGAAAAGTCCTCATAATTTTCTAAATGGGCAAATGAAAACTTAGTTTTGAATTTAGAGTTTTTGCATCCAGTCCTGTTTTTCTAATGTCAGTTGGATCTTATAAACCACAAACATTAATGACCTACTGCAGTTACAGCTCATGGCAACAGGCCTCTGAAGACTTATCTACACACCAAAGCCTCTGAAACCATGTTCATGTTAACCCCCTGAAACCCATCAAATTGTCATCTTAGTTTGTTTACCACGCAAAAACACAGAAAATCCAACTAATCCTTAGCGGGAGCAGTAACTGAGCTGACAACCACTGGCTTTTAAAGACCACTGTAAATCTATTAATGAGAGCTAGCGGCTGATAAATATGCAAAAGATGCAGATGCTCTGGCCTTTTGCACAGAATGCTTTCCATCAAATATGACAGTAAGTAAACGTGATTTACTACATCGTAGTTACCTGATTTGCTCTCCTCTCTCTGCAGCTGATTATGGTCAAGACCAATAATTTGACTTGAAAGGTGACCTTGGAACAAATCCATCTCAACTCAGTGTGCTGAAATAGTGCGCTGGTGTGCTAATGCAAGTTTCTTGGCTGACATAAAAATCCGCCGAGCAATGAAGTGATTATTTTTATATTGTACAGGTTTCCTGTGGTGAAATTGCCTCGCCTCGTCTCCTTGCTGGAGACAGGTTTGTTTTTTTCAGCCGGTAATACAGACGTATCATCAGTATGATGTATTCCAGCACAGCAACTTACTTAAAATTGAATTTGTCACAGAGTTGATAAACATTATTACAAAACAGAGAGATATATTTCTTGTAAAACTGTTGATTATTAATTTCCCTCGGGAAACAGCAGATAAGACTTTTTTTCCCTGTTAGTGCTTAAAGCCATGCTAGTTTTGTTTTTCAATTAATCATTCTGGTCTCATGTTTCAATGTCATTCCTGCTGCAGCGCTTTATGTTGCTAAATGAAGTTTCGTTCCGAACTGTTATGGGCTTTGCTTGATGCTTTTTGAACTGGCGGCACAGGGGACATTTAGCTATTGAACATGTGCATATTACTGCTATTTTTCACACTTTAGGATCAACATTGCTGCTCTAGATTATGATACATTACATATCTGCATCATATCAAGTCGAATCTGATTTATTGTTCTAAAACTATTTCCCCTCAATTACACTTTTATTGTGAGATGCTGTTTTCATCCTCTCTATGGACAAACAGACAAAGCAGGGGAAGCTAAATAAACACTTGTACACTCCTTTTTCATGTTTGGCACACAAACACACACGCACACACATGAATCTGCCCTCCCCTCTGCTTCCCCTTACCAAAAACTAACCCAGCATCACCTCATGCATTTTCTTAATGCTCAATTTGGCTGCAAAGCTTCAACTATAATTACACAGGAAGCACTGACAATGTGTGACTGTGCCCTGTTGAATTGACCAGTGTTTACTTTGGTCTGACTCCTAAAATATTTACAGCCTATGAATATGAAAGCAGGCGATGTGTCCATCCGTCTTTCCCTGTGTTGTGGAGACATGCGGTAATGTAAAAGCGGATCACTGAGGGGAGAAAACATAGCAAGGTTTTGGTCAAATGTAAAGTGGTGCAGGGTGCTTAATCTCGGGACATTAGTCTCTGTCAGAGCTTGGTTAGAGGGAGTTGTGTGCAAGGCTGTGCTATCTGGAGAGGATCCAGCCATGTCAGCAGGGTGAGAACAGGCTCATTTACCTCCAGTCAGCTGCTGTCTTACATCACAGAGCTTCACTTAAAGCTCCAGAGGGCTAAGACTCTGTTGACTCTTCCTACGTCTGACCAATTAGCGGATTTTGACTGCAGACACAGTGGATTAAGCACACGCCGATAAATAAACTTTTTTAACAATGTTATATTTTCATACAGAGCCAAGAAACAGTGGACAGTGAAGGGCAGCCATGGCAGAAGTTGTTTGTCTTTCACAGTATTGCTGGAGGATCTGGGAATGAAAGATTAGGACACCACCAAGAATTCCTTCATGTTGCATCACACGCTCAAGACAGATAATATGTCCTTTCAGATTTCTCCAAATTTATTTCTATCCACACATGGTGTTTTATTCATGATATGGCTGTCACTTGTCAGCCAGAGTTCACCTCCTTCAGACAGATTTGTGTGCAACAGTGCTGGCGTGTTGCTTGAAGGGATTCTACTATTCTCACCCAAAAATATGTTCTGGTGTCATGCAAATTTTCTGATTTACATCAACTGGAGGCCGTAAACTGATATACTCCTTAGTGTCAGGCTTGATACCGCAGGTGACGCTGTAGCATTAATCACAATCAATTGTGCTGTGATTTCTTTATTTATTTAATCTTAATTAAACCATGTGAAAGTCAAGTCAACATTAATATGTCTTGTTCAAGGAATACTTGGATGAGAAGATGGCATCAGGACTAAAAAGCAACATGGTGTGTTTAAACTGGGGGACATTAGTTTCATAATTAGTTACGTAATCAGTTATGCAATGAACAGTAATGTGTTTATCTCCCCAAACACTTGAAAAGCTTCAATATAGGACATGTCCCCTCCACGACATCTTCAAATTGAGTGTTTGTGTATGAAAGTTTAACTACTCACTCAAGGTAATTTTGCTTTCAGTCGTTGCTTCTTCTGTCTCCAATAACAGCATCACCACATGATAATTTGTCAGACATATTCTGTAAAATGGAGACGACTGAGCTCAGAGTTGGTATGTTTATGCAGGACTTCACCACACTATTATTCTGGCTTTAGCTTTGCAAAAATACCAGAGAACAATCTGTGAATGTCAACTCGCAGACTGATTGTGCAGTGGGTGAGCTTGTGCTTTAGAAAGTGCTTGAGAAGAGGGAAGCAAGTTAGCAAATTATTACAATTGCTGTGTGATAATGGTGGCTTTGTTCTTAAGTGGCCACAATCATATTCTCCTCGTGGCTGGTGGATTTGCCCTCACCACCTCTTCGCTGTCTGTTTAGTATGTATGCAAATGAATAAAACATTGTATTATAGCATTTTGCTAAAAATGGTGCTTGAACGTTTTTTGCCAAACAGTACTGAGTTGCACTCTCTTAATTAATGCTGTTGTTTGTGGTGTTTGGTGAATAAATTAATTATGACAGAGCTCCTGGGAAACTGAGATTCCCTGTTTCCACTGGAACCATTCGGATGTAATGTTGGCTTTTTCCTGAGAAGAGCAGAGTCAAGCGCTGTGAAAATCTGCATTTTAATAGCACATTATTACCCTTCGCTGCACTTGGGGTTTTGTGAAGAGCACACTTATGTCACATAAGTCCTCACACATTCAAAAGCAAAACAAGCTAAACTTCTCACTCAGGAGTGGGCATGTCAGCGCTGACGCTAACGTTTTCAGATGGTTGATTGTTTGAAGAGTTCATTTGCAAGAACAGATAAAACACATTTTTAAAATGAATAAACCAACACCAGCTTGATTGAAATTCCTCTGACTGACCAATTAAAAAAAACACAATTTAGAAAAAGTTAGAAAAAAATGTAAATATCCCATCAGTTCTTTTAACTCCAGGTTTTCCAGATTTAACTGTTTTGGTCAACTCTCACTGCTCTCCTGTTTCCAGCCGCAGCCGGAAGCTGTTTTCAACAAGAAAGCTCTGGAAATGCAGAATATGCTAACAAGTCAGATATCTCCCTCAGGAGTTTCTAGAGACAGCTAAGAGGTTCAGATTGCTAAAATACAACAAATAGATGGTAACGCTGCTCTATGTCTGCCTCATTTGTAAATAAGCAACTCATTTTTACAATATTTGGATGGTTTGTTCGATGCATCACGTCCAAAAGAGGAACGCTGCAGAAAATAGTCCTTACATCAGGGGTCGTCAACTACGTTTGTCCAAGGGCCAGAAAGTAGACACTGTGAGGGCCAGGCTTTCGAATAAAAAATGTAATTTATTTAGGCTTAATTAGCTTATCATTGTTTAATATTTTCATATAAAATTCCTGTTATTTTAATTAGCCTATATCAGTGTGTGCAGACTACAAAAAAATAGAAAATCCACAATGACAACTAGATATGTAACCTGAAAATGCTCTCAGACCTCCACCAAAGAGCCAGTCAGTGCTCAATACAAAACCCACAGTTCAGCTACTCAACAGAAAACTCTTCAGGATCCCAGGAAGCAATACAGTACATCAATACTACAGTTGGCCAATGAAAATAACCCATGTGACTGCGTCTGATAGACAAGCTTAGTGATTCTCAATTGACTCTGCAGATACACCACGTAGTCCAGCCAGTGTGCTGCTGCCAGCTCCAGGGAAAGGCCAGGTATGGGATCTGGAGAATAATCCTATTCTGTAGAACAGGTGAAGTATGAATTATGGACTTTTTGGCTCGTTGCCAAGAGTTTGTGAGCTAATCTACAATCACTGTCAGTATAGACTGAGCCTCTTTCACTCGTGAGTAACATTAGAAGCGACCATTTTCTGAATTCATTCATATTCAGCAGGCTGAATGGTCCAGATGTCGCCCACAAAGTATGATGACTGCTTTATAGTATACATTTTTTTGCTGAGCATGACAGATGACAGGTGTATGGTTATTCCTGAGTATAGCTGTGTTTTGTTAAAGCAGAAGGTGCAGCCTGTATGGATCCAGCATGAGTTCAGCATGTTTTCATCCAGAACCACGACAATATTGGGGAAATAATTGAACAATATAATTTCACAATTCTTTCATACTTACTGCCAGAAGTTGGCTACATCATCTCACTGAGTGATAATGAACTATTTCTTCCAATTTAATTTAATTTGCAAGAAAGCTGATGTGTTGACACTGTGTCATAGTTGCTGACGTCTGACTGGTTGACATATGATCAGGTTGTTACACAGGAGCAGCAACTCAGCAGTTTTCTCAAAGGTCATTATACTGTCCTCGTCATTGGCACAGACCTTGCTAATGTATAGTGCACTTAGGTTTGGCCATGTATGGGCATGTATGAGTGCCACTGAATGAAGAATGGCCTTGGATTGCTTCCAGGTGGCTGTGGTTTTGAATATCCTTGCAGGGTCTGAAAGGACTCGGCTTACAGTTCTTATTAAAAATGAATCTACAGATGCATTGTTAATTCAATTTGTAATTGATTCTTTGACATGCCTGTGTGGATAATGACTGCTCTGCGTGGTGTTAATAGCTGTCTTGTTGTACAAGTCTTTTGTCAAAGATTGGGGTCATTACTTAACAAGGTTGCCTTGTTCAAATTCAGATTATATTGTTAAAGAGGTGCACTGCTCCCATACACTTGATAACTGTATTTTATTTTCAACATAGATTTAATTGCTTTACGCCCTTGTTCCCCTGAAGTGCCTGTGATACCACAGATGGACATGATACTGTGATTTTACAGGAGTAAGTACCATCAGATCAGGCGCAGCTTAAGTGCCCCCCAAAACAATTTAGAAGACAAGCACAGAGCAATCTTAGCATCTCAGTGCAGATGATTTGCAGTAGCGTAGTAACTCCATCTCAGTCCCATCTGAATAAATCTATAACAGACCATTCATGAAAATGGGAAGCCCTCTATTAAAGCCATTTGACAAAGTGGATGCTTGCCTGAATTCATTAATGCCAGGGGCTGTTCCTTAAGAATACTGATGAACTCTGACTTGATGTTTGGACTTTGCTAGCGGCCACAGAAAACCACAGTTGTATGCTATGTTAGAATTATTAAAATTTATCACCAACAGCCTGCTGAAAATGTGTTTATTCATATTAAATGTACCTTTCCGTGTTATTTGAATTATGTGTTTGTTTTGTTCGTTGATAAACTGCAGTGAAACAGCTTTCAGTGTTGTGGAGGTTTATAACCAGTGCTGTGAGACAGGAGGGACATGAGGAGCTTTTAAAATACTACTAGTATTATTTTTTAAACCTGACACTGTTGGTATTGACCACAAGCACTGCATGGCGGCTGTAGTGGAATTAATTGTTTCCAAGCATCTTTTATACCTCTGTGAGAGCTGTCAGAAGTGTGTGTGTGTGTGTGTGTGTGTGTGTGTGTGGCCTTCATAGTCTCTTTCCTCCCCGGGTGCTTATGTGACTCCCTCGCTAGACCAGTGAATTAATGTGTTGGTGGTGAATCATCATGTTGTCGCTCACTGGCATTGGTTCACTCTAATATCTGGATCAACGTAGGTTGGCTTACAGCAAATGATATGTTAATTTTGTTCTTTTTTTAACTTTTTTTAATTTTAGTATCAGTAACAGTTAAACAATCCTTGACAGAGGGCTTCAAGCTTGCTTTTTTTTCCCCCCAAATACATCTGTCCACATTCAGCATTCAGACACTCAAGCAAAACATAACAAAATAAACAAAAAAATGTCCATCTTCAGTTTGCAGTTTTGCTGAGTTTATGTTGCTAAAATGGCTTTCGTCCAAATTTATAGTTAGTATTTTTCAAGCAATCAGCAAAAGTAGTATTTAACTTCAGTCATTGCCCTTTACATTTTGGGGTGGCGCTCAAAGTAAAAACAACACAGCATCCATTAGGATGGCAATTTTCCTTATTATTTTTTTTTCAGTCTTCCCTTTTATATGTTTCCAAAATCCCTGCAATACTAGACAGACCCAGAAAATATGTGAATCGTGTGAGTCATCCCATATTTCTTCCAACATAAAGATAACAAGGAACCTTTATCAAGCATTGAAACTATTAATGGAGCCCTGAAAAATCTCATTTATCTTAGAATTCTTTCCCTAGGTGACGGTTGATACCTTTGTGGCAACTCATACAGATATCCTCCCGAGGCCTGTCCCCCAGTAATAACATTTAATTCTTACTCCCATTTCTCTTTCATATGGAGGGATTTTTCTGCCATGTCAGCTGTTAGACAATCTGTAGATGTGGGAAATATGGCTGTTCGTTGGTAAGTGTTTTTCTATTATCATAATACAATGCAGTTCAACACTTGTTGGCTCTCTTTTAACCTTCTCCCACTGAGTGTGGCTTTTAATGTTCTGCCTTATTTGTAAGTATCGGAGTACTTTGGGGTAACGTAAACTGACTTTGGCGTTGAGCTAAAGATTTTACTTCACTATCCTCGAATAGCTGATTTACTGTAATCAGGTCTGTCACTGCCCAACGTCTGAATCCACAATCCTACTCTGATGGAAGGAAATCTATATTTCCAACAACTGACATGGCTCCTGACACAGAGAGTGCTCCTCCGAGTCCTTCTCTAACCATTGCCCATATCCACAAAGTGTGCCTAATCTATTCATTCTTTGCCTTAAGTTTATTCCAGAACTTTTTAGTCAAGAAAGCTAAGACTGCCAAACTAACTTGTATGTACTAACTTTGTATCCTGAGATTGGGCCGTATGTATGGAGGGACCCACAATTTGGGCTATCTGATGCTGAATCCCTCCTTCACCCATTATACCATGTATCTGTAGATTCTGCCTGATGTCTTCTGCCAGGGGCTCAAATCCGACTGCAAACAGAACAAGGGACATCTTTTACAGCTTTTGAGGTTGAAAAATACTGAGTAATAGCCATTAACTCTGACTCTGGACTAAAATGGTTCAGTCCATCTAACAAACCTGTCTCCAAGGCCCATACTTATCAGTGTCTGCTGTAGATACACCCAGTCCACTCTATCAGATGCTTTTTCTGCTTCTAAGCTAAGAGGCAGATATGCTAATTCAATACCCCTTTTCACACATCATAAATAAAAGTCTCTTCCAAGCCTGGATTTGTGGAAACTTCCGTTTCTGTGAGATCGTTTCTCAGATTTTGTTAATATCTACCTCAAATACTGCTCCACCATTTCTGCGATGGATGTGAAGGACAGTGTGACACCCTGCAAACACAACACCACAGATGACTAACCAAGCTGAACCTTAATGTTATCTGGCTAGACCAAACCATATTTTCAGTGTCTTTTATGATGGATGTCAGATTTATGCTCATCTACTTAATAAATGAAAGCATAAGAAAGAGAGTTGCGGAGGATGATTATTTTGGGGCGCCTTTATAGCTCTCCCCCTTCGCACTGCCTGCGTGGTGTGATTTGTAGAGAGATTGAAATGAGGCTGGCTGGTCGAGCAGAGACTCGCTCTTGATTTACACACACTGTTAAATCACACAGACAGCTGGCTGCTGGCGCTGCCCACCAACCCACCTCAGACACAGATCTATCTCCATGCAGGAGCTCTTCCAGATTCAGAACCTTACGGCAGCTATAACACACAGCCCGGCACAGAGTCCCAACCCCGGCCTGCTGTTGACAATGTTGGATGTTGTGGAACAACTGCCAGTAAATGATTTGCAGCCCAGGACTGCTCAAGAGAATATTGGGCCAAACCTCAGAAAGAGGTTCAGAGAGAGGTTCAGAAGGACCTGCTGCTGAGGTTGCCATTGTTTGTGGTGGGGTGGATAAATATCCATGACTGAAAGCACAAAGACTGTCTGCAGTCCCGTCTCCCTGAGGAATATGGACGCTTTTCTTTCTAAACAGTTATTTGTTTGAATGAACCTGTTGTTTGTGTCTGTGTGTGCATGTGCGCATTTGGAAGGAAAATGCAGCCCGATCCCCATAGAAAACTTCAAAATGGCAGTTTTTCATCTAGAATTATGAAGACAATCCCTAACTAAATTCTCAGAGGTAAACTCACAGGTATCTGGCAGTGTTACCACACTGTGTGGGCACTGTTGAATCCACACAGATACCTGTAACACAGACAGACATTTATTTATTCTGATGCAGATGGATGCAGATGAAGCACTGAAGACACCAACAAGAGACACTTCAGTCACACTTTAAACAATCACGGCACTGCATGAGACAGTACTGTAGTAGTTAACAAGCACATCAATGTCAGTGATAATGAGTTGTATACACAAAACAGTCAGGCTGACTCAACTCATTAAATTGCAATTTGGCATAGCGTACACGACCCATTAATTCCACAGTGCACACCGCGAATGAACACAGGGTTGGCTTTTAAATTATTATTTTTAATGCCAAAAAACTTTCTTGAGTCAAGAAACAGCAAAAATGAAGATTTCATTTCCCCTTTCCCTCATGGGATCAATAAAGTCTGTCTGTCTGTCTGTCTGTCTGTCTGTCTGTCTGTCTGTCTTCTCACCAGAGATTTTCAGAATGAATTTATCACGACTCTTGCCCTCTAAAATTTTCAAAAGTGTAGTTTAAGCAGTAGCACCGAGTGAAGACCTTTTTTGGTACATAAAATGGACCATTACAGTCACAATCATCATCAAGTCTTCACTACAAAATTGTTAAGTTGCATTAGCAAAATTTGCACAGTATATAATCTAATTGCTTTACGATTTAGCCTTAATTATAGCGACGTAATTATGGTCCTTAATCACTGTGCTCTCACTGTGAGTCTTGCACAGTTTTTTAATGAGACACAAAGTGCTTGAATCTAAAATGCTATCGATAATCACATATTACAGTGTTCATCTTTCCCAGTCGTTGAATTATATTTAATACATTTCTTCTGTAATCACTTTGCTGTAATTATTTTTCAGCACTATTTGGATTATTTGCGTCTGTATTATGCTATCATTTCATTTTATGTAATGCAGTGAAATACGATGGTTTTAAGCAAGTCCAACCATTCTGCCAGCCTTTAGTGTTTAATCCTGATTTCAGTATTAAAATATGTTGTATGATCAAGTATTGCAGCGCAGGGAGAAATAGGTCATCCATAGGGTAGCATTATACACAGGAAAAGAGCACAACCTACTATTGAAATTCTCAACAGTAAACACATTTGTTTTCATGCCAGCATCGCTTACTGAGGCTGACATCGCTGTAACAACAAAGCCTCCTTTCTACATTATACAGTCATGAAAAAGCCCTTATTTACCAGATACTATACCAAGATCACTCAGAGCTCACTTTAAACATGTAATCAAGGGCTGAGCACAGTACACTAGGCAGGAAATAACTTCCCACTCTAGATCCAGCCTTCACATCCAAACATAGCATTGAATTTCTTCTGCCAACATAATCATTCAGTACTTTATCCAAATTATTCTGGCCTTTGACATGCACTGAAATGTTATAATTGACATGAGTCTCAATCTGGACAATGATCTGTCACATCAAGGCCTATTTCTCATATCTGAAAGGGCTGCAGCCAAGCCTTTTTTAACACAGGCTTAGTGTCATGGTGGCTTATTACCTTATGTGCTGCATGGCTGGCATGAAGTACCTGCTGGCAGCTGAACTGAGGCTGCTGCTGGAGACTTTCCTGTGTTTAATCTTATTAGTGAAAAAGAACCCTTTTCTTGAGGCTACTATATGTTTCCTAAATAATTCTGTGTCATCCTTGAGTGACAGCGTGAAGCTTAATAGATTTTTCTTACAGTGTGAGGTAGCTGCATGTGTACAGCAATGTCACACATACGATATTAATGTGTAAATCTTCATTAGGGTTATAGTAGGGGAAAATTTCTTCTTTCCCTTCTCGATTGGAGACTTCAAGGAATAGTTCAACATTCTGGGAAATGTGCTCATTTCATATCTAGCAAAGGATCAGATTGATGCTACTCGTGATTATATGTTAAACCTGAAGTTACCACCAGCAAGAAATACATATTCACAAAATGTTGAACTATTCCTTGAAAGAGCTGCATGTATAGCGACCTACACGCTGAGGGTGAGCATGTAAGTGCTGCCTTTCATATCATAAATCCATGATTAACCGATAAACACCCCTCTGCCAGAATGACACACTTACACTGAGGAAGATCATTAATGGAAATTCAGAAATCATCTGCATAAAATCTCCTCATTTATTTCCAGTGCTCGTGTGTCTCTTCCTATTTACATGTCTGACCTTATCTCACGTCACATTATGTTCATCCCCCACCCTTCATCCACCCCTCTTCATCTTGATTTCCTACTTTCCTGTCACTAATTAGGTTACATAAGTGTGGGTTCCTGGAGGAATTGTCAAACGTAATGATTAAATCCAACAAGGTCGTGTAGGTATCAGAGTTGGAGGTGAATGGTTTGTGGAGAAAAGTTAATGTTATACTGTATGCTAAGACTTCACCTACCCAACCTGCTGTGATTTGGAATATATACATTGCTCATCAAAGCATGAGGTGCATGATTGTCTCCTTTCGTCTACTCTGTTTTATCAGCATGGCAACTTGGCAGCTTAACATATGCCTCCAACTCATTGTCCAACACTGTTTCAGAATTTACGGTTTAATAAGCTTATAAATAATCCCCCTTGTGTCCACAGATACAAGAAGGTTAGGGAATGTCACTACACGGCCATCGATACTGAGGCAGCTTCGGTGACGGCGGGCAAATGGCTCCTGCCCCCTCGCTATCTTGGCTAAACAATTTCCCTGGAGACCTTTCTGCGAGAGGGGTCATTCCTGTTCGGTGAGCTTGTGAGTCATCCTCCTTCTGTTGCTGCCATCCCGGTGGCCACAGTAAAGCTCAGCTCACTGCTTCCAACTATATAAGTTCTTTGGTCTGCCTTCTGTGAACACCAGCAACCCCCGCTCCGCCCCCCCACATCCCTCACTGAGCTGCAAGCTGCTCCATCTTCCTCTATCTCTCCCCAAGCTCCCAGCTCTCTCCAGAGGGCACTTTATCTATACCACCCTGGCAGTCTGGCAGTATATATTATAGCCATTTACAACCAGCTGATACACCTTTGACCTTTCTCTTCACATTAAAGTTGCTCTAATGATCAGCAGCCAAACATCTCTTTAACGAGGGTCAAAAACGGTCTTCATCATCAAAAGGCCTTGTCCTTTGAGTCTGCTTAATGTTTACAGATGTTTGCACTACCATAAACAACTTTGCTGTCACTGTGAGTGTGTGTATATATATATATATATATATAGAGAGAGAGAGAGAGAGAGATACATATATATATACATATATATATAGTTGTATGAAATCAGCTTCAAGGGCTACTTGAGAGATATCAGCGTGTCTGGCTCTGTAAGTTGTTGTCATTTCTGTTGTGAAGTGTTTTTTATTCTGCTGTGTTTTTTTCCTGTATTTTTATTTCTGTTCGAAAAAAGTCAAGAAAATTCTCTTTAACAAAACATAAGGAAAATGCTATTGTTAAGAATTTCTTTGCTTATCATTTATCTTCCTGCACTCTGCAATAAAAGAAAAGAAGAGAAAGAAAATGTGTCCGCTGTCAGTCATATTCTGTTGTTTCATGCATCGTCTTTTAAAATTCAGAAACAAATGAAATGATGTAGGTATTAATGGGTAAATTAATGTGTATTGGGATTCACTTGTTATTTCTACTGTTTGAATGACTGAATGGCTTTTCTCTTGTTGCTTATGCTTATTGTTTGTCTTGTTTAATTTTTTTTTTTTTTTTTTTTTTTATGATGATGCAGTGCGATGCCTCTGCTACAGCATCCCCGCATCTGTTATAATCAGCTGAAGCTGTTATACTGAGTGCATGTACCCGAGCCTGCATCATGTTGCACATCTCTATTTCTATGCGACTGGTCAATTAGTTTTTTCTCTATGTGCAACTACACAGCCCTGCAAAAGTTAAAAGCTACATATAAGTGTGTAAAAAACCAGTACAATCACACCTCATTAAAATCAAATTAATGTGTATCCTGTAGCTGGTTAAAACTATCTATGTAATTAATTCAGAACCAGTATAGCCTACACTTGCAAACCCAGCATAGCTAACAGCCTTATCACAGCAGGAGAGATGAAAATTTGCTGGAGTGGAAGGTCGTCAGCCTTGATTTTCAGGTGGGTGTCACTTTAAATCTCCTCAGAAAACACGACTGGCTCGCAACCATATGCTGCAAAGACGTCTGTGTGGCATATGAAAAAGCCCACTCTGTGCCACCTATGTGATGCATCATGTCCATGTCCCATGTATTTCTGCCATAAGCCTATCCCGAAGCCCCTTGTGTCTTTGTCACAGGCTAGAGAAAAGGTGAAGAGAAAAGGTGTGAGACTGCAGTAATAAAAGTTGAATAATGGAACATGAATATTTTTTTCACATGACAAGAGTCATCAGAAGCTAGTTCGGTCAGATCATTCGTCAAACTGAGATTTCATCTCACGCAGGGTGAGTGATGCACTGCACCCCAAGCTTTGCAACTGCGGCGGCTAATATTTCATGAAGGAAACGTTTGAGTTACGAGACCGAGCTAAGATGCTGTTTCATTACGTTTGCTGTCGGCTAAAGTCCCAACTGAAATCCTATCACAATTAGTTTTACTCATTTGCTGTCAAAAATAATATTCATTATTTGGGTTTGTATCAGATGTGCATATATTCTCTCAAGCCTCTGAGTGGGCACGTTGGGGCACAGAGACAAGAAAACAAACTTGTGCTTTAATTGTCTCTTAAAAGCCAAGGACTGAAGTGTTGTGTGCAGAGCTATTGAAGAATAAGGACCACCCAACTCAAATCTCTCTCTCAAATAAGAGCACATTGATTTACAGCAAATATGTATGCTTTAGCAGGAAAAAAAAACATGCTAATTAATTTCAAATGAACCATGTTTTTATAATGCTAATGAAACCTTTTGGCTAGCAGGCAGGATACTGAAAAACAGCTAACCTACTACTGATGCTGACATAGCGGCAAAGCAGATTGGACCCATTCACTTCTGGACAAAAGTGGAGTGATGTGGTTATCCTGGTTATTTAGAGGCAGCAGCTGGAGGACTGTGGAGCAGCATCTGGTCCTGTCTGTTTGTGCATATATGAACACAGTGAGTGAGTCAGTTCTCATTCTGCTTTGGAAGAGGCTCTCTGTATTTGGGCTTTAAGTGAGTCTTAAATCTTTTCACACCAAATTCTACACTGAGACAAAAGGAATAAACACACTGAGTGTACAAGCAGCAAACTAATTCTCGCGGCGACTGCCTTGTTATAGGACCATTATGCTATACAAATTAATTTGAGAATGAAATATTTAAACACTCACACAGGGGTTTTTACAACATTCGAAAATATAACCCTTTTCATTTGCTCTATGATTCCGAAAATCCCCTCCACAAATCACTGGCTCCTGGGTGGAGGAGCCATCACTGTATAATTGTGGATTAATTGGTGGGGAGGACTAGACCGGCGAGAGTTGGAAACCAGTTTTTAACAATTACTGGTTAAAAGGACGCACCAGGCTCAAACAGTCTGAATTACTGTTCCTCCATTGATCCCAAACTCATTTTCATCCTCTGTAATTCTATCATTTCATATGGTTCACCAACCATTTGGAAAAAAAAAAAAGTCAAAATAAATAAATATAATCCTGCAGACTCTAAAAATGAGAAATGGTCTTTTCATACTTCCTATAGTTCAGGGGAAATTAAGGGCAAGGAGGTTGAGGTGAAGTCCAATATATACTGACCTTTTAGATCTCTTTGGTCTTCACCGTGAGAAAAATATCTGGGTGTTTAGATGATGAACTTTTTTCACCAGCCACCAGTTTGTTTCAGCTGTTTTTCAGTGGATGGTGAAGTAGTCTAGTAGGCTTGTCTGAACGATTTTCTGCAAACAGCTTCTACAATTTGATGAGAGCCTTGAGACTCAATCATAAAGTGTGGGATGTCAAATGTGTTATTGTCTCAAAAGCTGTGTAGTGCTGCACAGTGGGTGGTTCTAGGCATTATTCACAGTCAATATGTAATTACACTGCTTTTGGCAGGAACTAGTAATGTATCTAATTACTTTTTTTAATTAAATAATGCAATTACTGAAACTTACATTGGCTTATATTGGACAACTGCACAAGGTAGCAGACAAATGCATCCTACTCTCCGTTTTGTTCTGTTTATGATCTAATGTCACCCGACTCATGGTGGAGTAAGACAGTTCAGCCAAAGTTAGCTTGCTTTTCATCATAATGTTTCTAATACAAGCTGAAGAAACTTTCATCAAATGTAATTATTTATTACATTGTTGATTACTGTGGTAAAAATTGGTTAACGTGTAGATGCAACCTGCTGTGGGTTTTCTTCTACCAAATCCTACTGTCGAACCAAGACAATACATGATAGCTGACAGGTAGACCAACTCTAGCACAGCTCTAACTAACAGTGTGTCTGCACAGAGAGCGCTCTGGTCGCATTCTCACACACATCTGACAAAACAGATCTGCTTGTATTTTAATCAATCTAGCTGTCTAGTAGACAGCTAGATTGATTGTAGCAAGTAAAATGTAGACTATGTGACCTGTGTAGACAGTGTCTACACAGGTCACATAGTCTACATTTTACTTGCTACAGGCCTACACGTGGAAACACAACCCAAAGGTGTTTGCTGTTTTGTTTTTATGCTTTTTTTTTTATTTTACTTTACTTTTCAACTAGACTGATTACACTCAGTTTTGCACACTGAAGCTGCTGACGCTGCTCTGCTAACATGCTGCTCACATTACACCATTATGAAGATGTGTAAGCCGTACCCCACTTATGGTGTTTTGCCTGTGAAGCTTTCCATTCTAGCATGACACACATGGAGGTTAAAATAACACCGGACAGATTTACCTCGCAAAATACCTCACTTTTTTAAAAAAAATGCTATTTGATTTCAGACAGACGCAGATTAAAGCAGTCTTCTCGTTTCTTGCCAGTGGCTACAGAGTTTGCCTGCTGAAATGTCTTTGCTGAAGGTTAGAGAATGGCTGCTGAAATGATTTTATCAGCTCTTGCTTGTTAGCTAATAACGTTAGCTCCATGAGTTGGAAACACAGTGGCCACATTTAATCTATCATACTTGTATTTTAGTTAGAAACTGACAACAGTAAACATTTTAGAGACACGATCAATAGAAATGTTCTGTGTGATATTACATGGATGACATAGCCTTTTTTTGTTTTATCACAGATGATTTGACTTGTAGTACAAAAAGCATGTATTACTATGCACATTAACAATGTCTCTGTTCTAAGTGTCCCAGTATGCTATGACATTAAGCCATCATGCACAATAGCAGGACCCTGAAACTGAAGCAGCTACATGGAATTCAACCATTCTTCATTTTGTTATTTACTCTTGTGCTTTTCCTGCTGCAACATGTCAAAATCAGTAGGACATCAGATTGAGAAATGTGTTGCTGTTTATTATTAGACCGATTTTTAAGGAGGTCAGTGATGTTTGTCTGAAGAAATGTTTACATCACTAAAATTCCAATGCACAGCTCATATTGAGACAGAGTGATGGACTGTGCATTTGGAACACCAAACATATCTGTCAGCAAAATATATGCTGACGTTTTTAAATGACAACATGTTTATTAGATGGAGATCCATTCAGTGTGTTAACACGTATAATTAGGTTTCTCTTCTGTCTTAAAAGAATAGTTAGATGTTTGACATAAGGCTCTTTCTCACCACTAATATTCATGCATGAACATTAGCTCAGTCTACAGATCATGTGGAAATTTGTTTCAGCAAGCTGACAGGCTGTCAAATGCAAGTAAACAACACTTTTAACCGAAAATTTCTAAAACATTTACTTGGTTTTCAATGTACTGTATTTAATCTAGCTCCTTCCAAACAGGCATGCTGACTGAAATATTCAGCATCACGAGAAATTGACACCTTGAAGTTACTAAAACACCTTTCTTGGCTCAATGCTCAATGACTAACATTCCTAAAAATACCGCACCGCTTAACAGTAGAAGTTCAACTTGCACATTAACAAATATTTTAAAGCAAATAAAAACTATTGCACAACACTGTGTCACTTCTTTTATGCAGGATGCTCCAGTATTCATTGCAACGGATATCCCACCTCCTCCGTGAGGCTCCCTTTAATCTTCAGGACCCAGCTGAGAACCGCCCCCAACCAACAATGGATGTTTAGTTATAATTTTCTGGCTGTAACCACTGTCATGCCAGCGGCATGCTGTGGAAAAATTATAATGCCAGATTTGCCTCATTAGAAAGAAAAATAGCACAGTCACTCCAACACCGGCCCCCACCGATACAAAAATAGTATTACAAACATGCTTTTCAATAAAATTCAGGACAATTTGGCTGTAAATCCATTTGCCGTGGGCTGGTTTGTGGGCATGTAGCAGAGGGAGGTCATAGCAACAATGGTGGACAGAGGTATGAAATCACTGCTGTTTCTCTTAAACTCTGCCTGTGCCCACCATCTGTTTCAGTAATGCCTGTGGTGGCTTTTTTGATGGCAGTTCTCTCAGCCTTGGGCTAGATGCTGTTTCATGGTGGACACCTCATCAAAATGAGTGACAGGTGTTGCGGAGTGGACTTGACCAGCTGCAGGGGGTAAAACTGACAATAAGCCTTCTGCCACAAGGTGAAATGTTTCATTGTGCAGCTTTAACAAAGAACCAAATTAAACATGGAAAGAAAAACTCCTCCCATTAATCGTCTTTTTATACTGTACATTAGTCCCTTTTAAGTGCAAGTGAATATCAAGTACTCTGCAAAATAAATGAAATCACAGTCACAGGCGTGCAGTGATCAATGTTTCCAGGTACTACAATGCAGAGCAAACGTTCTGTTAGGTCTTCAGGGACTTGACTAATACCTTAACATATAAAAGGGTGCTTGAGAAAAAGCCCTGTAAGCAACAGAGAGAATCATAAACCATCTGAATCTTTTATAGGTCAACAACGCCTGATAGAAAACTTGCAGAACTGCTTGTATTTAAATGCTACATCTCAAGAAACTGCCAGCAATTTTAAATATTAAAATACCTCTCCATAATTCACATTTACATTCAACACTTCACAGTGCTCAGAGCAACTGGCTCTCATCTCAGACACCTGGGTTCCCTGTTGGGTCGACAGAAAGTTGCTGGCAGTCCAACAGAGTGACCTGATTATTAGAAAGATCGTACTGTAGCTGCAAGTCACAGGCTTGATCCTCCATCGAGTTCACACTTCACAGCTGTTGTTAATCCTTGCCAAACTGTGCATGAGCAAGATAGTGAGCCCTTCCCTCTTACGGGGGCACAGCGAATAGCAACTCTGCACACAGAACTCGTCTCATAAAATTCATACGTGCATGTCTAAGGGGTATATGTGAGGAAACAGTTTTGTAGTAACACTGGCTGTAATGTGGTGATTGAGTGCACTTTAACAAAAAGATAAGTTGCACAAGTGTTTTGACTCAGGAATAGATAATTGCGACTGTTCAGCAAAATTGTTCAAGGGTGTGAAATGTTGCCCAGAGCCAGTGTGCACGTCCTTGGAAAATGTGTGTACGTATAGTATGTTTAGCAGGAACTAGATGAGTCTCAGACTCTGCAGAATAACTTTCTGACCTTTCTGTGCTTTGCTCATGTGCACAGCATATAAATTTTAGATTAAAGCGTTCATTAGCATGTCAACTGACCACTGCACTGTTTGAAATATGCACGGAGCTTTAAGTTGCAGCATTACAAAGAGGTATTAAATACACTCAGTACAGCAGCATCACATGCTTTCCTGTGCGTCGGCTAAAAAACAACAATGACGAAAAAAGCCTTTGTTTGTTTTTAGAGTGTAGCCTTTCGACATCTAAAATCAATTACCCTCCAGACAAAAGAATCAATACTTGATGAGCATTAATTTTCTGTACTGGTTTGTTCTCTTCGTGCTCTAACATGCCTTCCATGAAAAATACATTTGTTTGCCGGCTCTGTTGCCATCCAAGACTGCCGAAGGTCGAGCTGTGAATTTACTGCAGCCGTTTGTCTTGCTTGCTTGGCACAGGCTGCTTTGTCAGTGTTAATGTGGTTAAGTGTGGAGGTGCATCCAACAGCCTCCCCAGTTTATTAACATTCGAGAGTGCAAAGCAAAAAAACATGGTCATCTGGATGAATGCAACATTCATTCAGGATCTGGCAGTGTGGTAAGGGTGAGGTGCAGTGGGGTGGGAGGGTGTGTGGTAGATTGGGTTGGGTGACTGCCTAAAGGCGCACTTGTAGCTTCCAGAGAAATGGATCATCTTTTTGTTCTTCAAACCATTTGTACACGATGGACACACACTGATATGAAGTGTACGCTCAAGCGAAGTGCTTTGTTGATACTGAAAGCAGATGTTAATTAAACAATGTTGATGAACAGTGATGACCTCTTATACAATTTGCCAGATATGTACACATCAGATATAGTAATAGACACAGAGCACTGCCTGATATTCTGCTTCTGTTTGATTTAACAGACTAAAGAATCTACATGCTGTACGCTGAAGAAAGGCTTTCAGATTCAGCCAAAATTAGTTCATTATGTCCTCTACAGTCAAATACAAATGCACCATTTTGATTAGGCCTGTTTTATCAATGTAATTATGTAAAATGCGTTACACGTCCAACATTCAAGGTGCACATGAGACTTGGAGCGAATGAAAATGTCATTTGTAAGGCGTCACAGAGGTTCAGTTGTCACATCACAGGAAGAGGGAAGTGGGTTTTTTAACATTAGTCTCCATAATATGTTGCTCTTTCCCCATAGATGCTCTGTTTTCCTCAGAAAGATGCAGATCACATAGAGGCTGTTTGCTGGCTCTGCGGTGCACTGTTGACCTATCCAAGGTGTTCCTCTGCCCTCCATACAGTGCATGCTCGGATAGATGTGAGCCCTTGAAAGGGAGTCTTTGTGTGTGAATGTATTTTGAAATTAAGCAGTGACAGTCATGTTCCTCATGCTGCTGTGGAAGTAAAATCATTAACTATCATTTCACTTGGGTCTATGTTTTCTCTTATTCTATTCTCAGTGTCACAATGACTTGAATGAGGCAAGATGAAAAACACAAGTTCTGTGAAGGATAAATTCAAGAAGAGAGGACTAAGTTCTGTCTTTGTGCATGAGGGAATATGTGGCCACATGATTGATCATTGATCTGATCATGTGTTCAGATCATGACTTTGTGGCAACTGGACGGATTTTGGGGTTATTCATATCAATAAGTCAATGAAGGTCAGCGCATGCACAGTACAAGCATACCTCGTGGCTCTTTGCCAACTGGTCAAATGTTAATGAGGAAGAAGAAAGTACTTTGTATAGAAAAAGACTGTAAAATATTTCTTTAAAATATTTTGGGACTGCTGTCTGTGACTGGATTTTCCTCATCTTATTTTTTGTGTCTCCTTATTGTAGCTACAATAATAATAATAATGATAATAATAATCACATTTGTCTAACTTTCAAACATCAGTGCATTATCCATAGTGTATTTGAGTACTTCTTGACAATTTCCACAACAGTGCTGGTTGAATGGCATTTTGTTCTTCATGTTCTCTGCTTTTATCAACAGCTCCAGTAAATAAACTCCACTGATATGGACATCATACTGTGCTGTGCTTGTCTGCTCTTTAAAGTGGAGCACATTTCTTAACTTAAGAGAGAATGGCCTTGTGGAATGCCTGAAAGCCTCCACACAATTAATCTGTTGTGTTATTTGTATTCAAAGTATGTTTTAAGATGTGAAGACAAATGAAAGGTTAAGATTGATCGAACTGTAGTTAAACCTGTAACATGTTTTTCTTTGGATTTTTACCCTCAAGCTGCTCCTTAGCCTTTCCAAGTGAAACTTTTCCTCACTGTTTATTCTGTATAACTCTAAAGGATGGATGTTTTTTTCTTTCACTGCTGTAAATGCTGTAAAAACAATACAATACAATAGTATATTATAGTGACTAAATTGCTGACATTGTAACTTTACAAGCCATCTGCACCGGCAAATAATGCTGGCCGAAGCAGTCTTAATGTGAGAGCCTGGTTTGTGCCACAGTAAGTTGCCACCTTCGCGTAGTTATGCCGCACTCAGATGAAAATGTTGGAGCAGCTTCTGCACTCTCAGGCTTTTAACAAACATGGACAGCCAATGTGCTTTAAATTATGTAAGGAGTCCCTGGTGATATAGAGATTATGTAAAGAAAAGTAACCTGAGCACAAGAGAAGGAACCTGTTGTAAAAACGTAGCTCTTTTCTTTTGTTTGTGGCACCTGTGCCAGGACTATTATTTGCTTTTTTGCACTGCGTCATGTCGTACTCCCGTGACCTCATTGTTCAATTAGCCTTTGCATCTGCTTTGTTTGCAATAACCCACTGAGTAAAAAAAACCCTCCTTTGAGCAAACATATTCCTCAGCTGCCTTTCTTCTGCTTTTGACATTTATTCTCCGTTTTTTAAGAGAAGATACTAAAATGTCTGTTACTGAAAAGCAAAAAAAAGTCCAGCTCTGACTCAACTGGTGGTGATGGAGTGAAAAAAGATTGCTCGAGACAGAAAGAGATTTGTCATATTAGAAGACGTGATGTTTTCTTGGCTGTTGTTTGGATTCACATCACTAGACCAAAGTATCCATTTTGTCCTTTTGTGTAAGGAACAAAATGACAGTGCTTACAAAGATCTGCCACTAAGCACAAGCACAGATAGTCACCGGGCGCCTGAGGAGGATATTAAACAAGTTTGCTTATTTGGGAATCATTTGTCCATCTGCAGTGTTGCCCTTAGGCTGTGCATTCTGCCCTATAACTACAGCACCACGGTCACTTTTTTCAGTGATCTAGGTGCTTATAACTGCACAGAGAATTTATTTCAAATGTTCCTCTCCACGTTCGAAATAAGCAGCCTCAAATGAAACGATCACACTCAAGATGAATGACATTGCAAAAGGCACCACTTCAGCGATTAAGTAGTCTCTAATTGTAGATTGAACCAGAGCGGGGGGGGGGGGGGGGGGATCATTGTCTAGTTTCTTTTGCAACCCAGGTTAATTAAACGACATTTGCTGAATTTTAATTAAAGTGTAAAATATACTCAATTGGTCTAATAACTTTATGAAAGACCCATTTACAGCCAGTGAAAGAGCAAGAAAGCCTTTATCTTGTACACAATACTTTATCAAAGAATCACATATAAAAACACACTTCTTTCATGAGAAAGCTTTAAATGGTATTTTCATCCTCATTAAGTCGACTCTCTCATTGGTTGCTCCCTCTGACTTTGACGTGTTAAAGCCCTCGACAACTAAGAACATTCGAGCAACAGAAATACACACCACAGCACACAGACCCTTAAATTTAAGATTAGAATGCAACACACACAGTTCAAAAATATATCCTCTAATCTTGCAGTGATAGCCTTTTTTTCTGTTGTACAATTAGAAAAAATACACAGTTGACTGAATTCAATGGGGGAAATGCTTTACCAAAGTCACAAGTGAGACTGTATTTTGCACCATGACAGCTTTGGATACAGCACTGCTCTATCCCCGCTAAGCGTCTGCAGCGTCCTGTGTGCCATTAAGCATCAGTGGAGATCATGATCTCCTCTGTGTTCATGTCAGTGTTCACATGCCCAAAAAGGTGTGGAACATTGTGCCCTGCCAGCGTCCTGAGGGTCATATCTATTCATACTGACATTCCCAGGATTCACCTCACCGTTCTGTCATGTGTGTTCACACGTCGTCACTTCGGGGAGGGGCGTCTGGTCCTGCATGACCACTTGGGGAGGGGTGGGGGCAGGGCGAGCGTGGGCCACCGAGTTTTTCTGCAGCTCCACCCCAAAGCCAGGAGAAGCATTCTGCAACTGTCTCCTGTACTGCACAAAGCTGCAGGTCTTTAGGATGATGGCCAGGATGTTCTTTCCTATCAGGATCCCGGATACCCTGGCATCCCTGTACAGAATCATATTCCCCCCTCGGATGAAGAGGGTGATAATGTTGATGGTGACCAGGCTGAGGATGGGGTACAGGAGCATCTTGTGGGGAACAATGTTGATGCCCTGCATGCTGATCTCACTCAAGGAAACGCAGGGCAGCACGAGCAGAAGGATGTAGCAGTAGAAGAACATGAGGCCCTCCGCCCACAAAGGAAGCCCCTTCTTTTGAGGCTCCCATAGGTTGGCCTGGATGTCCAGTATGTCCAGCAAGTCCACCACCACCCAGAAGAGACGATTACGGATTTCCTCGCGCTTCTTGAAGGCGCGAACGTACTCCATGTGGTCGATAGCAACCAGCACCACAAACAGCACTGGGATGCAAATGGACAGCAGCAACGTCAATGCTTTCCTTGCGAGAGCATCCAGGCTCTTCCTATCTGCCTTGTAGTTTTGATACACAAAGTAGACCTTGATCTCCAGCACAAAGATGTAAAGGAACCAGAGTATCATGGCATAGCCTCGCTTAGCTGTGCGTACCTCAGCACCCACCCACACTGCCACGTAACGCAAGACGATTAGGAAGCAGATGTCTCCAACCATCACCATGATGCAAATGCCAATCTTGCGTGGTCCGTGGTTCTGCTCCACCAGGTAGGCATCAATCAGTGCCATGCTGCTCATGATCAGGATGGTGGAAAGGCACACGTGGGGCTTGTTGGTGGGAGGTGGAGGTACCATCCTTGCCTAGGCGAGAGGAGGAGGAGTGTTGTTGAAGAGGGAGTGCAGAGGGTGCTCAGTTTGTCCAGTGGGGAGGCAGATCAGATAGTGCTGCTAGACATCGGTGTTCCCCTCCAGTGCTTCTGCCTTGGCCAGGATCCAGGGTGCATTAATAGGATTCACACAGATCACTTCAATCAATCTCCGCTCGTGCCCAATCCACCTGCCGGGTAGACAGTACCCCTCATTTAGTAAATTATGTTCATTGGCAAATGGTCTGCAAACATACAGCTTCACTATTGTAAAAATTAATAAATCTTAGGATATGCCTCCTGTTTACACCCTGATTATCATTCATTAAACACAACATAGCAATTAAATCAGTGAGTTACATTTTCTGCTGTTAAAAGAAAAAAAGCTGCCGCGATGTGTCCTCATTTCAGATTCACTTCCGACACCCTTGTTTTCATACAAGCTTAAGCCTTCAGAGATAAAAATCCAGCTGAATACTCACTTGTGTCCCTCTTTGTACTTTATCCTAATGACTGGCAGTGAGCGATCATCCATGAGACTGCACTGGGAGATCACAAAGCCCATCTGTAATCCACAGGAGAAGAGAGGAGAAAACGCACGGGATCCTCTCCTTCTCTGACAGACGTAAATCCACCAGTCATGGATAAATTTCTCTTTTTTTTTCTTTTTTTTTTTCAAGCGAAAGAGAAATCCCAAAATATTGCCGTCATAATCCACTTAGTGCTCAGACTGAATCAGGAGGAGGCATCTTAATGGTCCCAAAGACCGCTCTCAATTTCTGCAACTAAGAATAGAGGTTATTTTGTGTTGTGCTTAGATAGAGGCTTTAAACCCCCAACTCCCCCAAAAATATAAAGTTATTCTTAGAGGGGAAAAAATCTCTGCGGTAAGTCCTGCTTAAAAGAGAATTTCCTCCTCAGAAGTTTTCCTTTCCATCATCCACCATCCACGGACAAGAAAATCTAACATTCACTATTTGTTTTCCTGCGTAAGTTTGTGTGTTTCACGAGACAAAGAAGGGTTGTATTTAATATTTTAAATGCAGCGGATGACTAAATGTCCTTCCCCACTCAGCTGTGCGCATGTGTGTATGTCTATGTGTGTGTGTGCGTGTGCGCGCGTGCAGGCTTCAGCTGTCTCCACGCTTCGTTGTCGCTGTAAAATGCTGCCCCCCTGGCGAGATCCTGGCTGCTGCGCCGTTTTCTCTCTCCTGCTCCAGCAGCTTTTGCCAGGGACACCAGGATCAGCAGCACCAGTGGATTCCCCAGCCTCCACTCAGCACGCTCTGCCAGCACCACCAGCGCTGTGATACTCCAACGCCGCCTGCCTTCTGCCCGTCTGTCTCTGTGCACTTCTCAGCCCCCTCTGCGAAGTCAGAGAGATGCTCCTCTGCTACGTTCACACTCACTCCTGGGATTTTTTTTTTTTCTTTCTCTCTCTCGCAGCTACCCTCCTCTTCCTTCTCCCTCTTCTGCTCAAGTAAAGGCACTTGCTGTGTGGAGGTGACGCTCAGCAGACCACAGCTGCAGAGCCAGGGAGAGAGAAAAGAGGTAGAGAGAGAGAGAGAGAGAGAGAGAGAGAGAGAGAGAGAGAAACACTTTTCCAGGGGGTGGAGAAAGGCGGGGAGGTGAGGGGGGGAGGGAAGGCGAGCCAGCCTTTTGCAGCTTAGCTGAATGCACAACTTCTCTCTCTCACCCTGTTTTTTTTCCCCTCACATCCCTCTCTTCCTTTCACATTGTGTCTTGTGCTGATATCCTATTTTCTCAGGCTGTTTCTTTTTTGGCTCCCAGAAAAAGCCCTGGTTTCCTTCTTCTTTGAGAAGCCCATTACTGGGCCGTGCTTTTTTTTCTTTCTCTCTCCATCAGGTTCGAGGTGCAGAGATGAAAAGTGATCCAGAGAGGAGATGCTCTCCAGTGTGGGATGTAGAAAGCCAGCTTCCCAGCAGGCTGTGTGTCTGCAGTCGAGGGAGACGCGGAGGGGAGGTGGGAGAGGGGGGTGAGACGCACAGTGGCTCCTCCTGACAGAGAGCCTTTCTATTGATCTAGTGACAGAGCGGTGAATCAGGAGCCTGAGATGGGGCCAGCGACCAAAAGAGATGAGGGGTAAGGGGAACTGGGGAGGTACAGATGTGGGGATAGCGAATGAGAAAGGTGAAAAAAAAAGAAAAGGCAGTCGAGTGACATGATGAGAAGGAGATGTGTGGGGTGGGACTGAATGTCAGGGGAACATTTTCATCCTCTGAGATGTAATAATGCCTGGGCTAATAATACTTATGCAAAAATTTATAAAGGTAGGAAAAGGTTGGCGTGTTTGCTCTGCCATCAGTATGCTAACACCACTAGCTCTGTTTATCCAGCTGGGCCAATTAGCACTAATCCTTCCTCTGAGGAACCAAACTGCTTTCATTACTACAGTATGAAGCCATTTACTGCTCATGTCATGAATTGCCGTTATTGACGAGTCAAAAGTATTG
This sequence comes from Chaetodon trifasciatus, assembly GCA_037975065.1. Taxonomy (NCBI): domain Eukaryota; kingdom Metazoa; phylum Chordata; class Actinopteri; order Chaetodontiformes; family Chaetodontidae; genus Chaetodon; species Chaetodon trifasciatus. Next base: position 8,892,077 of record JBBMOE010000013.1, read on the forward strand.
GTTTTCTATGCAGTGTGGCTGCACTTTTCATTCAACTGCGTAACGACAAATAAGGATAATTGCAATCAATCATGCAAGTTTTTTGCAAACGTGAATGCATATGGTTACAGATTCAGCAGCTGTGGATCAGCAGAGAGCGGCCATCATGGCTGTTTAGAACTTTTATCATGGAAGCATGTCTGAAAAAATGAAGTCAAGTCCAATAGCCGTTTGCTTTTCACCAAGCTGCTTTCTCATTGACTATTTCCTCTGGATTATCGACCATAACTGAGTCATTACAAGTGGAGTGATGAATTATACCCTCCTTTGCAAATTGTAAAGTTTTTGTTCCTTCCGTGACATTTTTTGAAAAATATATAGATGCATATACATTTTGACAGTCGCAACAAAACACATGATAAGCTTCAATTTAATACCAACTGCTTCTCAAATGCTACTGCAACACATTTAACAGGCTGTTAAAAATCATTGTGTAATGAAAGGTCACAGGTCTGATCCCCATGACAGACAGCGTGGGCATTAACCGCCACACGTCCTTGAGTCGAACACTAAAACTTCTACCTGCTCTCTCGTTTGCTCAAAGTCACGGTGGGAACCAGTGTCAGCTCAATGGCTGAATTGTAATTTTAAATGAGTGGATGGCTTGTCTGGTCCACAAGGGAGCAGCCCTGCCATCTTAATAGTTTAACTCCCCCTAAAATAAGTATGGGAGATTGATACAGCACCTTTATCATCCACTCTGACATTCCTCCCACATCTCATCCAGTGATCTATAATTTATATCTTCATTTACATGCCTTTTGTGATATACAATGATGTCCAAGACTATGTTAACCTCTCCGTTAAAAAGAACAGTTAGCCCGAGCTCTGAGTCACATCTGCTGATAATCTTAATTTATACATGCTCAGCATCTCCGCTTTTGTCTTCCTTCACAGGCCGTTTATAATTCATGAGCGTAAGGAAATAACATCACCGTCTCTTAAGGGTATTGTCTCTTTTAGCTGAAGCTGATTTATGTAAATGTTTAGGGTTTTTTTTACAGTTAGTTTGTGTCAAAGTTCTCAGTCCTGATTAATTGTAATTATAGTGATATGCTAACACAAGGCTATATTCTATGATTTATGAGATTTCAGCTAAATGAAGAACATCCAGGAGTCTTGTCTGTCCTCTTCTGCCCTCTCCCCTTCGTCCGTCAGGCTCTGCTCTGCCTCCTACAGAGGACTGTCCTTGGCTCCTGGACAGGGACACTGCTTCATCACCGTTCAGCTCCGGGCAGACTAACACACAGCAGATAGCAGATGATAAAGAACACCAGCGGCATCCTCTATAAAATAAAGCATCGACAAAAAACAATCAGAAGACGAGAAGTGAGGAAGCCATGCAGCGGCTCCGCCGTCGCTCTCTCAATCCCGGTGTTTAGAGCTGGAGTGAAACTGGCTCTGTGTTGAAAAATCAAAGGTTCAATTCGATCTCTTCGCCTTTAAATGTGGTATTTGCCTTTATGCAAATATTTGAGCATGCTTTCTCAGAGCACACTCCATTTTTCAGAAACGTTCCCTTGACAACCAAGTGCAGCAGCTTGAGAAACATGTTTTCTCATCTTGTCAGAAAGGATATCATGGGAGAAATTCAAAAGTGCAAGCTGCACCTTGAACTCAGCTTAAATAAAGCACAAAAATATGTTTTCTAAACATGGCAGTGGGAGGAAAAACAGAGTACTTTATCATCACAGTAAGCGAATTTGGCTCTCAGTTTATCCTTCTGGCTGATTGCAATTGCTGGTTCAATCAGTCACTTATTCATATTCTTATTCTTTCCTCCTTTGTGCTTAGTGTTTATAGCACCTCTCTGACTGTCTGTCCATTTGTTCTTCTTTACAGTCAACAATCTTTTCTATTATCATCGTATATTTGCAAGAAATCAAACATCTACAAGGCTTTTATCCGATGACTGTTACAAATACTGCATTGTTTACATATTCAATGACATTTTTCTTGTGCAACTTCATGCACACAGTGGCTGTTTGTGGCATCGATGTTCCTCTAGAGCGAGGCTGAGAGGAGATATTAATGCACACCTAAGTGCTGCAGGTAGTGGCATAATTACAAGGGTATGCATCACTGAATGAATAGGCTGATTTGATTTCCTTTGTGTTTAGACTGCAGATGATTTACTTAATCGTAAAGAGTGAAGCATGATTAATCTCACTGTGCTGTGCCACGTGTAACCCAACTGGAAATACCTGCCAATTAGAATTATCCTGATATGTGTCACCATGCTTCGACAGGGAATGTAGGTGAAATGTTTCTATCTTTGTCTCTGCATTTGTCGTCATTATACAGAGAGATGAGCGTGAAGCAAAGAGTCAAGTTTTGGTGCAACAATATTCAACATGTCATGATTTGCGGGGGTTGTTAGTGGGAAAAAAAAAAAAAAAGAAGAAGGCAGCGGACACAAACATGGATTAATTGCTCGGGTTTGGCAGCTGGGATTCAGTGTCAGCAAGTTGTGAAAAGATTGGGGAATTTACATCACCAAAGACAATTTGTACATGAAGCATAACAGTGGAAATAGGACACATAAATCACATTAGCTGTAACCCGGAGTCTGCCATCGATTACCTACAGGAAAACAAATGGGGGCGTTAAGGCTTCCCATCCTTAAACATCCCCATCAGGCTTCTAACCACCAAATGGGAAACATGAAGTGGATGGGCTAAGGTGCTCCCCATGGGCCTATTAGATTGGGGACGCAGGAGGGGGCTGCCCTCAGACTCCTCTGTATCCCCTCACCGCCCAGCAAACACCCATGCTGGAAGAGGTGAAGGTCATCTCAGTCCCTGTAGCTATGATATTTAACTGTCAGTAACAAGGAGGGTAAAAAGGTGAATGCCGGTATAAGTTTGCTATATTTGACATGACATCAGGCCAAATGTGAGAAAGGCTCGTCAACAGCTTTTACAGAGGATTGATGACTACAAAGCAGACCTGGATCTAAAAGTATTTGCATTTGATTGATCTTTTTCAGAGTCCCATGTGGGTGGGCTGTGTAACAAAGAGGAAGAGAATGATTGCCACATTATTACCACAGTCAGGAAACAGAGAGACATTTTAATATACATTTATGCATTCAAAAACCTTATGGCTTAGGAAATGCATCCACTTTACTGCCCCACACACACCGAATCAAGCCCCTTAAAAGCATCAAACCTAAGTTCAAGTGATGCTGTTATATAACGAGGTGGTCCTTAGGTCTCTCCAAATGCTACCTTACACTGAAAACACTGTGAGTGAGTGACAGAGCTTATGATCACTGCTCATGAGCCCAGATTTGTTTTTTTATAGGCAGCACTACAGCGCATCATCATTCAAGGCTCATAATAGCTTTCAGTCTGACACACAGGTTTCAACACGTATAGACAATATTTCTCGCTGCAGCCTGTCCAGCACAAAGACCCTTTAGACAAAGAATAGAGACATTCATTTGACATCATTGATGAATTAGACATTAAAGGATTTACGTCAGGTTCGCTGAATGAGTTTATCCCTGTCACAATTTCCATCAGCAATCAGAGCACTTTTGATTCAAAGGGAAAATAATGAAAAGCTTCCTGGGACTTTTGTTTTATCTATGTAGGAAGAGTGTGGGTGCTTTATCTGGGGCAGTACTTAAGTATTTAGCAAAAACAAAATCTGCTGACAGTTACGACAGTAGCATTAGGTTTTATGTATCCCTATTAATGACAAAGCTTATGGGGGCCTGTAAGTGACACAATAATCAGTCACACCTTTATAATATCGAAGACAATACATGCTCCTTTGAGGTAAGGCCCAACGAAATTCTCAATGGAAAGGCTGATGTGTTGCGATGCAAAACAATATTATTATAATGATTTTTGTTTTGAGAACAAACTGTTTAGTGTTGCCATAGCAGCATGATCCACTGCCGAGGTGCTGAAAATGGAATAAGGCAAATTAGGGGGATGAGAGAGTTTGGAAATCCTGATGGGCGATGAGATTTGGTTTGAAAACATGCTAGAAAATGGGTTTCAAAAGGTCGAGACGTCAGACCCAGAATAAAACGTCGGCAGTGTGCGTTTTAGCAAACCAAGGATACGTTAAGTTTGTAGGGTTCCTATGCTAGGCCAGACAACCGCTAAGCTGCAGACCACTGTTTGAGCTGAAATGACTGGAAGGGCTTGTTGCTTATTACCTGCAGCAGCCACAGATACCAGATTTATTAATTACTGTCAGAATGTAAAGGGATTGTCAACAAATACGACAAAAAAAATGCTGCTGAAATACATTAAAATACATTACCTGCAGTAGCTTTATTCACATGCCAACACTTATTCTGCCACTTGAGTTAGAGTCCTGATGAACAACCCTTGACACATACTGCAAATTCTGGTAAATATACATATTTTTATTGCATCTTTAATGTTGACACAACCTTTGCTAAAACATGAATTACTATGGATATTGCTGGTGCTTCTTTTAAACCGAGGGCTTTCACTCTTCTCCCAGTGGTAATTTCCTTTATTTACAGAAAATACTGAGGTGATGGTGGCAGTGAAGTTAGTGTCACTCTGGGATGCTGTGTTTTGATGAACTAATTAAGCAGCCGAGTCGCCTAAAAGGCTTTTTGTTAACCTGTCTACTCTCCACCCATACATGGAATACATTTTGATTGGCTCAGCCACACACAGAATGATGCAGAGAGACTAAAACAAAATAGATTGCAAGAACCAGAAAAATTGTGGCGGTTCTTGGTCAATATTAATGTCTGTGTCTCTTGATAAGATGAATGAAATGAAGGTTTCCTTTCAGAATTTTTATGTACTCATGGATCTTCTTTTTGAATGCAACATGGAGCTGAAACAAACATTCACTGTGTTATGATAAATGTAAAGATAAACAACATACTGTAATCCAAAGGAGCTGTGCTCTAATAGGCTCGCTGTAGGACAGTGATTTGTCTACTGCCTTATTAGACTTGAAATTATTGATGAATTTTCTGTTTGCGCAGGCCTCTCTGTGGTTTACTCACTTGGATTAATTGAATACAGCGATGTGTGATGAGGCCATTTTCCCATAAAGAATGTTTGCATGCTCACTCGAGGTTGCTTGTGTACACAAACGTATGTCATGCATTAAACTGCACAATCATAACTAAAAGAGGAAATAAAAAACTTCCATGCGCATTGCTTCTTTGTCAAGGTTGTTTCAAACTAAAGCAGCCCAGCTTTGCACGCAGCACAATTACTTATCAATTGTTTTCATGTTGCTGCATCATGTTGGGGATATTCAATTTTTAATGTATGAGTTCTGAGGTGACTACCACCATCAGATACAGCATAAGCCATGTAGCTGAAAAAAAAAAAAACAAAAAAGGAGGGGGGTGCACAAAGGATCAAGAACTTTAAGAATCGAGTATCACAAAACTAAACCCACGACATCAGCTTCGTGCAAGCAAATAATGAGCACCATCTTGCATCATTATGCTCTGAGGGCGACTGCGGACAAGATGCTATTATAAAGTTACTGTCACTTAAAACAACACAACAGAACACTCAAGTTAGATGCTTCTTACTTTTCAAGGCACTGAGCTGGGTTGCTGCTGGATCCACATGAACATTTTCTGTGGCATGTTTCCCAACTCTCCTCACAGGGGACCTGGCTAATTTGGGGAAGTAGTTTATAAATGGCAGAAACTGTACAGCCCCAGCTCACCTTTCTTCACGAGGACGAGTGCTTAGCTAGCTTAATGAGGCAGGATTGTGTGTGTGTGCCAGTGTATGTGTTTGTTTCTTTGCTTGCTGAGAATAGAGAGGTTAAACTTGATGAGATAAACTTTGCTGAATCCACTGGGGGAGCTTTATCTTGCATGTTGCTATTGTTGTGGGAGTATTATCGGCTTTCACGTGCCATATTCTCCACGTCTGTGTAGTGTGTGTGCAATAACCATTTAAACAATTTCTGATATGTAAGTTCTTGATAATAATTCACCTCATCTGGTAGCAAAACATGTTAGCAGTGCCACCCTGTCTCCAGAGCTCTTACCAGATGCAGCTCTTGGTAAATGGCTACACTAATGTTGCACCATGACTGACAGTGCCCATTAATCACTCAGTGTGTGGAGGATGGTTTTGTTGTATAATCATTACAGCTTTTACCATTGTACATGTATTTTAAAATCTATGCATAGTAGCAATGAGCTGAGGAACATTAGTGAGGTCGTAAATCAAGTCAGACTGACTGGAGCTACAGAAATCTTTATGGAGTTCAATTCTTTGTTGGGAACAGCCGGAAGAGGATTGTAAGAAGATTCTGCTATTTACTGTGCAGTATATTGTGATTATGATTTAACTCTGTTGTAACCCACCAGTCCTACCAGGAAGAGCAACCGACCGCATTGAGCCCTGCTGCATCCATCGTTTTTCCAACCCAGTTTAGATGAAACTGCATCCACCTCTGTATGATGAAAGCCACGACGGCTGCATTCCCATGGAAACTGCACTCACCTGGGTCACTCCTCTTCCACAGCAATGATGGTAAATGTGCAATAATAATAATAATAACAATAATAATAATACACTTTCTTTATATTTTTACACACACACACACACACACACACACACATATATATATATATATATATATATACACATACATACATACATACATACATACATACATATATACACAAACACATTATGTGTAGCTCGCTTGTGTCTCAGCACTGATATTGAGTTGTTGTTCTGTGGTAAACACACAGACCCCTTCGGCAGTCTCAGTCCCTCCTGCCCGGCCTGCTGCTGCTCTTCTCTGGGTCACACCTCCTCCGGAGTCACTCTTTGCTGCCAGACTGTCTCTGGGCTAGGCAGAGCGGCCAGGCTGGGTGTTCACAGGACCGGATGCCACCAGGCTGCCCTTCCACGAGCACATCTTTGCCTCATTCTCCAGTACTTTGTAGGATGCATACTATTAAGTATCCTGTTATCGCAACGTTATCAGGACATCATGACCTTGTAAGAATTAGCAGGGCATGTTGCATTAACAAATTGTACAACAGTACTTACCAGCAGAGGCACTGGCTGGTCTGCCAGGCCGTTCAAAGGACCCGCAGTCTTCATCTTCCGTGGTCTGCTCTCAAAACAAACCTCACTGTGCCGCCACCAAAACTGAGTAACATTTGTCCTGCAGACACCTGGCCTGTCCACTCTGCCTTGCCTGGAGACACAACTGGTACAGCCGAAGAGGTTAGTTTGTTTACTGCAGAAACTACAGCTCACAGTCCACACTGCTGCCAGCTGTTTGTTTTACAAACCAACCACAAGAAAACACAGACACAAACAGCATTCATCCTCCGTTGATGGTCCATTTCCAGAGTTCAGAAGTAGTTAAACACAGTGTCCATTCCTTACACTATTTCTCTTGTGGTTTTTGAAGGCTAAGGCGTTTACCACCTGTACACAGATATTTTGTATTTTGTTTGGGCCTCTCCTTCACATGCAAACGCTGTTTTAGGTCACTAAAACTGAGATTTTTTTTTAACAGCTTCTAAAATATAGATTTTTCAAAAGTCTGACTTCTGTGAATTTTTGTTTACATATAAAATGGAGCATTTGAGAAATGATGATTTCATCTCCTCAATTCGTGCATTGTTGCTTGGTGTAATGAGCATACATCTGAAACAACAACAATGGTGGACTACTGGTTTTGGCCGTCCCACCACCATTACCACTGTCCACATAGTCCTTACATTTAGACAAGGGTACACATAAAATCACCACTAGGCAACTGCTTGCTTTGAAATATCAGAGCAACAAGGATTAAGTTAACTAGTCCCTACAGTTAGGTGGTCAGAATCAGATATTTGGTTGAAAGTAAAATGCTGTAGAAAGTGCATATAAATTCAGCACTTAGTTTAAATATGTACACATCACTGACACATTATGACTCAGTTGTGATGGGAGAGATAATGTAAATGCAGTCACTGGTGGAGCAGGTCTCTGTCTCTTGGGTGTGCTTATATTTGGTAGATTTGTTGCTTTTCCCTCCCTGTGATCCATTTGGCATGCTTCACATGAAGCAGGGCTTTGACTGACATCGCTCTTCGTGAAGTACGGGGAAGCTTCCTCCCATTTGGTGAGATACTTAAACAAACATTTTTGGCAGGTATTCCATCCCTCTCATGCTCCTTCTGTTTGCTCTTGTTCTTGTTCTGGGTCTTCATCTCCTTCTTCTTCTTTTATCAGTAGGTGCTAATGTTTTACACACTGCACCTGCTTTACCAGAAGAGGATATTGGTAACACATGAAAATTCCCAGATAATAGATAGATAATAACAGTTAGACTTCCCATTAACAGAACAGCATCAGAAAATATGGGAAACTTACAGGAAAATACAGTGGTTTATGCTTTTAAGTTAGAACTGCCAATAGAAAAGAAGCATACTTCACATGCTCAGAATGTTCTTCTCTGGTGTTTGACAAGTCACAAGGAGCTTTTTTTCTTAAACAGAGGTGGAACATTATATAATATACATACACCTAAGAAACACTGTTTTGTGTGTACGTGTGGTCAACACCAAAGCAGAAGAGACACTACCCTGCAAACCTTTTCATGTAAGGAATATTGGTCTTACACAAAGCTGGAACGTTCAAAGAAACCCAGAGGTTGACAGACCTGCCGTGCTCAGTAAGCTGCTAAGCTACATTAGGATAATCACTGTTCAAGGAGTTCAGCAGTTTATTCAAACAGACTTCTGAATCACTTCTGAATCTTTTATGATCTACTGTATCTAATATTAAATGAGAACTACCAACCTTATTAGCAAACGTACTTTGTCTCATGCATTGTCTCTGAAGCTGAGATCAATGCACACCACCTGCTGGGGTTCAGATATAAGAGAGGGTTCGCTGTTTGGAGATGAACCTCCATCATCATGACACTCAAACATTCAGTCCTGCCCCACCCCCACCCTCAACCTAGTGCAACAAGAGTGCTTCACCCAAATTTAATTTAAAGGGGCAATAGGTCATCTTTGACTGTTATCAATATTGACTGGACCTTTAAAAACAATGAAGTCATATTTTTCCAGCACGAAGTTAGCTAACTAGGGCAGGAAAGCGACAGAAATACAGCGAGGAGATAATGTATCACCATGCAAACTACTTAGAAATAGAAATAGAAATATTTCTCTTTCATGTCCTTTTTTGGCTTGAGAATGAAATGTGCTCACTGGCTCCTACTGTAGCACCACCCTCCCATCGTTAAGCAGGAGAAGATGCAAGATGGTGGGGGCAGAGAGATTGGGAGTGCTTTGAAATTCCAATGGGCAGAGAGATTTGGTTCCAAAACAGAGTAGTCAGTGAGTTTTCAGAAAGCCAGAAATTTGTGTTGTGTAATTCCAGCGAGGGAGGAGGGAGAGAGGGAATAGGGGAGAGAGGGCTTGTTCCAAAATGGAGAACAGGCTGGGGAGTGAGATTTGAAAGCCTCTGCAGCTACAATCAGCAGGACCCAGCAGCTGGACAGGTTACCACAGATATAGTGATTTTAATCAACAACCTGTGCGCTGTAAGAGATATGAAAATTGCATCTTCAAATGACAGCAAAATTCAAAATGAATCACTTTGAATTTGCTCCATCCAGCCGAATAGGATCACAATAAGATACAGCAAGCATGAGTACTGCCCCACTTGAGATTTACAAGTAAAACGTTTAATTTGGCAATGAGTTGCTCATGGTGCATGAATCACTTTCTCAGAGAAAATGTGCCACCGCGACTCAAAACAATGTATTTGGGTCAGTCAGTACTCGCAGTCCTGTGAGAGGCAGAGGGATGCCACCCAAAGGCACGAGCACTCTGAGGCATCTATAAACATAACCAGCGTGTTTTTTGGCTACGATGCAGCAGAAGTGCATATTTAAACAAATTGCAAATTAGATGGAAGCCAGGCCAATGCAGTGATTTCGACCACCCATCCCAATCTCCATTGTCTCCTGCCAGAGGCATTTGGTGCTGGCTGGATAAGGGAAAATGAGATAGATACCCATGTAACAAAAGAGAAGAAGCAATTGGACTGTATGCTAGTCTGTTAGTAGAAACCTGCTTTGAGGAGGTGCATTTAAACTATACGGTGTGACTGACAAGAGAATTAGAGGAATTGTTCACCAATGCAATTTCTGCTTAAGCTGTTTGTTGCATGAGAAGGGTGCTATTGTTTCAGCTTTGTTTGTGCGTCTGAGAGTTCTGTAAGAGGCATTTAACCCTGCTTCATATGGAGGCAGAGGAGACACACAGGGGAAGCCAGTCATCAGAGCAGTATTTAAGCATCTCGTTTTAGCCCAGATGCAGAAGGGAGGGAGGGTGGAATTGTAAAGGAGGTCTGCTCTGTATTTTTGAGTTTTCTAATGCTCGAAATGGTGCCGAAGGGGAGCACAGGCTGGTCTGCCCTGCAGTTAATATAGAAACTATTTCCGTTTTTTCATGATGCCTCCAGCTCCAAAAAAAAAATCTAATTTCAGTCTCATTTCATTGAGGAAAAAAAAAAAAAAAACACTTCAGGAGATAACTTGAGTTTGATTCACATATGATATATCATCAGTCCAAGTCTACCCTGGACACTTTTACCCTCTCTGACACTTTGTAGGGTTTTTTTTTTTTTGGTTGCATCAACTGGCCGGAAGGGAAAGATCCTCCCTGTGTACGCTGCAGACGGCGGCTATTTGTCTGGCTGAGCTCCCCAGCTCTCAGATATTGTTTTCAATGACTGAGTTGTTGGAGAAAAGTCAGCAGCCATCTCCTCTGCCACCACCCTGGCTCCGAGAAAGAGAGCATAGAGAGGTGTGTGTTTACCACTCAGGCAGACAGGGAGAGCGCTGAATTTATTCAGAGGTTTTGTTTCTCCATACAGAGCAAGGAGTCAGAAATAGCTTTGAGACACTATATACTTTAGATTAAAGCGAGTGTTTCACTTATACATTCACCTTCTAATCGAGAGGAATACATTTCCAGGTGTGCAGTTTCACATCCGCTTTAGCACTTGTTTTATGAATTATGGAGAGAACCCCTTCTACCAATTAGTCTGGCACTCGTGTCATATGAAGACCAACATCCTCGCGGTCCCTCGAGTGAGGAAGAGTGATTAAGTGCCTGAAATTTTGGAGTCAAAAACTTGAGAGAGGCCTTCTTGTTATGCATGTTCTATAATGGGCCCACCTCTGCTCTGAACAACTCCTCTTGCCAAGTGTAAATGTGCATTAAGCGTATCTAAATCACACAACTTCAGAGTGGTTTTTAGCACTACCTCACCATCTGCTAATTCTCTAAGTGTTGGATGAGGGAACCAGCGCCATTAAAACGGGGCGTATTTAATGTAATAACATTTTATTTCACACAATTTAACACCAAACTTATGACTCTACATGTCCACTCATATCTTTTGATACTCTTGGATTTGTTTTGTGAATTGTTAAAAAGTGAGATGAGTTTTAAAAAGTTGAAAGTGTTGCTTCCTCGTCTGCCTCCAGCTGCCATCTCAGTGCCATACATCTTCTCCTCAGTTCATTAAAACCTGCACAGGTGGAGTTCAACAAGCTCAGGTTCTTTCTCTTCTTCAAATTAACATCCAAAGTTCTCTCCACAGTTCTTTGACCACCATCACAGGAAATTATATGCTACCTTCATTGGGTTAAGAACCATGGCCCGCAATCAGGATATAACAGTTGACATAATGGGGTCCTGCTGCTGTTTCAGTGGAGTGCAGCCAAAGATTAAAATAAGCCTTATATTAAGATTTTAAAGTATAAAATCTTTTATGAAACAACTTCTCTGTTACATCTTAAACTGGACTGTAGTAATGCACGGTGTACCCACAGTTACAGAAATATGATTTGGAGGGGCATTTTCTCACTCGGCAGATTACACCGACAATGATTTTATGTCTAACACTTCAGGATGCTGTTGCTCGCAAACGAACAGTGTTACATCTCTCTTAAAAATGAATGAGGTGTTCAGATTTTATTAGCAGGTGCAGAAGATGTACATTAAGCTTACAATATGGATGGAATAACCCTGAATAAGATTTGAGCTTTTCATAAAGTTTGGCAAAAGGAGCCTTCTATTCAAAAATGCATAGCAATGCAAGTTAACTGTGAAGTGGGGCCTGCAGCAAGCATAGCTTTGGACCTTGCAAGGCAATGACTTCTTGCTCTCGTTTCTAAAACTTTGCATCTAAAGACTTGTGTATTGTATGAACAGATGAGGTCATCATGACTTTCTGCTGTGATTGAAGCCAATCAATCACCTGCTGAGCTGAGTCAGACAGATCCGGCTGTATAATCTTTTTAGGTACTAGATGACAGTCTTACTCATTAAATATGTGGCTTTTCCTGTCTGATGTAGCGGCTCTGCTCATTTTCTATAACACTCAGTGTTATGTTTTATGAAAGTGTAATCATTTCTTCTGGTGCTGGCAGAGCAGCTGTCCCACCACTATGGAAAAGCCCTGCATATTGAGCCCCTGTATCATGTATCACCAAAATGCTTTCCTAGTACTAATATTAATATTAATACTAATGCTAATACTCATCACTCTCATCACCCTTGATTCATTAAAATGTCTCCTTCAGTGTTTGGGAGATCTGACAGTGTGGTTAAGCCTGTGGTTCCCCCTCAGAGGTAAGACATGAAGCGTTTCAATGACAATAATCATGCAGCATTTATGTGAGTGGCCTGCCAAAATTAATCCTCGCTCTTACAAGACTATAAATGCAGAGTCAGATTAAGGCCAGACAAATCTCCGCAGATGGGGGTGAAAATTGACTCTGTTCACTGACAATAAATGTAAGGAGGTAAGTAGTTCATGGGAGTTCATCCAATTTGGCGCAACTTGTGGGATATTGCAGCGTGCACATCTGAAGCGGCCCTTCTCTGCACACTGGCAACAAATAATGGAAAATTACTTCTCTTGATTAATACCACATAGATTACTGTTCAATGTGTCTCATTGAGTAAAATTTGCACTTAAGAAATATGGAAGCAATTTACTGCACGTGTCTGATTCATGCATAAATTATTTCAAATTAGTTGAAAACATAAACACCAGCCATGCATTTCAGTAAAGGGTAATTAATCAGGCAGTCATTCACATCAGCATGAGCCACATGCATATTGATAATTCTTACTGAAAATAAAAAATGGCACCTTTTAATACAGAGCTGTGAAGCGAGGTAAGACAATGAATAAAAATTCCACTTCAGATCACTGGGGTATAGCAGGAAGTGGAGATCAAATAAAGAGTGCTCAGTCATTCCGTAATCCAAAGAGCACCCAGCGACTGCACAGCGGGGTCCTGGAGGGCAGAGCGGGCGTCCCCCCAGTCTCAGCCTCCTTTACTCCATCTCTGTTTTTAGCATGGAGATGTCAGCCAGTGTGGAATCAATTTCTCCACTGGCGGTTCAGGTCCATCTACATTTTTCAATTCATTTATACTCATTACCAGGAAATAGCCAGAGGCAGAAGCAATTTAGGCACCTGTAATATAAAGCCCTCAAAATCATTTCTTGTCACACTATTTTGATTTTGAATTGATGTCATCAGCATTCAGGGGAAATGGAACATTTAAGATTGTTGTGGTCTCAAGCAAACATGGAATAGCAGCGAGTCATGAATTATAATACCATGTAATCCTTACTGTTATTCAGCAAATCCATGGACTTTCATTTTGAAAGGTGCAGTAATTAGAAATGTGCTCTTTACTTCTGAACATGATGGATATGGATATGAATAAATGATCAGGGTTAGGATTGATATTGCAAGTACTGAGTGAAGGGGCAGCAGGAATCAGACTGCGTGCAGTTTTATGAAAAGAAGGAATTCATCTGCTCTGGAAAAACACTGGGAAAATAGATGTAGACACCATTCGATATAGACTTAGATAAAGGTTCATTGTGATGCAGGTCATGATAATAGCGCAGTTAAAATTCCAGTTTGGGAATGTAAGTGTCAGTTGAGTCTGACAAACGACTGAAGGATCTTAAAAGCAGAAAACAAGTCGACATTTGCAAAACAAACAGCATATGTGCAGTTTGTTTTTCTCTGAGGATGGAAAGAAAAGACAGTTTGCGCATTGTGCTTGAATTCCTGTAGAGTTGCTGTCAGAAGTCCTTTACAGAGATGAAAGTGGTTGATAAAGTGGTCTTATCTTTGATCCAGGTCCAACACCTTCTAAGACTGTCTAATAGAAAGTTGCTGGAGTTAGCCTCAAGTAAGATGCAAGTGCAGCACAATAACTTGTTCACTGTCTTATTCCTATAAACTGTTGCTCAAAGACTTGTTGTTTTCAGGTTGAATGAATGAATGATGATGAAAGAATATGACATGTTATTTTGAGAACAGTTCACAGTGAAAAAGTAGGGTAAAGCCTTAAAGCAAGTCTATGTAACTTTTGAAATTACATGTTCGTTTTTGTTTTTTTGTTTGTTTTTTTTTTAAAAAAAAAAAAAAGATAAACTCATGAGAAATAAGATGCATTGTTCTCAGTTTATTACCCTCAGAGCTGTAGCTTCTGCAGCTTTACTTGGTCTGGTATGACCATTATCTTATGGTGGCTAATGTTAGCTAAAGCTAGCAAACCTTAGATGGATAATTCTGTGTAGCAACACTGAGTCAGTTGTCAAATTATGTTATATAATTTACATTTATCCCATAATTGTCAATCGTGGCTACATTGTCTGTTAGCAAAGGTTACATAGTCTCAAATCATATTTTTGTTTTGTTTTCATGCTCGACAAAATTGCAAAATTGAATGCAACCTAAACATTTTGATCCTTTATTTTCTCCTTTCTACTGATGGGAGAGAAAAGTACTACGTAACGGCCTTCAGTGGAAAACTTTAAATGGGCTTGAGAGTTTTTTAAACAGCCCATTTTTAAGCTATTTCCTGGTAAAGACAGGTAAATCTTTAAGTACTCTGCATAAAATGAGACTAACTGCATGCCTCATGTAGCATTGACTGCAACAATTTCTCCCTTGACTACAGATCTATTGAAAGTGTAAAACCAAGTGTGCCTTTCTGTTGTCTGAAATTCCTTTTTCCTTCCAGCCAAAAGCCAACTACTCCACCAGATAATAACCTGGACCAGCTATTCAGACAGTGCTTGGAGAGCAGATAATGGCCACTGTCACGGTCTGTCAGCAAGAGCAGGTAATGCTGGTGTGTCACCTCATTGTCATACTGGTCAGCTGGGGCTGAAGCCATGCCAGGGCACGACAGATGGGCTGCAAGAACGCCGAAACTGAAATGACCAACCTTTTTGTTCATACTGACAATAGCAATTACCAAGCAGTTCATCTGTTTAAAACATCTTGACCATAGTGGTAAATATTTGTACTGAGAGTGCTACACTAGTTTGATTTTCTAAATTATATTGATGCTTTTTGATTAAAAAAAAAAAAGGCTACAAGAACTCAAGGAATGACTCAGAAGGGCGAGTGACAGATGTCTTTGTCAGATGTCTTGTGTTGTGTTTGGTTTATCATTCTTGCATTTTCTGACATATAACGCACCCTTATGCAAAAAAAACTGTGCTTTTCTTGCTTTTCGTCTATTGGATTTTGTCTTGTTTATGTGCAACTTCATTTTAGGCTCTTTCTTTGTGATTTTTTGAACCCACACACCAGAGACCAACTCCTCTATATCAAAAGATTTTTCTCTAGAGCGCGGATATCTCTCTCAGCTTGCACTCAGTTCTACAACGCACACAACTTCTACATTTCAATCTAACTCATTAAAGCTACTGTACCTCAGAGAAGGACTGCTGTGCACTCCTCAGAGCTGCAGCCACACTACATGAGGCCAGGATGCCTGCTGGCTGCTGCCTATAGTCATTGAATGTTGAGTGTAGAGAAATATCAAGTCCTCTGTCCATCCAGTGTGCCCTTGCACTTGTTCCTGTATCAGTGCCATGAGGGTAAATCTCTGGTTCGAAGAAGAAGAAGACGTAGAAGAAGAAGACATACTTTTATTAATCACAACACATACATGCTACAAGGGGAGACTGCACACACGACATGCTTAATGAAATTATTTTCTCCACATTTGGCCCATCCTGGTAAGTCCTTCCTACGCGGCAGACCAGGAGCGGTGGGCTGCCAGCCGACAGCGGCGCCCGGGGACCCAGTTCCTTTTTGTCACCATTGGTCAGGTGGTGATCTTCTTGCATGTTTAGTGGGGGTTTTTTATGAAGGATACCCCAGGTGAACACGGGGAGAACATGCAAACTCCGCACAGAAAGGCCCCCCCTTAAAGGGCAGCAGACACAGAAGGCATGGTGGAAGACACGCCCACAGCGCCCCAGGCGGGAATTGAACCCTGGACCTTCTAGCTGTGAGGTTACAGTGTTACCACTGTTCCACTGTGGCACCATTCCTCACTAATTCTGATTTTAAAATGAGAAATACCAATGCTTTGGTAGTCTATAAACGCCTCAATAACACGCACACACAGAGTGTTATTTAGTCCTATATCTGTACATATTATGTGATGATAGCAGCTCTTAAGACTAAAATGTGTGAGAGTACTGGATGCCTGGCTGCCAAATCAATATGAGTTTATATGATGTCCAGGCATCTCTTGCTCCATTCCTAACCCTTTAATCGAACTCATATGCTTCCCCTGCAACAAACCCTGTGGATCACTTAGGACTAAACGTACTGTAAAATGAAAAGAAATTGGCCTTCAGGGACAGATTGGACAAGGTCACATTCTCAGAAAACGTACAGAAAAAGCTAATAAAGAAACTAAGCAAGTGTGGAGATATACAGTCGAGATGAGCTGAGCACACTCACACAGAACAATACGAAGATGTGACAGATTCCACACTGGTCCAAATCCATGTGAATATGCTGCCTGAAAATGGTCTGTTGAACACATTTTGAACTACCAACTCTGCTTAAAATGCTTTAAATGGGCAGAGAGGGAGTGAACTGAATCTGAAACATAACTCTGTACCATCATGTACACACATCTTGGATACACAGTTTGTGTGTTAGGCATGAGATAGATTTGCATATTTTGAAGCAGTTTTATTCTCTTGAGAGAGACTCACTAGCTGAGCCCGTAATCCCTGAGCCTGAATCCTTAACTTCCTGAGTAAACTCAGCATGTGGCTACACATTTATGACACCCAGCTTCCCATCAGCAAACCCTGGATCCTCTGCTTCTTGCTGCAGTTCATTTGAGGGACTGTGTCCAACTGGGCCACAGTTTAAAAGAAGAAGGCCACGTTTGTAAAATGTGTAAAAATGTGTGACTCATACGTAAAACCCTGCTTCTTGGCAACAATAACATTATTAATACTTAATTGCTTACTTAATATTGTGTACCCAAAAACAACTGTGTATATTCTAATATGAAACTATTTCAATAAATAGCTGCTATCTGTAATTCAAAGGAGCCTGGAGCTACAGACAGATTATGAGACAATGGGCTCCTGGACACAGATATGTGTTTCCCTTCCACCATGATTAACTGGTATTGTAATCTCTACCAGAAGTCATCCCACTTTTACTCTGTATTATACAACAAAAGAGGGTAAATGTGTGTCTGGTATCATTCCATTAACATATAAGAGTAAAACAGGGGCACATTATCTTCAGCTCCACATGTGTTGTCTTTTAAGTGGAGGTTAAGGTTCAGCATCACTGCTCACCCTGTAAGTTCCATACAGCCTCTTTATTCATGTGTCTTCCAGCCACAGTGCAAAGCAAACAGGTCACTCTCACTAACTGACCTGCTGTGCTAGAGTGTTTACTGTTCTCTCTAAGCCCTGTAATCTGACCTGTGTGAGTGAATCTGCCACCCAGCTGCCATAAGCTGTTCATAATTAATAATAGTTATTTTCCTGCATTATTCACCCTCACATACAAAGACAATTTGTTCCAGGTTAACAATTCATTTATGTTTGTTGACTTTCAGCTGTTAAAGCCGAGCTCTTAAATGAAGAGGTGCACTGCAGCGCCCGTCCACCTCAGGACAGAAAGACTAACTTTGCATCCTGACAGGACATGTCTCCGTGCCACAGCGGCTAAACGCGGATGACAACCGAGCCACCGGCTGAGATTTATGGTGAAGTTAGCACATCATATTCTGCTCAAATAATCATAGATGCCCCCGCACTTCAAACTTTTTTTTTCTCCCCAATTGAGCCTGTGGCTTTCTGCTTTGGCACAATGTGCACTTTGCAACTTTCTCTTAGTGATGGATTTTTTTTCTCTCTCCAATCGATTTTCACTCTCCATGGCTGTTATTTTGTTCCTTTGAGGTTTGCCTCTGCCAAGAGCAAGGCCTGCATGACCCTGTTGTTCTTGCCCTACAACATCCTTCTATCTATTATCAGTTGTGCTCGCTGCGCTTTAAGAGCTCCATTCACTTCAAGAGTAGATCCACTACACTCCTGACTTCTTGTTAGATTCAGTTAAGATCCACTCTTGTCTTAGCCTGAAGTGTTTCACCACCTGTGTTCGGCTAGAAAACCCTGACTTCCCTCTTGCAGAGTGCTACACTGCAAAGACTGTAACACCTTGACACTCTCAAAGGCAAAAGCTGATCATTCCTGTGGGTGTCTCACATTATCTGTGGCAGCAACAACATCAGCCAATCTTAAGCTTGCTTTGTAACACAAGCCTCTTTATGCACTCTAAAGCTCTTATCACACCCAATCTTAAACCTCAAATCTGCTCTTCCTCTGTGCAGTTCATGTTCCACCTTTTTTTTTCTTCATTTTGTTTTCTCTTTTGCAAAGGAAGAACATTTTCTTACTGTTTTAATTGGACACTTTCCCATGTTTTCAGCAGCTGGAAGTGGCTGGTGAAAAAAATACACCTACCAGGACCTATGAAGCTCACTAATTAGCATGTCGTAACTTGTTTGTTTAATCCGTACAGAAACTGGAGTGTAAAACCTACAGTTTTTTCATCACCTCAAGGTTGCCAGGCAAACAGTCACTGCACGGCCAAGAAATGGTCCAGCACATACTTTTTTTTTTTTTTTTTAACTTTTTTTGTCTGGATTAAACAGATGAAACATGCTAATTCATAAGCTTTAAAGGAGCTGTCACCTTTGGACAGAACTAGGCTAGCTGTTTCCCCCTCCTTTCAGTCTTTGTGCTAAGCTAAGCTAACCAGCCTGTAGCTGTAACAGACAAGCATCTCTCTGACAGCAAATGAATGTTGAACTATTCTTTTAAAAAATGAACTAAAAAAGTACTAACATGAACTAATAAAGTAAATACCATTTTACCAGATTTTTCTAAGCAGGACACAGTCTTTGGTGATTTGCCTGTAGCCAGTTCTACTTTGCACATCACTGAGAATTCTCACGATTGCGTAACATTTTGCAGAAAGTGGGTGTTGAAGTAAGAGCTGATCACTCCTTCACTTCACTTTCAAATGATTTGCAAATCAATTTTAATCTATCTATGGGTGGATGTATTCTGCACATAGAAGTTACATCATAACATGATGGATAGAAAACACTTTTTACTGGCTTTTTTAAGAGAACAGAACTGGAGCAGAGCTGACAGAGTGAACCCAAAAAGAAGTGTAACTTTAAAGATCACTGAGAAAATAGGTCTGAATGAAGAATGATCCCCTGTTTCTCTCTGACTGTCTCGTCCTCCCTCTGTGCGCTTCCAAACTCTTCTTGGGTTTGATACTTTATGCTGTTACACTCACCAGCTTCACACGCCAAACGGCCGGCGAACCTGAAACGAGCACTAAGCTTGTTTTTGTTTGTTTATAAATGCAGGCAAAAAAGGAAATATGCAAAAAGACGTGTGATGAATATTGAGTAGTTTTAGGCTTTGAGCAACATATGCCTCATCTTGTGTTTAAATGCATAAATTAGTATGTAAATGCAGAGCACTTGTGCTTTATCTACTTATGTGTCAGTTATCTGGTTCATTACTGGTTGGTCAATAGCTTCATTATCACACTAAAGACATGACTTTCCTCCAAATTAAGGAAGCATCTTTCAGGTTGGACAGTGCGTTGCTCATACCATGATCTATGGGGTATTATTCAAATTATTCTGTGCAACTCTCTGAAGCGTCTAGAAAGTACATAGTATATACCAAACAATGAAGGAGTGAATATTAAATGAAGACTCTCTGCACTAAGACAACAGACTGGCTTTGAAGCTTGATGTTGTCCTGGATATGGAAAAATAATTTGACTGAAAAGTGTCCTTATTTATTGTCTTATTTTATTACTGTTTATTGTCTACACACTGTCTAAAGTTGGCTTTGGATCTATGTATGCTGTGGATTAGGCCACTTCATTATGACACTTGCTTGTGGTAAGATTCTGTAATTTTCAGTGTTTCTGGATGTCACACTGAGTAATAAAAAGGGGAGGTGCACCAATTAGCAAGGTTTACATGGCTACCTGTAGGAGGAACACAGGTTGCAGTGTTGGTTCAGGCGGGTGGAGTGAGGTGGGTGCACACCTCACTCCATGCTGGCTGCAGGAACAACTGACAAGCCTAAGGCTGTTTTATGTGTGTAAGTTTCTATGCTGTCAGGATTGAATGTGTGTGGAATTTATTGTTTTCATGTATTTCAGACCTGTTTCCCTGCTTGGTTAAAGGTGGTTGGTAGTCAGTAGGAAAGTATATTGACATACCAGGTATTTTTGAGTTTTGTCATGCAGTTTTCAAGATTTTATCAGTATATATTTTAATGTTTTTGTAATAAAGTGTTCTTAAGAGTGTTGATATTTGTTTCCCTGCAGAGCATCTGTGATGCACTAGCTGCTCTTGCTGTGGGACTATTTTCGTTGTTTGCTTTGTTGTTTTTTGGGGCGTTTTTTTCTGTCTAGTCCACACTGGCAAGCGAGCCGGAAGCAGGCAAAAAGATATGGGCATATGGGGTAGACTAGCTTTCTTTATTTTCATCTGTTTGTTTTCTGTCCCTGTTAACAATAGGTAGCGCCCTGAGTTCATTCACTAGATTCCCTAGTTTGCTTTAGTTAACCCTTGTTACAGTTTTTACAGTGCAGTTACCAACAACTGTCAATTAAGTGTCTTATCTTATTACTATTACTAGTTTTACACCTAACAAAACACACAGCAACTACGTCCTCAGCAATTAAGAAAATAATAACAAAATCAGGAAATAAGATTAAATTCAACCCAAAATAAATTACAGCAAACCAAGAAAATTAGCTGTCTACTGACCTTTCTGGGAAATAACCAAATTCACATCAACACAAATGAATTGTATTTAGGCTGCTTTAACCCATCTGTATTACTATGTTACTGACATGAACATATTAATATCAACAAACACTTTTACTCTGAGGAAAGCATGAATTTTGAACAAAGTGAATAGAAGACTAGTGTTAGTAAATAAACCCAGTAGTAATGACATTTAAGGCAGATTAAATTGCCTGAGGGCAACATTGTCAATCTGCTTGCTTCCCACATCATTTATTAACTTTACTCAGGTCGAGTCCCAGCGAGGCATTCAGGGCAGGCTTCAGATATGTTGTGGTTGTAATTGGCTGCAGTGACAATAATCACATGGAATGTGTTAACTCATTTAATGTGCAAGGCGTATTAATTACACTATGCACTGATGTGCTCGTGAGCCCGTGCCCTGTTAGTGATAGCTGGGAAATCAACTGTGAGAAGATCAAGGTGGGAGAGTCATTGTAAAGCTGGATTTCTGTGATTAAAAAAGCCATTCCTTATGCCAGTGACCTGCACATAAAGGTTTACAATAGATGTTTTCACCACATCACTGCACAGGTGAATGTCAATGTGGAAGTCTGGATACAACCTTTATATTCAAACTCTGAAGACAAATTTTCAGTAAATTGAATGCAATCAAAATTATTCATTTGTATTAATATGACGCAGCTTGAATGTTTATTACATTACATTGTTAACAGGTTTTTCTTTGACACTTGATATCATCCATTCAATGATGTCTTGCAATGTGTTTACAGCTAAAGGTCAGGTGTGTATTCCTTCTGAATGAGACATGGACAGATCTGCCTTTGTGCTGCACTCGTTTGTTCTGCCTTTCATCTGGTGTGAATCAATAATTTCAATGAGTTTGATTGCTTTAACTCCTGACAGGGTGATTCTGGGACTTGTTAACTATTATCTAGTACTATGTGACCTTGAAATAAGTTTGACATATAATTACAGTTTCATATTAATGCTGTCAGTGGAGGAACTGTCATTGTTACCAACGGTCTGCACAGACGCATGAGTCAATAGATAAATGTTAAAAAAAGGACTCGTCTTTTCTAACAGCAGCTCAATATCTACAGGCCTCAAATAGTCATCATCATATTCCAAACCAATAAAAACCCAATCCTCCCCAGTCGATGCTACAAAGAACCTAAATTAATTTACTGCCATGCTTCTCACCACAGATACTGATCAATATGCCCCAGGTTGTGCCACATAGCCGAGTACAGGATTTTCAGTGTATTGACTCTGGTGTAATGACAGCACTTAGAGCAGCTGAGAAGCTGGCTGTGCTGTGGAAAGGGAGGGAGATGAGGTCGACACACTTAGGCTTGAGAATGGCCGGGAATCCAGCAGCTTCAATTTGACAGGCTTGATTTGATTTGGTGTGTGCGAGATAGTGGTCTCCACAAAACTGCTCTCAGATGCAATTCACAGAGACAACACCGCCCAGCCCCTCTCCTTTATGTCAAAGTTCTGGGGAGAATATAGAAGTGCGAAAAGCCTTTGTAAAGTCTCCTCTGATTCACAAGACATCCTTGGAAATTTTAGACTTTTAAAACATTGCCTGTATCATCACTTGTGCCTGACAAACTTGGTAAGACATGAGTAATGATTGATCTGATAAGTATCTTAAAAGGCACTTTTTCTGCTTTGTTCTTTTTAAAAGGAGCATTATAAAGGCTCGAGCGCACACAACAGCAGTTCTCGTGGTTTCATTTCCTCGAGAAGGTGAAAAATGGCTTCTGACACAGTGCTGCCAATCATAAATAGTCTGACGCTGTCCTGCTGAAAGCCTGAGAGAAGATTGCAGATAGTAGAGAGAAGAGATTGGAGGCCAGGGTGTGAGCAACAGCATGTTTAGCTGCAAGAAGGGCCTGTGGGGTGTGTTGTATTTCTCTGCTAATCTCTCACTTGCCACAACGCTTGATGGTGAGCCAAGACAGAAAGTTTTCTCCTGCTGCAGTCCCTTCATGTAAATTTGCAGCAGAGTCAGTTTCCAGGTGCCTCCTGGATCTGTTTGCATGTAGGAAGCAATAACATAGGGAGCAAAACGTAAATGTGGATCCTGGAAGAAAAGTGGCGTTTAAAAACCCCATTGATTGTACGTTTATTTGGCGTACGATTAGAAATATCCCTGCACCAACACTTCTGATGATATCAGCAGGCATTTCAGTCAAAGGTAAGCATGCGTGTGTGTACACAAGGGGATGCATACACATCTACATGCAATCCATTTCCATCTCTGCCACTGCACTCTGTATTTGTTCAAGTAAATTACATTGAAGATTGCTCTCACTGAAATGCAATTTTTTGTTGCCAGTCAACAGTAAAGCATCAGTGAAGGTCCAGAGAGAGCGAGATTTTTTCCTTTGTAGAAAATAACATTCAAATACCTGCCATTTGTTTCATCCATTCTCTGTATGGTACTTATTTTCAAAAGTCATTGTGCTTGTCTCACAGTTCAGCTTTACAGTTACAATCTTAACTGTGTTTACTATGATTAAAATGCTGCACAGATAAATTGTAGATTATGCGGCAAAAAAGTCCCTTCGGGTATAGTTTTAAGTATCCATCCAGGCAGCCTCTTGATTAAGAGCAAAACATGGAAAAGCTACTTTCAGACTAAAAGTGGCAGCAGGAGTGGTTGGTGTTACTTGGTATTGGTATTATATACCAATGAAAATAGAAAATGATCCTCTTTGAGGCACAGTTGAAAAAGTTATAGGTTTCTTGTCTATCACAATTAAAATGTCTCACCAGGCTGCAGAGAGGGCAGCAGGCCAACACAAATTGATGCTGGGAGGTGCAGCTATCATACTGTACATTTAATTCCAGGCTAACTATCAATAGAAGATTTTCTATTAGGATTATTTAATGCAGAACAGTTGATGATAACTGAGAGAAAAGTCCTCCTCAATGCTGGAACAGTTGCATCACAAGCTCAGAATGAATAGTGATGGTCTTTTAAACTGTAAGTGGAAGCCACTTGGGAGTCTTAACAACCATAAAGCGTAGTGCTAATCAATGTCTGAGCGACATCCCATGGGTTTCCATCAAGATGCACGCGAAATAATGAAAGCTAACACAGAGGCAAAATTGGATGAAATGTTTTTCTGTGGCATAGAGTAAATTATGTTTGCTTCTCATTATACGCTGCTGATACACAGCAACACAATGTGACGTAAACCTGCAGCCATTTCCTGTCAGCTTTTATATTGTCTGCTCCCGTATCACAGAGGTGTTTCCTAGAAAAATCCCTCAAGCACACAGGAAGTGATGTAACATTTCCAGCTTTATGGAAAGCCTGAAGCAAGGTCTTTGATTCCCCCAATAAAGTCTTGCCAACTTTATTTATTTAGCACCCATATTTCCTGTAACAGCACCATGTTAGAAGAACCTCTCCTTTATTAACCTTATTACTGCCTGTGTGAAGAGACGTGGAAATGCCTTAACACCAGCTGAAATTTAATTCAGAGAGAGAGAGAAAATAGTGCAGTGCAGAAGTCAAACTCAATTTCACATTCAAACTGCCAGTCATCATAGTATCATAGTGCTGAGCAGGTCGGCTGATTGAGGAGGATCCAACTCAGTACAAGAACACCATATCAAAGATTATTTTTCATTACTAGATTACTTTTGACCACTGATATCTACATATTGATTTCATGATGTATTTAAGAATTTCAAGTCTGTCCAAAAAGTTAAAGTTGCCTAAACCTCCTGTGACCTTCATCATGATGGGCAGCAGATGAGAAAATGCCTCAGGAGTCATTTTCAAAACAAATCATATGAGCGGCTTTGGAACACTTGTTTTGTCTTGTAGGTATGAGTACTTGTTGAAATCTTTCTGATACTCTTACCAGTGGTAACATTATCAACATCAGCAACTTTGGTAAGGAGGCCATGAGCTGAGCTGCAGTCGACATGAACTTACATCTCCTGAAACCTTAAAGCCAATCGAGGCAAAGTCATGTGAAAGTGCAGCTAAATAAGCCAAAATCCATCAGGAGTTGGCCTTACTGGGAGCGAACATGCATCATGTTAAAGGAGAGACTATTCAAAAGTCTGGGATAGTTTTTATAATCCACCGAGGTACAGATTCAGCAGCTTGGAGGAAGTGTTTCTAAAAACAACTTTGAAAGACGAATGTGTGTGAAGTCAATTTAATCCGAGCATTGGAGGAACTTGTAAATTTCCACAGTATCCCCAGCATGCAATCAATTTCCCCCGCAACTCGTCTTCATCCTTGATTCTTTATCATTCTTATCCCATACGTGGCTCATCTGGCTTCCTCTTTGATGTCACTTTGCTGCTTTGTGGCTTTCATGCAATCAATCCTGAATCAAATCCGCTCAGATGTGTTTGCTGGTTGCATGAGAGACAGTCCAGAGAAAGGACTGCCATCATTTCAGAGGAGACTTCAAATATGCTTCATTCCTCCCGACAACCAGTACAGAAATAAATATTTAGATAGGAGAGCGTAACGTCTGACTAAAACTCATAACTCGAAAAGCATGCAGTGAGGATGAGGATGGATGTGGCATGAGCTATAAAAGTAACCATAGGAGTGTGGCCTGCAAACACACTCAAACACAAACACTTCAGTGTGAATCTCCGGAGATATATTTCAGCAAATTTGTCTGTTTCATGAAATGCCAGCTCCTTTCTTCAGCCATTGTTTATCAATTTTTATGGCTCATTTTGGTGCTCTCTGGGCTTCTTTTATGCCGAAACAACCTCAATCAATTCTGTTTGTCAGCCTGACACTCTGCGAACGTAACCTTACAGCAGCAAATCCCCCCTTCCAGCAACACAAAACCACCTGACAGCTTGTATTACAGCGAAATTGTGCCAGCCACTTCTTGGACATGGCATTTGAAGGAATAAGCAGTTGATTATCACTTGTGAAAATGCTTTTCTTTCAGCTTTCTTATCAGTGTGAGGATGACCTTCAGAGCTGCGCGGAGGGAGGGGGAGCCATCAGAATAAATTACCGGCTGCTGCCCTTGTCAAAGAAGTCCTGCTGGTGCTTGTGACAGGGGTGTGTGTTATTCTCTTTTGATTTCTCTCACGCTTAAACACACACTGCTTCTACTTCTCACACTGAAGGCTACACTTATTAGTGTATGCCAGGTCGGCACGTACTGGATGTAAATGAGGCAGAATAAAAAATTATAGGTATAGATTAACTCATAAAACAGCTGAATATATTACTTAGGAAAAGAGACCTGAATCTATGTTGTGATTTATCACCATAGAGGTGGAACAAAGGCAGAGTAAACAGGGGGAAAGAAAGTCGAAGTGATTACCCCGCCTGCTCCAACCCCCTGATATGCTGGGTCACAGTCATCATTGAATGAGTAGAGGAGTCAAGGCTCCCACAGTGCCCATCCTCTAAATCCCAGCCCTTTCTGTCATAACTCACCCACATCTCACTCACTGTCTGTCACATCCACATCTCACAGTCGCATCGATTCTCTTTTTTTCTGTCCGCCTCTCTCAGGCTGCTCCTGATCCCCGGAGTAGATGACCACATTTTAAAGAGCAATAACTAAGATTTTTATTGTCCCCAGAGCACTAAATGACCACCATCCATCTGCGAGGGGGCTGACAGTGTTGTTGATCAATATCAATGACTGGGGGATCAGATCGCCAGGTGCTGACATTTCTCACTTTCTAAACGTTCTGCTCCATTTTGGAATCTAATCGCATTTTTCAGCTGCTCTGCGAGGTGAGCACGTTGCTGCAAGGGAGGAACTGGCAGGATGAAATGTTTGAGTTACCGAGGCTGAAAAGTGAAAGAACCCCAAAAATTGGAGCAGGGCTTTGACATTGATATCATGATTTATATCATTAGATACTTCTGTTGGATTCTGAAGAGGGAGCCTAAAAATCCAAGCCTGGGCTGTCGCTGGCATACAGCAGTCGAGCCCATGTAAAAAAGAGCTGATGGAGCAACACCTCGCTCACACCTAGAACTGACAGTCTGACCACCTAGCCATAGACTGTAGAAAGAAAACCCAAATTTGGGCAACAGGATGGAGCAATCTTTCCCTAACATAAAGCAAAATGCTTCTGTTGCTTATACATGAAAAGACACAGGACTCAGGGTATGAGCCATCTTTGCAACCTGAGTCTCTGGTGTCAAAGTCCTCCTTCCAGAAACAGACACTTTCTTCTCTCAAGAAAATGTTTCCAGTCAGCATAATTCAGGCTGTAATTACATTTCCCAGCACAACATAATTGTCAAAACAAATTAGAAGTACATAAAAGTCATTTCTGCTAGACAGGGCTGCAATATCTTTGACAGTACAACGTGTCATCTGACCACGTCTGAAGGCAAAAGTGTTCATACCTCATCTGAATGGCTACACTTAAAGCTTGGGCAAAAAGCCTGCTGTTGTAAAAGGGGGTGAGATGCAATAATTGTTAAAGATAAGGGCATGTACTTTCTGGTAGTGTCTCCTCAAAGTCATCCATGGTGTCGCAAAAAGTGACACAAGCAGATGTGTGACGGATGAAAACAGAAGGGCTCAAACTTTTTGAGGGTTATAAAACTTATGGGAAGCATTAATTATCAGGTTGTTCCCTAACAACTTCTCACAAATGTGTGCGTACGGTATTGTAAAGTGGTACCAAGTGATAAAAGAACCATCACCCAAACCCTCGGAAAGATTTCAATTTCTCCGGCAGTGCCAGAGAGCTGTCAGTGATGTAAAAACTCCAAAAAGTCTCAGCACCCCTTCTCAGTATGTGCAGCAGTAAAGTTACATATTCTTTATTGGAGACAATACAAGAAGTAATCTAAAAGTCTGAGCCAAAGTGCCGTGGAGATAGAGAGAGGAATGGAGAAACAGCACTTTTGATGTTTAATATTTTGCAATAAATGGCATCCACGCTCTTAACATATTCTGCAAACACGCGGCGAAGGAAAAACATCACTGAAATATTGACTATTTGTTATATCTCCATTCACAGAGACGGTACAGACCTTCTTGTATGACTACATCCAGGAAATTGAACAACCCTGCGGTGAAAGAAGTGGAGATGTCCCTGTGTGTCCTTATGTGCTTGCAAAGACAGACTACAATGACTGATTTATTGATTCTTGTCTTCTCCAACAAAGTTTTGATTAATTCCTGTCGAGGTAACTCGACCCCTGATGCACATTAATTCAAAACAGAGACGCTTGTCGACTGATAAAG
The DNA here is from genome assembly GCA_037975065.1 of Chaetodon trifasciatus. Classification (NCBI taxonomy): domain Eukaryota; kingdom Metazoa; phylum Chordata; class Actinopteri; order Chaetodontiformes; family Chaetodontidae; genus Chaetodon; species Chaetodon trifasciatus. The sequence continues at coordinate 8,920,554 of JBBMOE010000013.1, forward strand.
GAAAAGTGAATGTTTTATCTCCATTTTAATCCGTATTAATTAGTAATAATGTAACCCACAGCATTTTCATCCAGTCAACAGATACATCATTAAAATGTAATGTAAGCAGTGTCAGTCTTTTCAATAACTTAGTGTTCATAGATATTTCCTGAGAACAACATCCATTAAACCTGGAGTGGTAGCCAATGGTCTTGACAGTACTTCAGCTTAGAACCAGGATGTGAAAAAATCTACTGCAGCATATGAATTATTTATATATTTTTTCCAACTGTATCACAATGGTTGAATTTCTTCCAAACAGGGGATATAAGGCTAAGAATTTAAGCTGCTCAAGTCATTATTTTTTATCAACAGTCAGTCATGTAATGTGAAATAGGCCACTGAGCAGCTAGTGAAAACAGTGGAGCTAAAAAAGCTGATATTTCTGTCAAGACTTGGTGGAGACCAAAACAGAGCTGAAAGCAGAGTAAATATTGGACTGACATTCATCAAACATGGCTCCAAATGAATGGTAATGTTACTCCGAGTCCGCTGGATGTGTGAAAAGGCATTTGTATGTGAAAATGTTCGCACTGCCAACTTGAGCTGTTGTATGTCCATGTTGTGCTTTCGGTTTGGTCCGCTATCCTCAGGTGTCCAGAAAATCAGATAATACTGCTTTAAGATTTATTTTGTGTTGTTTCTTCAGTGTGATATTTTTTCCACAGCAGTCATCTGAAAAAGCAATGATTGACTGCTGACTTGCCAACACATTTGAAAAAAGTAGGTTGTAGTGTTGGTGTGCTGGTGTGATCAGAGGACGGAGATCCAGACTGTGCTATTATTCCTAAGAGAGGATTATAGGGTACTTTGCTTCATGTCAGTGGGTTTTCTACTGTTTCATGTGCTTTTTGAGCTGATGCACATGTCAACCATGTCAAAATCTATATATGTGCCTATAATTCAGAGCTTCTATGAGGCTGTAATTCATCTCAGCCCTGCTGACAGCCATCCAGCAGTTTGAGTGATTTCCCTCCTTGTTTTTAAAGTTGAGTAGCATCAGAACTAATTATATAATTACTGTTTTAACAATTTAACATCAAGGGCCTCACTGCCATTTTCCCATATTAACTCGTCTTTCCCAAGGAGGATCCATATCAACCGAGTCACAGTCTATTTCTTTAAGCTTAAATTAAAGGTATGTCTTTTTGCAGAAATAGGCTTTTTGGGGGAAAAACTGCGACATTGACTTTGACGTAATGAGCCACTGTTAATTGGCTATAAATGCAGTTATGATTGATAGTCTTAAAGAGATGGAGACAAGCTCTTAAGCTTGTACTAACAGGCCTCCTGCTGCTTTATTGCAGCACATCAATAACCCTGCAGTATCTCCAGCGATCTGCACTCACACTGTTGCTCTGTCCCCTTTCTTTCAATAATCAGATAGGGGCCTCCCAGGGCTCCCTCCTTGAGCAAGTTAACGCGTCTGTTTTGGGCTCCATCCTTTATGAACAGTTATCAATCTAGGCTGGCTTTTTCCAGCATACTTGTGATGAATGGACACAAAGAAAGTTTCAGAGAACACAGATTGCCCAATACAATATATCAAAGCTTTACAGGGGAAGAGACAGTCATGAATGGCTGCCGTAATTATTTGTCATTCCGAACATTTTCCCTTTGGATCAGCCCAGTGCCGACTGTTGATCTTATGTGCCTCTTTCTGACAAAGAAATTCCATTCATTTTGCACGCCAACAAAGCACAAATAAGCAATTTTGACAAACATGTGTTCCATGTTGTAGACACCTTTCCCAAGCAAACCACTGCAAACTCTGTGTATTCATGAATTTTAAATAATAAATGCCGAGCTGTTTATTTATGCTTGCCAGAGGGGCAAGAATCCAGTTCTTCGTTGGTCGCTAAAAGTTGTTTTCAAGGGTTTTTGTTGATCTGCGCATGTCTGACTTGCACTTCTGAATAATGAATAGAGATCTATTCTCGGATAGTTGCACCTTCTTTTCCGAGCATGACTGACAACTCTGTGACCAAAACAATGAGAAACCAATGAGAAACATACAGTATGATGTGAAAAGGCAAACTTTTAACAATCTGGTGGGAAACTTTCTGCATTTTATGAGTATAAATAATTCTGTATTCCAAGTGCCAAAGAGGTCAATTTGCGAACACATTCACAAATCTTAGTAAGGTACATATCTGAAAGATATGATAAAGCTACAGCTTTCCAAGCACCAACAGATACTCTGCAGCAATTGACTGCAGAGTTTCTGTAAGCACAGGTACTTTCATAACCCTAAACCTCCTTCTGAGGGTGATCCACAGAGAAAACAATGCAACCTCCATCTTTATCTTTTCTGTATTCACCTGGATCATGACAAGCATCTCAAAACCTGAATTCAAGCCTTAAAGAATATTACATTATGCGTCGGTGTGTATGTGGCAAAGGTAACTCAATGGGTGTGTGGGCCTACTAGAGTGAATGCTTGTTGTTTGTGTGTGTTTCCTTAAGCATGAAAAGTGCCTTAAAAATATCTGAGAAGATCTGAAAACAAATAGCTGCAAAGGTAGCAGGCCTAGCATGACAAGTATAGATAAGCGATTATGTGTTGGTTTCAGTGGAGCAGGTGATTCCTCAGCCCTGCAGGCAGGGGGTGAGACGTTTCAGCAGCGTGAAGAGACGGCACAAACATCAAAAACTCAGTGAGCTGGGAGCTCTGGCTACGCCTTGCAAGATCAATGATAGGGGTTACATCTACAGCTGTTCTCACAGGAGGTTTTGTTGCTAGAAGTGTGAAAAATGAATCACTCCACTGATCTGGTGTGTTCATTATGTCCACTTTTGATATGAAAAAAAATGCCTCATTGGTAAACATGAGACAAGAGCCTAGAGGAGATTAGAAGAGGTCATTGAAAATGCAGGTAAACAAAAGTCTTGAAATGGAACAGTATATTAATTTCACTGTGTCCCTTTTCATGGTTTGTGAATGGGAATAGTAATGTAAAAAATAATTAGAAAATCCATTTGTTAACATGCGACAGACAGCATTTTTTCCTTGCTGCGGTACCTTATCATGTCCCGTTGATGAAGATACAAACCTGCTGTCAGCATGACCCAACATCCTCCATCCTCCCACTGCGACAAAACTTAAGGCTCACATGAATAATTTGTCCATCTGGGAGCTGTCTATTTAGCATAACTGACTCATCTATCTGAGCATGAAGCATGGGGATGGATTAAGATTGCCACCAACACACAACTCAACCTCTTGCAAATTTTCTGGGTGATTTTACACCAAATAGCTTTACTGAGAGGTTATGTTTTCTCCAAGTTCACAACGACATCAAATTGTCTGTGAAGATGCCACCCCCTGATATATGAATAACTGATCCATCTCAGGATGAAAATAAGATGTATGGCACTCAGTTGGTTTCCATATGGCAGCATTGCTGGATAATTACTCCGTAATTACCTTGAATGTTTGCACTCTGGACCATTTGCCTCGCCAGCTGTCATTGCTGAGGCATCTGCTGGATATCACAGCGTGCAGTGGCTCACACCTTAGTCCCCCTTTGACCACCCAGAGCCACATGCTCATTAACTAACACATAAAAAGTACAGGCAGAAGTGCCGCTACCTCCCCTTCAAGCTTATTCGTTCCTTTACCCACTGGTGCTCTCAATAAATGCCATATCTTCATGACTTAATAGGATCTTCAGCCACATCGCATCTCTGTGAGTTCATCCTTAATAAACAGAGGCGGCTGCCTCTTCAGCAGCAGGTTGAACTGAGGTCCCCCTGCCAATCAGTCAGGAATAGGAATGCCATCGTTGAACACTAATGAGTAAATTATTGAATACTGATACACTGTCTCACCTTGTCTCACAAGGACGCTTACAGGAGATTTAAAGAAATTAAGAGAAATACACACCATCCGCACAAACCCTAATGTCACACATCTCTAATGCCTCACATCTCAGACCAAAAAAAAAAAGATACAGTGAGGAAATAGAAGCTAGCTAGCTAATTCTTGTCTTAATTGTTGCTTGAAAGACAGTAAAGTCATCAAATTCAGTGCCTATTTTCCAAGTTACTGCAGCAGTCATATTTCACAGGACCCGTGAGTGTAGTTTTCATGGGAATACAGCCTATGAGGTTTTCATCATACTGAAGTGAATCTAGTGGTTAGTGGGATGATTCCAAGGGCCCTGAACTGACAGGGGGTCTGGAAATATTAATTATTAGAATCATTTCTTATACAGTTTTTCTCCACAAAAAGTGCCCATGTAGTACCCTAGGAAACCTACATGTTAGCATTTTGTTAATTGTATCCTGTTGAAGCCAGATGCAAGCAAGCTACAGTACAGTAATATGACTCTGGTGGTTTGATTTCATTCAACATAGGTCAACATTATTGCCCTTGTCATGCAGATGCATCTCCAGCAAACCCACCATCCATCCTCTCTAATCCTACCCAGCTCTCAGCTGAAGGAGAAGAAGGTGAGCTGTGTTGATGGATGATGGAAAATACCCGTCTTTAGGGTAAAGTTAAACCCTCCTCTTTTTCCTCCTCTACCCAGAGCAGATATCACTCAAATAACTGATTATTATCATGAAATAATAATAATAATAATAATAATTATAATGATGATGATGATGATGTGTGTAAGGTAGTGCATTTAATTCTAACCCTAATTGGATAATCACATTCCTCTCTGATGCTATATTATAGTACACCTCATACAAAATCATAGTATTAGTATTCAAATAGCAAGTGCAGACCTGCTCAGTGCTCTAAGCCATTAGAAAATGTTTGCAGTTGAAATAATGATGTCGATACTATTATAGGATACACTATATAATATATACATGTGTTCTACTAACCTACATGGGTGACTAAGGGGACCCATATTCTTTAATGGGATCCAAAGTCTCTGGCGGCACCCCTGTCAAGGTCCCGCCTTAACGATTGTCTCTCATTTTGATGAGCTGTCTCATATGAATGCATCTAGCCTGAGGCTGAGGTAAGTGCCATCAATAAAGACACCACAAGCACTGTCGCTGAACACTGATGATCTGTGGTACGTGAAGCAATGCTGATATTCACACTGGTATTGAGTTCAGATTCCCGGAGAAAACACCCCAAAAATGTCCCCAAACACCAAAGAAAACTAGATTTATGCTTTTGCAACATACTGTATGTGCAATGTATCCATTGTTAGGTTTAAATTTGATGTTTTAAAAGGTGCACATTGCACCTGTAATGTGTCCTTTTGAAAGAATGAATGCTCAGCTGTGTCAGAAGAGCATAAACTGCTTTCAGTGCTTTTGACTGTGTCGTGTGCTGCTGGATGATCTCAGAGGCATCGCTGGCTCATATCTGACAAGCATATCTGATTCGCATTTTTAAGACAGTGCACTGGTCCAGGGACAGGTGTAATCTGTTAGGATTTCTTTGCTGTCAAGACTGTAGCTGCAGTTTCACCTAAGTCAGTTTTGCAGCTGTCAGATAAGCCATGCATTAATTTCTCTGAGCAATGCTGCTTCTGCTGTTTGTAATTTGCGAGTGAGGGATTGCCAACCTGACGGTTTTATCTCTGAAAAATCACATCAACCCCTTTAATCACTCACAAAGATGTGAGATGTGTCCTCCTTCTTTTCAAGCAATTATTTTGAGAAAAGCTAGTTAGCTAAATAATTTACTTGTTAGAGCCTTTTAGGAAAACACAAATGTATTTCATATAAAACATGCACAGCAAAATATCTTTAGTTTTATATTTCTCTTTTTCTTCTGATCAATAATTCATCCAAAGACAAAATTTCCACATGTTCATAAACTTATGCCAGAGAGATGTAACGTTGTGCATCATCCCAGATAATGATGCTAAATCATCTTCTGTTTCTGAATAATATTTCAGTCAATAGCTGCTTGAATCCCAGCTGTGCAGAAATGCTTGTCAATCTAGAGGTAATGTGCTTTGGGGCTGAAATCTTATCAAAGAATCAGTGGGAATCAAATGACACCCAGCCTTTTCGTGATGTTTGAGAGAGCTGACGCACTGCAAACAACTTTAAGCAGAGGAAGAGTCTCTCATTTGTTCTATTGATTCTCAATTTGTGAGGCTTTACATATTTATACAGTCTGTGACTGCACACGCCTAATCGCTCAGGCTGGGAATCAGATTGCCAATCACATCACTTGTTATTATACCCTACACGTTGTTGCAGGAAATAGTCAATGTGTCACAGCATGGGCAGAGCACTGCTGAAGAAATGCAGACAATCTCCTCACTGTGCTCCCGATGAAGCAGAGGAGATGTGCAAAACAATATCGTTTGATTTCCCCACAGTGCAGCTCGCAGGCATGCCAGCCTGATTCTCCACAGTCTCTGAGGATCAACACTCCAGGGCTCCTCCAACCATTGGACTCCTTCTGAAGTTGTTATGCGCCATTTTAAAACTTAAAAAGTTCAGAAAAAATCTTGGAACTTTCCAGTGTTGTAGGTTGACTGAAACAGCTCAGCTTAAGGAGTTACTTGCATTCTTAGGAGTTAAATGAGACTGACACTACTCTCATGTCTGTATGCTAAATGTGAAGCTGGAATTAACAGCTGGTTAGCTTAGCATAAAAACTAAAATAGTCCAATGCTGCGCCAAACCAGCATCTCTAATTTTTTACTAATTAACATGTTGTATCTCCTTTGTTCAAGCCATGTGGTGACAAGAAGATGCCAGGAAGTCAATGCAGCAGACGCAGAAATTGTCCCAGCAGGAAAGTCCTCATAGAAGCATGACTTGTTTTAAGATTTCTGTTTGTGCAGGCTAGCTGTTTCCCCCTTGCTCCCAGTCTCTATGCCAGGCCAGAGACTAAGCACTAATGAAATAATATTAATAATAATGTTACCCAAAATAAAATGTTTGTTGAAGAAAATAGACCATTTCAAAACTGGACACTCTAGAAAACGACCTGCAGAGGTAAGTCTATGCTGCACTGACTTTATCTGCTCGTCTCATAACAATTGGTTATGTGAGACAACTTCAAACTATTCTGAAGTATTTTTAGTTATATATTATATTCGGAACATACCAGAACGATCGAGGTAGCTTCGTGCTCAAAGAGAATGCAAAAGAGGAATGAGTCAAGGTCACTGGTGCTGAAAGAAATCCTTTTGAAATGTTAGCATACGGCTTCAGATGCTGATGTGTATAAAAAGAAAACTGGAAAAAATAAAAAGAAATGCTCTGAAAGGCTATGTTTATCCAGTGACTGCAGTAAACGTATAAATGTATATGGTCTTAAAGAAAAAAGTGTTGGATATTCATTTCACCAGCACTGTCTTTACTTTTCTGGTCTTCATACGTGGCCACACACATGCTATCTGGCATCTTGGAGGATTAATGGTCGCATGTATGAAATTGAAGGTTGTGCTACAGAGCAGAGGTCAAAGTAAATTACAAATAGCATGCTGAATGAAAGTGTGAGGGTTTAATGAAAGAAATTATAAGCCATACCTGAACTGAGGCGATGAAAGTGGATGAAAGGTAATTACAGTTCATTAGAAAAAGTGCTTTTGGAGCAGAACTCTGATATTCCCTTTCAGGGAAATTAGATTTCAGGAGATCAGTGTGACCTGGTCTTCTTCTTTTCATGAGAAGTCACTGCCTCTTTCCGTTCGTTTGATTCCCTCAAACCCCTCCAGTTCTGCAGCAATTAATGCTCCACTGAAACATTTTAGATGTTTGCCTTTCAATGGGAATTCATGTCCTGCTAAACACTGGAGCAATAATTTGACTGTGGAGAGGGAAACTGCACATCCTGCACTCTCTCTAAAAAGCATCAATACATATATAACTTTGAACCTAACAGGCAGCAAAATAACCACTTCCCAGCAACTTAACCACAGGCGTGTAATTTAAATGCCCCATTCTGACTCCATTTAACCAGTGAAATTATCACAGACAAATGCTGGAGTCAGACTACCACTCTCCTGCTGGCTGCTGAGGGTTCACTTATCCATTTGAATGCATTAAAACAAGATGTGTCACCTGATTATGAAACAGCACACACTGTTTTTCAGGCTGTGAGCTCTCATCCTTACCAAGATACACCCTACAGAGACATCCCTCAAAGGAAGGAAAAGAGATTTGTTTGGGATGTGACAGAAAAATCAACCCATTTTAAAGAGTAACATTGAGCATATGGGAGATTCTTGGATAGCAGTCGAAACATAAACTAGTCTTTTATTTCTCCTCTTTGGAAGGCCTTTCTTGGAAGCTGCAGCATCAGCAAGAAACGGCACACTAAAAAAGGGACATAAAACAAACCCAAGTCTATTAAGTCAACCAGGAGCTTGCTGAAATAGAAAAAAATACCAAGTTGATGCAGTATTTAAATATTGGAAATCGTGCTGTAGAATCAGTAGGGACAGCTTGTTTTTTAAGTATCAAACTCTTTAAAAACATGATGAAAGAAACATGATCAGAGAAAACAGGCAAACAAACAAGCTGACACCCTGGCGTCACGTCTGTCTGTAAACTCCTTGGACAATTATCATAACCTGATTTGCACTGTGATTGTTGTGTTGTGTGGTGAGCATTATTCTCAGTGTACATCTCTGCGTCTCGTGCATCATGTCCATCGTTTTATATTCCACCTGCGCGCTTTGTACAAAGCACACCTCAAACAAAGCTTGTCAGTGACAACAACCCTCCACCATCTGCATCATTTTTGAGCACATAGTCGGTCTGTGCAGGGAATTATCTCCCCTATAGGTGCCATTTTCGTGCATGGGGATCAAATCATCCAGCACTTACTGTATAAGGCCATTTCTTTAAAACCTATACAATGACAGAATCATAAGGTTGTTATAGAATGAGCTTTTCACATCCCATTTTCTGTTGTGATTTTACTAGAAGCATTAATACTCATTATCCAGATTCCAAGCATGCTGTGCCCTGAGGACATGCACACAACGCCTGCTACTGTACAGGGTAATTACTAGTACTACTAATTACCAAGTACTACTACTAAGTTATCCTTTATTGAGCCACAAAGGGAAATTCATTCTCTGTATCATTAAGTATTGGAGCAGTGGGCGGCCACTGAGGTGCCAGCTCCAGTTTGAGGCCAGTGCCTTGGTCAGTCCTCACTTGGTGGGGGAAACCAGAGCACCCACGACATTCTTGGTGTGAGGCGACAGTGCTAACCACTGAGCCACCATGCAGCCCAGTGGAAGAAACATTCAGATCTTTTCCTTACAGCTGCTCTAATGAATAATTTTATGTTAACAATCAGTCAGTTATTTGTCAATTTTTAAGAGAGTGCACCTCACATACAGCAGTGTGTCTCACTGTCACTCTTCTGCGACTACTCGTTGCATATAGGGCACACTGTACAGTGTTAAATTGAGTATCTGTAGTATATAGTTTAGAGAATTTTACAGATCCAAGATGAAACTGACAGAAGGAGTTAGAGTAAAAGGGTGCAGTTACAAATCCGTCTGCTCCTTCAGCACCAGGGACAGCTCCATGGATTTATCAATAGACAGGCCGGTTAGGCTGCTGGTATTTCAGAGCCATGGTCAGGGCCATAGATTGTAAGTTGCACAAACCAGCTGATAGATAAAGAATCAATGAGTCAGGCAGACTAGATTAACATATTCAACTAAACAAACCATCTGTGGGGAGGGAGAGGGTAGATGGCAGATTTTGGTCATTTTGCCTGTTTCAGAGTATATTATTATTAGACATTACAGATAGATAGATAGATAGATAGATAGATAGATAGATAGATAGATAGATAGATAGATACACACGCTGGTGTCTGTCATTGGTTCATTGCAGTTCCAAGACATCTGCAGACATCTGAGCAAGTTTAAGAACTTGATTTTTATTGGAAGGGATCTTTAATCTGGTATTATATTTTACAAGCTTATCAGATGTCATACTGTATATGTAAAATCTCAAACTGCAAAGTAATTAGTTGTCAATAAATGCAGTACAATGTGTCCCTCTGAAATGTCATGGAGGAGAAGTACAAAGACACATAGCCATGTAAAGTACAAGTACATCAAAACTCTACTTGAGTACTGTCATTGAAAAATGTACTTTGTTAAGTCCCACCTGAAACATACAGGAGAATTGTGCTGCAGTTGCTGTGGAATAAGCTTTTATATGCAATTTTTTTTAATCGTTATTTTACCAGGAGCATTTTTCATACCCATAGTTCAAATTTCAGGCAGGCTGTCTGGTCTCTGAGGCGCTCTTTTACCCCAAGGCCCTGCACACATCCCTTGCTAATTTCCTGAAGTGTTAATCAAGGTGAGAAACTCGGATGAAAAACCAACCAGCCACCAGGCAGAAAGATCCCAAACACCTTAAAGTCATGGCGCTGTTTCTTTCTTTCCTTCCCCTCCACACATTCGCTCTCCTCTCCAGCTTGTACCCCCTCCTCCAGTCCCTCCTTCATGTGAGAGGCTTGCTCCTCTGATCTCCTGCCTGCGATGCGAGGCCCTGGGCACACTTGGCCATATCAGTCCCATGAGGCCCCCATACTGTCAAGCTCTCGCGGGGCTGTCCTGCCTCTTATCCTCCTTCAAACCATCGCCATTCAACAATGCTCATTCGAAGGAAGTTCATTCCTTACGTAGGCTGGTTTTTAATTATTTATCCTCCGCTGAGCTTCCAATAACATGCAGGGAGCTCATCCGTTTCCGCCATGTTTGACAATGGTGATCAGTGTTTTTGCCACCTTAAATGCTAATAGTTGTCACTCTGTATGTAATGCAGCTCCCTGCAGACCAGATACGAGACTTACAATTCATGCCAAGTATTAAAGTTTCTCCTTTTTCTCTCTACTCACTGAGAAATGAGTGTATGTGTGCCAGTGTGTGTGTTTAAATGGGTTTAAGTGTGGGACTTTAAGGGTATGGGCAGCTTGAATGAAGTTGGAAGCTGTGAGCCTTTGTATAATAATCATTAACCCGTGTGTATTAATTACTTGTGTATTTGAAAAGCCTCAGTAGACTCCTGAACTGGCCTCCCAGTTACAGTTGTTATCTGTCCAAGTCTGACTTTAAGGATTCAGCTCAGCAAGCCAAAACACTGTTTATAGGACGCGACCTTAGCTTTCTGTTTAGACTGCTGCCTGCTCTCGTAATTTTTTGTGTCAGAGTGACTTGAGCCAGGAGATGTGGATGAGTGTTGGATTCCCTCCAAAAAGTGTCCTTTTATTGATTTGAGTCTTTTATTGCACCATCAGTCGCCATTACGGTTTTTATATTTTTATTATACTTCTTCATTAAATGGCTGCATGCAAAGATGATGCGGTTAACTAAGGCTGCTCAGCAGGGTTTAATGTTGAATCGAACTGATATTGTTTGCACATATCTGTGAGAATATCTTAATGGAGCATGTGTAATGTGGGGGATTGAGAAAGGTTCAGGAGGGGAGGGAGGTTTTTTGTTTTGTGTATCACAAAAATGTTGAAAAATGGGGAATTTTATAAAGACCAGAGGGCTAAACTATAAAGCGCAGAGAAGACAGTTTGATGTTGCAGATTAAAGAAATGGTTGTAGATGACTAAGAGAGAACTTTCGAGTGGTTGCCAAGTTTGTGCTTGTTTGTTTTCAGCTTCGGCTGAATGTGAATCTCTGGATAATGCCAGTGTTTATTTCATCATTTTTCTGGCATTTTAATAAAGCGTTTTAATAAAGCACCATTTCTCTTGATTGACATGAGTTGTTAGTCTGCTGTTGCCTTTGTATAAACAGCATTTTCTTACTTTTTCTACACCTTTTTGTCACAAAGCAAACTGTCTTTCTTTCATTGGTTGGCCTTTATTGTGATTTCTTTCTTTCATCATGAGGAGATCTCTCTTAGTCGCCTCTCGTTCTGAGTCTTTGAACCCACGCACTGGAGACGTTCGCATCTGAGAAATAAGCTGCGGCATCTTAACCCCAACACGTTTAAAAGTTACTGTGGTATGTGGGAAACTGCGACATTTACTTTGCATTCTAATCACAGGTCTTTCCTGTGACAGGAGAGAAGAAATGCTGCTCAGATCTATCAACAGGTACTCTTTGGAGAGATCAGGCTCAATGTCATTTAAACAAAGAGGCTGAACTGATTGAAGATGTACCTGTACGTGTGAGGCAATTAACTACCGATAAAAAAGCTTTTTTAAAAGCATTTATGCAGGAAACACTTTATAAATGTCTGAATATTTCAACCAGCTTGGTTAATATCAGTGTTATCATTTATATGATGGGCATATTTTTTTTGAAAACCAGTAAGTCTTTTTGAGGTTACAAACGTATTTTGTGCTCATGATAATGGTTCGCTATTATATAAACCTACCAGTTTCCAAGGATATATATATTTATTATTGTTTATATATATATATATATATATTATTGTAAGATAGGCGTGATTCAGAGTCATGTTTCTTTTATTATTCTGTTTCGTGATCAAAAATCTTTGGGATTTCTGTCATCGAGGAAATCTGCAAGCCCGTGCAGGGAGCTCGTCATCCCTAGTGTTTAAGCACAAAGGACAGAAGAGTCAGATGACAAGCTATGAATGTGACTTGTGTCTCTTTGAAGTTCATAATGGAAAAGTTACGCTCTTCTGTGTAAAGAGATCAGGTCAATGGTACAGTACCTGAGCAAGAATGAATGCTACAGTGTCACGGGAGATCAAGCCCTTCTCTGTCAAGGCCTCTGGTCCAGGATACCGCAGAGTGGGCCTGTCACAGGGTTACACAGCGTAGGCAGGAGGTGCTTTCAAATGCATACCCAGGGACCAGCACAGGTCAACACTTTGAGCTTCCAGCTCTACACTTTTAGGAGGGATCCAAAGAACCTTGAAGTGCTAAAAGCGAATACTAGCGTTTGCTTCCATGTCCTTGGCCAGGAGAAGTATCGGGATGACATATAGAGTCTGACGGCAGCTTTAAACTGTCTGTTGTTGCAGGACATCCTGCAGAGCACCAGAACCCACCTGGGGCCAAGGCAAAGACTTTGACATGTTGCTGCCCCTGCTGCAAAATTGATGCCCACTGCAATGTGTGAAAAGCCTCCCTGACCTGCCCACCCTAGTGAGTATAAGCAGGGCTGTCCTGCATCTATTGTGGCGCCCTCACTGACATATATTTTATGGAGCCCTTCTACATCATAACCAACTTAGAAAGGCCAGCTGGATCACCTGCAGTAGCACTTTTATTGCATTGTATTGTAAACACATTTATGTGGACTCCATGAAGGGTAGTAGTTGTGTTTACAGTAAATAATTGTCATCTAAATTTACAATAAAGCCAGATGGCATCAGCTCAAACAGGAAGTGTTTTATTGGCATTTTGCTGGCCCTGTGCACATGTGTGGGAAGTCACTACTCCCAAAGGCTCAGAGCCATGCAAGGCTCTACAGTGAAATAAGAAATGAGTTCTTTCATTGTCATGATGGGAAAACAGTTTTAGATCCCAAGAATAATTTGTTTTAACAAATGTACAATAGTGACATGAGTGTATAAATAAAATAATAGACCTCTAGAGGCCCTAGGAATTATAACACTAGTTTAGCAAAAGAGTAAGTAGTGTGATGGTGTTATAGAGCCACAAAACTTGTGTCTTAAACATGGTAGACCAGTGTTTGCTTCCTGTTTACTCCCAATACTCAAGGACGGTTTATTTTAAACATGACCGCAATGTTTCCCTAACTTTAACCAAGTAGTTATTCGCACATAAACCATGATCTTTCCCTCAGCTTTGTTTAATTTTTGGAAAGAAGCGGCAAATGATGTCCCGCCGGTAGCGCTGTGAATCGGAAAACACTAATGAGAATATTGGACTGATGGATAAATGTGTCAGGAATGAAAGGAGCATGTCACTCCAGAGTAACAGACTTATTCATAGCCCTGGTAAAATATTTATGTACATGTTTAGTTCAGTAGTTATTGATCATACCATTTGAAAATATTTGAAAATGCACAACTTCATTTCTTCAGGGGAAAGCACAAATCTTTTTTTTTTTTTTTTTTTTTTACCTGAATAATGTTCCCTAAAAAGCAACTGATAGTGGCTGACAAGGGCAACAAAAATCAATATCCATTTTTTTTTTAGCTGGAGGTAATATGGAAAATAGAGAGCCTTGAGGCAGTTGGTAGTGCTATCAAAGCATCTAGTTAGCATCACCACAGACTCTTCAGGGGGTCAATGAGCCCCACTGCAACTGTTGCATCTGCCAGGGGGATTGGTTTCATCAAACAAATATCTGTGCGTCCTTTGTTGCTACGTGCAGCTGTGTATATGGGGCAGTGGCTAAAAGAAGGGACAACCTTGCACAGAAAACAGATGTCCTCAAAGCTGCCTCCATCATGTGAGGAAGACTTCTAAAAGCGCTGATTCCCCCAGTTGGCTCAGGCACTTAACCGCCGAGGTCACACCTTCATATCAGAACAAAGATGTCTGACAGACGGTGCCAAAGCTAAAATGGACCGTGAGGCTGAGCTTTGACTCAGCTTTGTCTATTATCGCCCATGAGTGCCTTGAAGCCATGGGCCATCATCACAGGGGGAATGCAAACTTTCAGATGACAAGGATGGATTTGATATATAAGGGGAAGCACTGAATGTTAAATTTGAGGACCTGTCCCATCGATCAATTTAAGATAGGCATATGCGCTTTAATGATAGCACGTTGTTCCTTTCCTCCTTTATGAAATACACCTCCATTTTTTGATGTGTGTGAAATATATCTGGAGGTGACTTTTTGGTGCAGTGAATAGTAGGGGGAGGCTCTTTTTTTCTTTCTGAGAAAATTGGGCAGCAGTTAAGAAACTCTATGCCTTTGATATAAGCCCAAGATAGACAGCTCTGAAGTAAAGGAAGCTGCAAACTATGGTAACTCTCACAAGCAGTCACAGAGAGCCAGAGAAAGAGAGGATTTTGTTGAGGTCATTGTTAAACCCTGTAGTATAGGCTTCACAACAATAGATTTAGTGGAGGAAAAAAAAAACACTTTATAGGTCCAACACTTACAAAATCTGAGGACACAGGGGAGAACTCTTGCTGTGCTTTAAAGTGCTAAAGAATTTGCAGAGCCGCATTTTCTGCCCTCATCACTGTGAACATTGTTGGGGCAGAATTTTGTAATGGTGTTGTAGTTTAAGGATACATGCAAAAAAAAAAATAAAAAAAAGAAGTCTCCTGCAGGTTATCTGTTGGTGTTTGAAAGGTGAAGTCTTAATCTACAGAGCCACACTGTTGCAGAGCGAGCAGTGCGTTTGTTGGCAGTAACTTGGTGTCAGTCAGTGTGAATTCTGCTGACTTTGTTCTCCTGGTGGGCATCAGAGGAAGCAGGAGAGCAAGAAGATAGAGACCTGGTACGAGCAGCCAGCCATACAAAATCTGAAAAGCATCCTGCAGGACCTTGAGGGAAAGCCCTGATAAGAATTTTGTCTTATCGTAAATCCCACAACTGAATTATTCATAGGCGGCAATTATATTCTATCTCTTTTTTGATTCACAGTAGAATGTGGGCGTGAAAGCAGTTCTTTGAAGTTTGGAAATGTTGGCCGTTGGCTCAGGAAACAAGTTAACAAAAACATTTTTGCATTAGCAGTGGATGCTAGTGTAGCCTGCTTTGATTACAAATGACAGCTCACTCTCATTGTCTCATAATCATTCAGGACAGAAGTGTTTTTCTTCTGAAACAAGCAGATAATACACAGTGACGGCCAGTTAGACAGAGATGTGATTTATCATTTGTTTTACACTAAAGATCTTCTGCTATGCAAACGTTTTTAGACTATGTGTTCAGATTGAAAAGGTGCTCTGAAGTAAGCATAGCACAAATATCAGTGAGACTTATACGATCATAGTTTATGTTTGTATTGTGTTTAAATGCTCAGATTAAGAAAAATAAATAATAATTAGGAGTCTTACACACTTGAAGAGCATTTTACCTCACAGAATTAATAAATACTGCATAAATAATCATTTGTATTACAATTATTTATTTATTCATTCTTTCCTGGAAACATCTGATGGGGCAAATCACACCTACAGATGAGCCAACTTTGGTCTGCGGACCCCATTTTGGGCAGCCCTGCATGAGATAAAGAAGCAGCTCAGTCACACTGTTGTGTATTGGGTTTGAGCTTGTTGTTGTTCAGTATTGTAATCTTGTGTATTAGAAAGGATTATGTAGTCAGTGCCCCTGCAGTGTTTACGTACTTGATATCTGCCTTGTGGGGTTTCACAGTTCAGGCCTGTTAACACTGTCATTTGCATCCCATAGCATTCAGCTATTATTATCATTTGAAAGGTACAGTAAGATCCTGCTATTATGAAACTGTCATACAGCACAAACACGCCAGGCAGAGCTGCCTCATCACTTTTGATGGATGAAACTGTTCTTTCTCACCTCAAAGGTCTCCCTTATGAGCTTGATGGCATTCAAGATCAAGAGGGTGACATAAGAATAATTCCAGGTAAACTTCAGCAAAAGCCACAGCTGACATTAGACACACTTTATCGTCCAGTAAAAATTGCCTTTCATTACAGAAGTACACCAAATTCAATTGATCAAGGAAACGTGAGTCAATAATGCGATAGGAGAAATGAATTCCGGATAGCCAAGCTCAGCCTCCTCTCTTCACTCGTCACCTTGGTGTCAATCTGTGTTTTCTATCTAGAAAAAAATGGAAGTGATGGTTTTTACACCGGCTATGTTTGCGACTTGAAAAAGGATGTCTTAATTGACAACATTATTACACAAAGTGTTCCACATTTTCCACATTGCCACAGCAATACTTCCTGAGTCTGCTGGCGGGGGAGTGCGTTCCCCTTTCAATAACCCTCTTCTCTTTCCTTTCCAAAGCAGAATGGGTGCTATGACATGTAATACTCATAGCACCTATTATAATATGAGCTTTTATAGTCTGAGCCAGCATCTGTCCTAGTGACAGTCAGGCTATGAGTGTGTGCAGAGCCTGCAATTGGACTCCTTAATATGCAGCACCAGTGCATTGAATTCCTGCGGGTGAGAAAACAAATGGAAACCCAAAGCACCTGCTTCACTGGGACAAGCAAAGATTCACAGAACAAATGCAAGATAACATCACATCACATCTAGACAGCTGGATGCCAAATGCATCAAATCCGTATTTCTGTATCATAGGATCACATGTGCACATTCAGCAGTGCTGAAGCAGTGGAAACAAAGCAGATTTTGTTTGTCTCTGAGCGGGAAGTTTCTATCTACAGCCTGAAGGTAGGAGCTCTGACTCTGCAGGAGGTCGTCACAGCAGTCCAATATGGCATCATGGACTGGAATGAGAAAAAGGTGGTGATTTCAGATCGATTACTAGGTTGTGTAGGGGGAGTTATCCAATTGCTGAAAACTCCTCAAATCACATCTAATAACAGTCCATTTGTATCGATCCTGCTGTAGATTTAGGTTTTGCCATTGCTTTTGAAATTTGTGCACATTTGGCTCCATGCTGACAACAAACATCCCCCAGAGAAAAAAGGCTAGATAGCACGTGGCAAATTACACACTCTGTTATTCATGGTAGGCCGTGTAAGAGGAAAACATGAGCATGAGACCAAGCAATGAGGGACAAGGATGAGATTGCTTTGGTAAGCCTGTTACTATGTCTGTGTGTGTGTGTGTGTGTGTGTGTGTGTGTGTGTGTGTGTGTGTGTGTGTGTGTGTGTGTGTGTGTGTGTGTGTGTGTGTTTGTGTGTTCAGCAAGCCAATGCACCGCACGGTCTGCTTATCTATTAGTTTTGCTCAGCTGAAACATTTTGAATTTTTAGCAACTTAGCACTGCCACCCAGCTTTTTTTAACACATGCAAATGGAGTCTCAGAAATATCAGATGTATTAAAAATACTGTCAGTGTGTACTTTAAAAATTACCAGGCATGTTTGTCTGACCTGCACTGTGAGGTCTTCATGTTTGTGGAGTGGAAAGACATTCTGAAAGTGAAGACAGCAGATTTTAGGTGAATCGATGAAAATATGGATTTCCAAAGGTCAGATGAAGCTGTCAACTCATGAATTAATGTATTTTTTACAAAGCAACTTTTTTGGATTTGGGGTTGTAAAGGCTCAGTAAAAACTGATAAGTTTGACCAAACTTCAATGCGTTTTTAAGCACCAGTCTTTCTAATTCCAGGGAGCATTACAGACAAACCCTGTCATGGTTTTGGGTTTTAGTTTAGCAATTTCCTGTTTTATGTTGAAAAACTTTCTCTTTTTGTTTTACTTCCTGCCAATGCAGATGAGTTTCACTTCTCCCTTGTTCGTCTTCTCTCTGTGGATCCGTATGTTTTCCCTCTTTCAGTTGTCAGGTTGTCTGCGTCTGTCCCTTTGTCCTGCATCTGTCCACTGTCTGTGTTTCTCGCTGTGTCCCAGCTTTGCTCCTAGTGAACCTTGCTCACCCTTTGGATTTCTTTCATCGGGATTATTCATTGTTGGACTCCTGTTTTTATTTAGACTCTACAGCTACCTTGTTTTGTGTTTTTTGTGTTATTTTGTGTTGCCCTGCTTGCTTCTGTTACCACCTGCTTCTGCACTTTTTGTTTCTTCTTGTTTTGTGTTTCTGGAGCCAGCTTTTGTGCTATTAAGAGCTTGCTTTTAGTTTTGTCAACCTGCTGTCTGAGTGTCCTGCTGAACTACCTAAACTAAAACCCCTTTTCTCTCTCTCTGTGCATGGTGCTAACTTGATTAAAGGAGCACTCCAGGAGTTCAGTCTTGCACTTCCATAAAGTTGGGGGAATCACAAAAGACAGATTAAAAAAAAAAAAAAAAAAAAAGAGAGAGAGAGAGAAATCAAATTGTGTGTTGTTTGCCCCTATTTGTTTCATTGAGACTTTAGGAAGCTCTAATGAATAAACTGGCCCTAATGTGAAAAATCAGTGCACTGCCCCTTTAAGCACAAACTTAATTAGAAATATGCACCAAGTGCAACATAAACTGAAATAATAATGGCTGTACCTCTCCAAGAAAGAGCTTTGTGACATCAAACTACAAAACATGGCTACTAATGGCCCGGTGAATGGAGCCTTGAGGGGCCCCAGGGTAGTTTCTCACTTTGCTTTGTTGGTCATCCAGCCTTGACTACAGAGTTGTGAGTCTGTTTTGTAGTTACCATGTTTGAATAACAATTCCTACCACTGATTCACCCATGCACACATTTAACAAGTACATAAAACATGGTGAAACTCTTTTGGAAATCCTTCCTGCCAAGTATTTCTCAATGTGAGAACAAACTCAATGCACATTTTTTGCTGAAACTGAAACTTTTCAACTTTTTAATGAGTAAAGTTTGAGATCAAATAGATACAAATGTAGACTCAGTGTCAGATACTTGGCCTCAAGCTCACACAACAGAGTTAAATGAGTCAGCGGCTGTTCTTCAGGTGTTAAGGTTCAGGTTTTCTCTTCAATAATAGATGACAGGAAGGCTCTGCTGGACGGAGTGTTGGACAGTGGGATGGGCGGATGGGTGTGTACAGTGTGAGGATCAATAGGTGATGGTGCATCTGTCAGATCTTATGAACAGGACATGCTGTGTATTAGATCTCATCCACTCACCTTCACAGGGGTCTCCAATGCAACATGGGTTTGCTGTATTGTTTTTTTTTTTTGTTTTTTTTCAGAAAAAAGTTAGATAAAGTCGAGATTTTCCGATAAATTTTTCCATCACTTGTACATGTGCCAACTTTATATTATTTTGAACAGCAGATAAACAGTGTGGAATAACTAAGTGTGATGTAAGGCTCCGATGAGCATCACACTGCACTATCTGTAAGCTGTAGTTAGTAAAAATCAATCTGTTTTGTTTTTTTTTGTTTTTTTTTTCATCAGCAGGGTTCTTCTGTGTTTCTATATTTGGTTGGAACAAAAGAGCAGATTCTATCTGCAGCACTTCTGACATCTCTATTGCACAACCATTGTATTGACAGAAGTGACACAGCTAACAGCTCCAAATGCAAGTCAAGCATGCAGTGGCAAGCCATTGGCTTGACTGGATTTCTTTTCCATCCATTCATTGGTTTCCTGCAATTTTTCTGGGACGGCAGAAGGGATGACACTGTCAGTCAGTCCATTGTTCCCGGACAGTTCTCACTTCCAAGGCGTCAAATACTGTACCAATGCTTTATCGCACCCCTCACCGTCTCATACAGACGCTATTTTGAGGGTACCTGGAAATAGGAACGGGTCATCGTTCCTCGGCTTTGATCCAAACTGAGATTGATATGAAATTTTCTAGACATTCGTGGCCCCCAGAGAATGAATCCAACTGACTTTGGTGTTCCCCTGACTTTTCCTCGAGCATCATCATCATGTCAGAATTTCAGTCTCTCCAAGACTTTGCTTGTAGCTGAAAGGACAGCTCTGCCTCAGTAAAGCCTCACAGAGCTGCTGGCATGGCTGTAGACTCTCAGCCTTGTTAAAATCACAGTACCCATGTTGGCTGCAATCTTAGGGATATCCAGGACTTAATGTCTGCTGCATATAGGACTGACTTTTTCAGAAAGCTGCATGCTTTTGGACTTTGCTGTGGGGTGATTATGTAACTAGAAATATGCTCTTTTGACATGATCCCACTTACATTTGTGCATGATAATGTGACAGCTCACATGGGCCCAGAGAATATATTTTAATCCTGGTTTATTGCCCCGCTGTTTCCTTGGTAGCCAGAGTAAGGACGGGCAAAGAAAGTCAACTTTTAGTTAGTTTAGTAATTAAACTGGTGGTTGTGATGAAGTTCATATTGATTAAGTGGATAATTTAATGTGATAATGGTTATGAATAGGCTTAAAAATTCACTCATTTGTCACTATCATGTTCAGCCTCTCTTAGATTTGCTTGTGTGGTGTGTCAGTGTGGTTAAATGCCCATTTGGGTAGATGCTAGCTAAATGATCCAGACCAAATCCTGCCTCTTGGTTAATTGTCTTTGCAGATTCTTTGTTACATTTTGACATCTGACTGTATCCATTCTGTTGTTTGATGAAGTGCATCTGTCGGGCCATTCAGAGTCTCCTTCAAAGTAGCTCAAGCCAAACAACCATTAACCATTTCTAATCCTCAAACTATGGCCAAATAAATTCCCCATCTTCCCATCAGCTTTAGCACTGCAGTATGAAAGTTAATAAGCGGAAAGTCATAGCTGGAATTCAATGATATGTTTATGGTGATAAGGAGCTATTAAGATTGGTGTGAGAGGGTAAATGAGGTGACGGGAACTAAGCTGCTTTGTGACTATGCATCGGGATGAGGAGAAGGAGCAGAGTCATTGAGGTGACAGTGTGTGGACAAGATAACGAAAGCTTCAGTAATATCTAAGAGAGGAAGAGAATGACAATAAATCTGTAATCTGTGCCCCAAGATGTGATAACCCATTACCCATATAAAGATAACATCTGGTCCCCACACTCCTCCCTGGCATGAGATAACAGACCATTTTACATTTCAGTTTCTTATGCTTTTCTAATCCCTTGGCCCAGGCAGTGAGAGCCATCCTAGTAATCATTCGCACAGCCACATATAAACAAACTCTTAATCTTCTGGAACTCCAAACTTCAGAAAATTAACAAGGCTCATTCTGTGTGTGCGTGCACAGCTGTTTCCCATACAGGCTTGAAATGACCTGAATTTGCCGGTGAGCCAAGACTGTGTTCCAAATTGTCTTGGATTATTCACGTTTGTTTTTTTCCATATAATGCCAGTCATTAGATATAATGACCTCATGCCATATGCAATTGCCACAACTATCTTGCAACTAATCTTGAAAGTGAAAATCCACCTTGACATTGTGGCTGTTCTAGTTGTTTGATGGGGTGAAAGAAATTGTTTCATCTGGGTGTTTTGAAACAAATCTATCCTGTCATTTCTCTCTCCTTCCAAAATCAAACAATGACAGTTCGACGAAATAATTTGAAAAGTCCATTTGGTGTTTTGTCAGACACTAAAATACCCCTAAAGTTCTTTCTTTCATAGATCACACCTCTCCATGTGCCTGTCTATTTTATTTATACATTGCCATCAGCAAAAACTGCTGCTGAGGAAACATTTTAAGCAGCATTCTAGGAAAACAGTGGAAAAATACTGGCAAGGACAGAGAACAAACTAAAAAGACAAGCATTCATGAAGGTGAGTATCCAGAACGTTTTGTTTCCAAGAGCAAGCCTCAGTTTGTCAAAGCTAACCAAGTCCACATAAAATAAATCAGAAAAATGATTGTTACCCTTGATGGAAAGTGAATCCAGCCTCCAGCTGAAGAGGCAACAACCTTGCAGCTTCATTGTGCCATGTGATGGATTGTGTGGGTGCCTTGATGTAGAAATCCGTAACCTTGCAACATTGTTCTGATAAAGAGTTACTTCAGTTCAGCTATGGAGAATTAGTAGAATAAGATTTAATAAATGTATGCTTTGGATCCATGCTTTGCACTGCCTGCAGCTTCAGATATTCTGTTCACATATCTGGGTCAAATATCCCACTGAGAAGCTACCTAAATTGTGTTTTCTAGAAGACAGAGTGCTTTGATTTGTGTACTCGGATCCTTACCTTTCAGTTTTCTGTGATTGTCAACTACGTGTCGCATGTGTCATATTGAGTTACTGCACATGATTTTTGACCAGTTTACAACAAAACACAAAACACTCTAAAAGCCTTTGTTATACACTAGCAGCCACACTGTGTCTATAATGTACCTATAATGTAATCCCAATGGTGGTCTGTGCCTGAAGGGCCAGATTAAAGTTCTAAAATAGCCTGAGATCTGCTGGAGTCCAACATGCCTTTGGTTCATGATGTGTGACTTTGTTTTTTCTTTCACTTTAACACAGATTTCTTTAAATATATAAATGTGAGAATGAAACAAATGAGAGACAATGTGTTATTTAGTGATTTTAAGAGATACTGTGGCCAGTTTTCAGAGTCAGATTACTGGCTGATGGCTGGAGCTTCATATTTAACAGTGAGATGTAAGAATGGTATCAATCTTCTCATCGAGCTCTCAGCAAGAAAGCAAATAAGCATTTTCCATCTGTTGAAGTATTCCTTTAAAGGCTTTATCATTTCAAATTATATTATATTGCATGAGCAGTGCATATGGAAATCAGTCGTAATCCAGCCTTCATGAAAAGTGAATGTTTCTCTTAAACAGTTCCCTCCCAGTACCACTGAAGCACTATTGCTTAAATTATGACATTAATACTGTTAATTACTGCATGTATGTGGGACATGCTGACTTGTGTGCGATGACATAACATTCCATCAGCTTCCTGTCATCTCCCGCTCGCGCCTCTCACCCTCTGATGTCACACAGACAAACTAATTTTAAGCCTGTGGTGATTTTAATGAGCCAATAGACCTGTGGGTGGCATACACTTCAAGAAATGCTAATGTAGTTAGTTTTGTGAAATAAAAGAAATCTAGACAACAGTGATTATGAGTTGAACATGTCTATTTAGCAGATCCAAAGTGTTAATCAAATGTTTTCTGTTATAATGGCCACCAATCAGGATACAGCAACACATTTTAAAGACATACATTGTGCCTTTAAAGCAATGCCGTGGTTGAATTGGCTGTTTCACTGTATCTGCTTTGACAGCCACAATAAATATTTGGAGGTTTATTTCAAGCCTTACATGGCATTAGCCCCAAAACATAAATCTTAGTTAAATATGTGCTGCTTGTATTTCTTGTCTAATGTCGAGGGTATACGGGTCACACACCGAAGCACATCCTCACTTTGACAGCGTTTAGTTTTGACAGGGGTCACGAAAGAAGCTCCTGACATTTAAAACTCACCGACAAGATAAAGTCAGTGCTGTTTTTCTGTTTTGGCCCTCAGGGCAGTGTTTGCAAAGTGATCCTTTCCCTGTCCCTGTTCTGCTCCGTCGGTGAAGTCAGATATGTCAGGTTCCCGCGCTGTCGTGACGTGTCCATAGGCAGAGCAGTGAGAGACATCAGTGACAAGTTATGGTCAAAGGTGAGGTTAAAGCACGGCCTGTTGACTTTAAGGACGTGCTGCATGCCTCCTGTCACAGCTCAGTGCATGCTGAAGGGCGGCTTAAAGCAAGGACAAGCAGCAATATGACGAGCACTTTATCTGGCAACACGTTCCAGCATCTTCTGTTGGCTCTCAGGAAACAGTGATACAACTTTCGCTTTATTACTGGCAGCTTGGATAAATGAATCCTATCAACAGCACAGTGTGGGTGGTATTAGAAAACCAACAAGATCCTGTCAGACTTCATCACAGCTATGCTGTGTCCTTGAAATGCCCATCCATCCTTTTACCACAGTTTACTAAGTATGGACAGATGAGCTGGAGGGCCTGAAGCAAGTACACCCATTCACATATCACAGCAAATTAGTTCAGTACTTCATGGTCCAGTCATGCAGCTTTCCTGTTCAGGGTTTTTACAGCATAATAGTGAGTCACTGTTACCATGTTGAATTATTAATATTAGTTTTGTTAAAGCAGCATCACCATCCTCATCATCCAAATAGCCAATGCTACAGTCTTGGAGTGAGGAGGATGTGATCCCTAACCGGCTTCCTACCTACAGCCAAGGCAGAGGTATCACTGCAGGGACTGAAACAAGTCTCTGTGGTGTTAGGTGAGGATTGTGGCCCCATTAACCTGGGTGAGAAAACTTTGTGCAGACATGAAAAAATTAAAAGCTCCAGAAATCATCTAGCAATTGTCTTCATTTTTCTCAGAAAATGTCATATGATTTCAGGACAGATGGAAATGCAAAGTTGTGGTGGTGCCTTTGCAGACACAGAGCTCGCTGTAGCCTACAACTACAAGGCTTTTTTGAAAGCAGTTGATAAGTTACTTTTTAAGTAAGTGCTTTTTCATCCTTTTCACCTCTCTGTGCTGGTTTTGTTTTGAAAAAAAAGGCTTTGACAGCTTTACAAGTGATTATTCTTTTCAGAAGTATCAGATGTGGCATGGAACTAATTTGTAAGACATATCTTAAATAATTGCAGTTGAGATGCTGTCAGTGGAAACAAAAATGAAAACCCTGCTAGAAAAACAAATATTCTACTCTTCTGAGTTGTGGCAATCCAAATATAATGATAATAATCTGTCTGTCATCACAGAAAATATGTCAGCTCGACAGAAGACTGCAAAGGATCTTGGAGTAGCCTTAACAGCTCGTGTCTTGTATTGCAGAATACCAGTGTATTGTTGGCCTTGGATTGGTACGATAAGCAGTTTACAGTGAGAAAGGACACGCACAGACTGCATGAACATGGCCGCATCATTTGCATGCCTGGCAGAGGGACCTGCAGATGTTGTTGCAGGCATATATGGCACCGCAGCTCAACGGTGGCATTTCAGGACAAAGACGTGTGTCTCGTTAGGTGACTTCAGGGAATGCTGTGATAGACAGATACCTTTTCAATTTCATGGCGAAAACTAGCTGAAGTTTGGGTTGTCTGATTGCTGTGGAGTTCAAAGGATTGGGGAAGAGCAATCAAACATACCCTGGGGCTGCCATTTTGGATATCTGGGTTAATAGTGGAGAAAACATGTAACAGCAATCCAGCTACAACTCCAAAGCAGAAAATAATCAGCTAAGCTTAAAAGGACTCATTAGGAAGAGCTTTCTGTGTGAGAAACATGTCGCCAAGCCGGGAGTTTCCCCCGTGCCTCTTTTTATTCTGGGAAATCTAAATGCAAAATGATTCCTTTCAACAAAGGTTCCCATCTGAGCGCATTAAAGAGAGGGGCGGAAAGAGAGCAAGCTGGCAGGTGCATTTCCTGCTTCTACTTAAATGGGAATTTTAATGGCAGCAGAACATTTGCCCTGATGTTGGCTCTAGTCCAGAGGTGGCTTTTGTGAGGCTACCTGGCTGTGCAGTGAGACTTGGTCAGCCCTCACTGGAGATGCTGTAGCTCTTTAGGACTCCTGCAGGGCTTTTGTCTTGCCTGCTTGTCTCTGTTCTCTGCGGCTGACATTCATGCTAATGGCATCCGCGGCTCCGTCTCTTTCGTCTTTCTAGACCGCATTGTCCAGAGTGGAAACACAATGAATGTCAGGGGAATCTGCTCGTGCATTCTTCAGAGATCAGTGGAGCTGCACTGGCACCACGGACTGGATGAGAATTATGAATGTGCTTTATGCAGAGTTCATGTACTGTGAGATCAAGATGAGATTCGAAGCTTGCACGTGATGTCTCTCCTGATATGCATACTACATGTTCTAATAGGATTTCATCAACTTATTCCATCCCTTTTTCATTTCCCCTGGCTGTCTCTCTTCTTTTATCCTCTCTTACTATTCTCCACTATCCGTCTTTCTTCAGTACACTGCTATTAGCACAAATCTGTAGATGTCTGAGAAAAGAAAAATAGAGGGGTGGTTTTATTCGACTCAAAATGTTAATGTGCTCTGCGTCAGGAGAGTTTCCATAAACAAGTGCCAAAAAAAAAACATGTTGGCTAGACTGAATGAGAATATCAATGTCATTCATGTGCAAATGTACATTAAATGAAGTAAGTTCTTGGAAACCAGACGTATTCTTGCCATGCTTTCTTTGTAACATGATAAAGGGCTTGTGTTGGAGAATCTCTTCATAGCCTCCAAATGGGATTTTCACATCATTTCAGTGTTAGATGGTGAAATGGAATGAAGTTTTGAATCCATCCATTTATGCTGCGTCTCAGCTTAGCCACAACTGAAATTAAAATGCAGATTTGGTTTTTATGGCATCATTAAGATCTGTTTAGTAAGTTAAATGGCATAGCTATGTCCTCTTCTGAGGGAAGAAAAGACCAAACAAAGACTCTTATATTTCATATATTTGTCCCACTCACACTATCCATATACCAGTACTTGTGTCACTGCGTATCCATCTACAAATATAAATAACCTATTTGCAACACAATTTAAACTGTTGTTGTATGAAGGGGTTGCTGCTGTGTGGGAGCAAAGAAGAGCCATAAGGGTTTAAATCATAGACGCACTTGAATATCATGCCGTGAAATTAGACTGGCGAGACTCAGACGTCAAGATTCAAGATGAAAAATTCAAAATTGCGCATCCAGACCGCAAAGCATAATCAGTCAATCAGATCCCTGTCCTATCAGCCAGGTGGTCTAAGAAAGAGAGGCTTAAATGAGCAAGTGCAAAACATGAAAATTAAAATTTGATATTTTGTGATCCCCACCCTGGAAATGACCTTCTGTAGGAATTCAAAGCACATAAACTCAGACAGATGGATGAACATCTCAGTGCTGTGAGCAAAGAGCAGATATTTGACTGCTGAATGAAACCTTGTGTCTACATTGTATCTGCTCAGGCTACACTGGTCAAGATTGGTCATTTAGGTGCAGAACAGTGTGGTTCTGTTTCCTTCCAGTCAAATGGGACATTACCGTATTGTTCAATGTAATGAGCTTTGTAACTTGGGTTGAAACTTGCCATTTACACAACACACATGTTCAGTGGGCTTCAGATTTCACCTCTCTTACACGATGTTGCTCTCATCTATATTAGCAGTATTTAATCAGTATCCGAAGCCAAACCACACAAAGAAATGATGATAATACCTGAGATGAATCAAAATGCAGGAAATTGTGCATCGATTCTGCCGTAACCAAGGATATAATCCATGAAACATAATATCCTTAATTTGCTTGGCTTGCAAAAGCTTAATGACATCAGCAGCTTATCTGCAGCCCTTAGTGTTTTGAAGTGTGATTAGCAGTGAGAGGTGTATGGAGAGCTTATAAAGGAGAAAGAGATGTGCCTTGGATTGATCTGCTCTACTGTATCAGGCCATGTGGCAATCTTTCTCGCAGATTACAAACAGACAGGACCTTTAAATTGTGTCTGACTGCTCACCAGAGACCAATCCCTCTGAGCTGAGACTGAAGCCAGCTGTAATATGTGTGTGAAATGAGAAACATAATAGTAACGCTGTGCACAGTTTCCCTGATGAATGAGACCCCCCTTAAACACATGTTATGTGGGTTGGCCTTGATAGACCAGAAAGTTAACCCTTTTTTCACCACAGCTTGAGAGATCACGCCACCAGCATCTCCTTGCTAACACTAACCACCTCGGTGAAACTGACGGTAGCATGTGCATTTTGATATGATTTTAATTAAAGTCAAAACTGAACAAAACTCCCCTAAAAAATATGCATGAATGCAATTCAACTCGAAAAATAAAAATGTCTTTGTCTGTCTCTTTCAATCTTGTCCAGTCAACGTCCTTTTTGTCTCAAAGTAGGAAGTGAGTAGGAAGGCAGATGTTGACTGTGGCTCCAGAGGCACCAAGTCAGATAAATAGTGTCTGTGCTGCAGGTATCATACGACTCCCACGCACCATATTCATACTTGTCTGCTGCACAATGCCACTAAGCTCCTCTGGGGTCAGCATATGGCTGCACATAATTTCTTCTGTGCCTCTCAACTGGCCCAAAACACTTCTTATTAATGTGCCAATTTAGTCCAGATTGTGCTGCATATAGGGACCGACTACATTTTAACAGTGAACACATTGACAATACTAATATGTTCTCAATACATCAGTGCTGTGTCGCCAAATTGCAGTAAAAAATCCAGCAGAACCCCAACCCATTTCCTACTATGTCCACATTCAGTGGTGGAAGCTGAAATATCTGGTGGCACTGACAATTCCTGGACGGAGCTTCAAAGCAGGCCCTTTTGGTGGTGTTGCGCTGGTGTCCACTGGCATTCAGTGGATTCAGGCTGTCTGAAGGGCAGGGGTGACAATATGAATAAAAGAGGAAGCCAGCTGCATGCTGTGGAGCTCCAGCATTCAGAAAGTCGTGATGCATTGATTGCTTTCCTAGCAAGCAGGGCAACCCACGTATATGGCAGTGCATTGTGTTTTCTCCACTTTATCACGTTTTCTCCACTGGAGGGCTACCCTTAAATGGCACTTCACCACATTTTTCACATAATGGGCCACCATAGAGTGCACCTTTTTTTTTTAATCATTTTTTTATTGACCACAGGAGCATCCAAGAGCAACAGGGGAGGGAAAACCCATGCCCCCCCTTCCCCCAACTCCACCAGAGCTGTTCATCACCCTCACTTTGCCAAGTGTTCACAAACATTAGAAAGCACTGATGCCCTTGAAGCTCTAAATTTAAACCAGAACATGCGTGACTGCAATCTTGAAGCCCTGTGCAGTGATTCAGAAAAAAGTGCTGTTTTTAGCTTGTAATCACAGGCTTGCTCATTATAAATGTCTGACTTTGATGGTGTGGAGGTGGCATGCAAAACAAGGCGAAAACAAAAACTCACACATTAAAAAGAAAGATCTGCTTGCAAATTTCCTTTGCTTCTCATCACTCTTGCATTAAAAAATAACAGTCAGATATGTGAGGAAGAATGAGACGTTGTTACCAAATCGGATGACATGAGCAATTATTGTTTGTTGTCTATATGTTGAGGTGGGAGAGATGCATTGCAGTGCTCACTCTCCTGTCTTTGTCTGTCAGACAGACTCTCAGCTGCCTTTAATAACAGGAAATGCCCTGCAACCTTTCCAAAACATCAGCACTAGCAGTCTCCTCTTCACTCCAGACCTTTCTTCGCTTGATATTAGGATGCAAGCAATCTCTTTGATTTTGTGGGAGGATGTCTGCCACTGAGCAGGTGTTCTGTGGCAAAGTGATGCTTGGGTATTTTATTCTCTTCTCCAGAATTCAATAAAGGTGAAAGGCTGACTTATGAAGTGTCAGACTGTTGTGTTGTGGAAACATCAATGGTGACACAGTGTCACAATATATGCACCACCCACTCACACTTATACGAAGGGGTTCAATCAGGAGGGTTGAGTGAGGAGGGGAGGCGGGGGGGGGGGTTGG